>JAGFBZ010000861.1:467500-902500 GCA_018398805.1 Hirundichthys speculiger | reverse complement strand
AAAGAGAGAGAGGGAGAGTAAAAGAGAATGAGAGAGGGAGAGGTGCTGAAATTGAGGAGTATGAATAGGAACAGATTGGGTAATTATAGTGTGGAGCCTGCCCTCCAAGGAGAAGAGTTAGGAGGAAATGTGAAAATGGCTGACAACAAAATGGCCTCAAAAGAAGCTAAATCAGCTCCCAGGACCGAGGCGGCCGATTGAGCCCCCGTGAACGAGAACACGGCCCCTCAATTAGATTCAAGTGAGAGTTCTTAATTGATAACAAACAGAGCAGCAGATGATTAAACAGGGAAGGTGAAGAGGAAACGGTATAAAAAATGATAGTGAGAAAAAAGAGGGAGGGCGAGAAAGAGAAGAGGAAGGGTACATTTAGGAGGAAGAGAGAGACTGCATGACAGACAGAAAAGAACAATATGAACATTTGATGCTGGGGTGCTTTATTCCAGCTTAGCCCTTCATAATACTGTCTGAATCTGGAGAAAAGGACCAAAAGAAAGAATCAGCGACTGAATAAATGTGAAATGAGAGAGAGAGAGGAGTATCAACCCGACTAAGAAGGGATAACAATAATACTGCATATAAAACATCAGATATTACACCTCTTATTCCCTGACGCTCAAATGCGACACTAATCTTATTTATATAAGAGCTTTAGGGGTTGCAGTGAGCCAGCTAACTGCGCTGATAAAGAGGCCGTTTTAGTTGGCCGTTTTTTTTGGGAGTAGAGGGGATGGAGGCAGTGGACACTCACAGCACAATATTATATTATATTTGGGTTTCCTCCAAATAAATGAGGGATTAGGTTAACTGGCACACGGCAGCACTTACAGCACATTAACAGACGGGCTCATGTCTGCAGACTGACATGTTGGTTGCAGATTCCTGTCAGGAATCAATGCGAAAGACTTATGTCAGCATACACTGGCAATTCATACCTACAGATATTTAATGTTGTATAACTTTGATGTAATACACGTGCCAGGGCATTCATAACAATACTCTTTCACATATGTTACAGAATAGTAAACAATTTGTTGTCACTATGAACAGGAGTTGTGGGAGGTAAAATATTTAAATTTCAGATTAAAGCTAAAACTATAACTTATTTCATGGCAACACATATGTATATCTCTGGGTTCTAATTCTGCTTTATTAGATTTATCACTTGTGAAACTGAAGTGCCCTGTTTGGGACATAATAATCCTAATTTATTATACTTATCTACATCACATTTACTACCCACCCTTTTTAAATTTCATTTGCACTGATCATTTCAAGGAGTGGGATGGTAGATATGTGACATTTTTAACATGTTATCATCATTTTGCAGTTACTGCCATTTGTTCAATAAGATTATTCAATAGAAGGAAGGGCTCAGATGCAACATCTGTGATATCGCTCCTGCAAAATGTTCTCCTTGATAAGTCAGTAAGTGTGGTCCATTTACCATTTCACGGTGATGCACAAGTCATACACCTGTGAGCAACGGCTGAAACCATGATCATTTATAAATGTGTGAAATTTCAATAAATAGGGATTAGTTAATGAGCAGGTTATGAGCAAAGCCTTTGCTCTGAGGAACTGGCACAAACTCCTGATGATTACTTCTGAGGTAGACGAATAGCAACAACGGAAAAAATATTTAGGTGTCATTGGATAATCTGCACTTAGTTATTTTTGGAAATACCACAATTACACCAATAACAATTTGTCCCAAAAATTCAAGCTAAGAAACTGCATTTTTAGTTTTTAAGTTTATAATATGTTCAAGGATAAAATGTCCCTTTAATGTTTGCCAACAATGCTGACAGTTCCATATATGCATGGAAACACATCTTCACGAATCACCATAATTAGTTTCATGCTTGCTTTCCTGACACATCATATCCAAGTCTTGTGATAGATTAGTATTAAAGACTTTAAAAGGAGCTTTTACTCATCCTGAGAGACAATAAGCTTACTGCTGAAGACGAGCAACACCTCTTCTTCTCCAGCATCACCAACTCCAGTATCAGACAGGAGAGGAGGACAGTGGATGAAACCAACAGATGCAGTTTGCTTTATACTGCGATTGTATCTTGACAGTGAAAAGCAGAAGCCATCCAGGGGGAACGCAAGAGTCAGCACCAGATTTTGATTTCACAACTTTAATATGATTACAAAAGCAATATCAAGAACCAAAGACTAAGCAGGAGAAGAAGAAGAAGTTGGAGAAGGGAAAAGAGGAGTAAGAAAAACAATAAGAGCAAGAACTGAATGAATAAGTGGAACAAGAAAAAGAAGAAAAATTATGAAGAGATAGAGCAAGAACAGAAAAAAGACCAACAAGGCCAACAGAACACGAATCAAGAAAGTTCAAAAAGAAGATTTAAAAAGAGCAAGAACAGGAGGACAGCATCATAAAAGTAAAAAAGAACGAGACTGGAGGGGGAGGGAGGTGCAGAAAAAATACAACTTGTTGTCGAGCTGACTCCACTGACGAATGAACTAATTGGTTACATTATCAACTCATCATAAAAGGCTAATTAGGGAGCAACAGAAGAGCACTAATTATGAAAAAAAAAAAAAGCAAAACGACTCAGTAACCCCCAACCACCAACCACCACCTCAACAAAAAAAAACACCCCCTACCACCAATTCCTCCTCCCCCTCAATTTAACCAGACACTAAAGTGTTTCATTTGAACAAAAGCTTTTTTTTTTTTTTGGAGAAAAAAGGCTTGAAGGGCCATTGTTAGTCTGGAAACAATGGGTGAGAGGGGGCAGGGGCCGAGTGATTCTGGGGGGGGGGTGGTGGTGCTGGTGATGGGGGGTATCATGCTGAGCATTATAGAGGAGGTAAGAGTATACACGTTATCTGCATGACTATGTTTGTATTTTATCAAGCCAACGGTGCGTTAGAGTTCTGTGGGTAAATTTGTGAGTTACAAAGAGTTTGGTGAAGGTGGGGGCCGCCCTCATTAACACCCTCCACCTCAACCCAATCAGCCGATCAGCAGGTTAGAGCAACAACACAACCAATTAGACCCAAGGACAGAGTGAGAGGTGAAATGTCAACGTCCCCTTTTCCTTTCCTCGCTCTCTTTCACTCCTTTCAGACAATGAATTGTTGCTCTCTTGGTCACTGAGGCAAAACAAAAGTGCTTGAAACAGCTTGAATGAGCATTAACTTGGTTACAGAGTTGGGATGATGATGGTAAAATTATCTGTTGTATTTGGAAAACTAGATTTATGGAGGTTCTCGTCATACAGAGATTCACATATGCTTTCTAATTTTCTAAATTTCCTTTACAAAGAACGTTAAAACATCAAAGTCAAAATAAAAATACGTCTGACTCATGCAATGTGTCCCGACTGTCTTAATGGTGGTGTAATAATGTTCTTATGTATGAGCTCAAAAAGATACCACTTGAGCAATGTCTGCTTTCTAGATAAGGTTTTTATTTTATAACATGAAAAATAATTATTCCACTAACTGTTCAAGCGTAGCTTTAGGATGCCAGAAGACCATAAAATACAGAGAAGACAGGGAAGAAGGCCATTTTAGCATAGAAACAGATCAGCACTGACTGCAGTGAAGGGCTGCTGTCTACTCTGAAGGAAGCCAAAGAGCAGAAATCTGTAAATCCCGGGATGATGTGAGTTCTGCCCCCCGACACGTCATATTCCAGTAGTTAGTAGTATACTAGTTCTGTTCCTCTAACTACTTCTTGCTGGTAAGGCCTTAAATGTGGGATAGGCTGGTGTTGTAACTTCTCTACTATGATATGGATGGTTGATGAGGGTCCCTGCATATGCTTTGGATTTTACAGTATTTGGCTGCAACTAATTCCAATGAATGCAAATATGAGCAATTATGTGTTGATTTCATTTTTCTCCTGCCCAAACATATATTTACATAAGTTTTATCTGATGCAGTAGTCTCTTTAATTTAAGACCATAATCTTCATTTGGTGACTTCCAAGCTCTAAAATCCAACCTCTTAAATATTAAATTCCAATTTCAAACTATAAAAAGGATGTGCTGATTAATTCTGAATTACCTCTAAGGCTTTTTTTCATCACAGTACTAATGACAATAATAAAAACTGTCAGATCTACATTATTGAGGGTTTTCACAGATGAGGCCCAGAATTAGACTTAATATTTACCCTGTTTGAATATCTATGCTGCTTTATGGGAAACAGTGTAGTTTTTAATGTTTTTTTATACAGTTAAATTTAAATGGCCTAATGTGTCAGACACCACCAAATGAAGCCAGTTCAAATGAAATACTATAAATTATTTGCAAATGTGATTCCAGCTTTCTGTCCCTTTTATCTCTAAGCACATCTGCTTTTCAAAAGAGCAGGAGCCATTTTCTTCTTACCTGTTTGATAATTTATATATTTTTTTTAATCCATCACTTAACTTCCCATCTACACCATAACCCCTTCCTTCCTTCTCCTCTCTGCCCGCTCTTTCCTTTGCACTCTTTCAAGGTTCACAGACTCGACTCCACCTTTTCAATTGGGCTGCGCAGCAGCACTACTTAGTGGGGAGGGAATTGGAACCAGTGCTATCAGTGTGATTGAGGAACCAAGAGGTGCGCGCGTGTGCGTGCGTGCGTTTGTGTGCGCCAATGTGTTGGCGAAGCATGGAGCAAAGGGGGCCCCAGTGAAAAAGGGGGTCAGACACCCACAGGAGCATTATGGCGTGGAGTGGAAGAAAGAACGAGTAAGAAGGAAGATGAGAGGAAAGGAAAGGAAAAGGCTGAGCTGAGGTCACGGAGGTTGTGAAAAGACAGGGGCCCATACTGAGATCACACCTGCTTTCTGACACGCTGCACATTCAACACACACCCTCACACACACACACACACTTGTATGGGTTACAAGTTGTGCGCACACGCAAGGAACAAGAGTTCAAAAGTGAATAAACAATTAAAGTAGATTGCTTGGCCACTGAGAGCCAGCAGGACACCAACACTAAAAAGCTTCCAGTGGCTGAGCCGATATCCAGCCCTCTAGGTCCCATTTATTAATAGAATAATACACTAATCATGACTGATATGAGGGAGACACTCATTTGCAGCATCAGAGATTCATTGCTTCTACGTACCTGCTTTATTTAGTTGCGCATGGTCCTCGTTAATAATCACATTAAATTATACATGCTGTATGCACAATAACGACTCCTAAAAATATTAGATTAGATTAGATTAGATTAGATGTACTTTATTATTGTTTTGTATGCAAAATATCACACACAAGTTATTCTGCATTTGTCAATCTGTATTCTGAAAATGAATGAGGCAGTAAAGAAGAGGCACAATTTCACTGAATGTGAAGTTGAGGCACTCATAAGAGAAGGGGAGAAAATGTGTTTTATTTGGGGGTCTTGGCTCTGGAATAATTATGAGACCACCTACTGAATGGAAAACAGTAACGCAGGTTATCAGCTCATGCAAAGAAATTCGGCAGATAAAAGAAAAAAGGTGCAACAGCCACCATCCCAGAACATGCACGCATTATCTGAAGCTGCAGCCTTTGGTCAAGTTTTTGTCAAATTAGTGATGACAGTGTAATATGCTATGTGTTGCTCCTCACGTGAGGTAGTAGGTTATTAATCTAACTAAAGACCAGATTATATTTTCTTTTTAAATCTCCTGATATGTAACCCAGTAACATTTAGGGTGATCTATTTGAAGAAAAGCAAACTAATATTCAGAACTATGGTTTCGCTTATACAGAACTGCATGAAAATAAGAACAGTTGTATTTTTATTTGACCAATGACTGAGTGATTGATGATTTATATCCAGAAAATATTACGTGCTGCTATCTTGACCCCTCTGCCAGTGATCCAGAAGGTGGCTGTAAAATGGGCCATAGATGCATTTCATTTTTAGGTGGTTAGTATTTTTGAGGTAGATGGGGATGAGGCAGTTTGAATCCTTAGATGTCACCACATCATGTCATCAGGCGAGAGGCGGGCTACACCCTCGACATGTCACCATTCCCTCTCAATCATGCACATTCACACTCCAACTACCAATAAACTTTACGTGTGTGTTTGTGATCTGTGGGAAGAACCCCAAGTATCTGGAGACAACCCTTGCCAGCATGAGAAGGACAGAAAAACTCCACAAAGAGAGGAGCCAGCCAAGATCGATCTAGAACCTTCTTATTTTAAAGGCATCTTAATCATATCTCAAAATGAGAACATCTGAGCTTCCCTCCTTCCAATCTCACTCTTTTTCTTCATCACACGGGCTGGTCATTTCTTTTACCAAGATTAAGAAACTTGAGAATAGACAAGCTCAAAAAAGTCTCCTTTGTTGATTTTGCTTAAATGTCAAGACTTAAGTCACATATTTCTTTCGAGATAACAACTGAAATGAAAATTTCCTTCCACTCACCATGAATAAATCTCTGCATTCTAGATCTACAGCAAGGAGGAAGGCCTTCTCAAAACGCTGATGCCTGCAAAAAAAAAAAAAAAAAAGAGTGGAAACAGTCAAACAGAAAGAAAGACAAAACCCTAACCAAAGACAGAAAACCATCAACAGTCAACAAAAACATGCTTTAGAAGAAAATGTATGGATAAACAAGCCGGACATATTTGTCTACGCTCTGGTTTGCTTACAGACACAAACCTGAATCCACAAACATGCATGTGCACTTCTGTGTACAACACTGTCAATATGTGAACAGAGAACGCCAGGCTCCTTTCTTATTATCCAGAACTAAAGCAGGGAGAGAGAGCTGTGTCTCCCTCTACAATACACTTCAACTTTCCCCGTCTATAAGCCAACATGAAACAAACAAACAAACAAACAAGCAGAGAGGGGAGGTGCAGGGGGCCTCCCTCCATTTAATGTTGATGGAGAGAGAAAGAATGCAGGTAGGCGATAAGAGAGGAAGAGGAGGAGGGATGCCAAACAGCACTCCAGCTCCGCTCCAGAGGTGGAAAAAGAAAGGAAAAGAGGGGGAACGGTAGGTAATTGCCGGATGGAGAGCGGCGAGCAGCAGTGTGTGGGAACAACAGGGTCTATTTCAGTCAAATAGGCATTTCAAAAGGCTCTCATGGCAAAAGGAAAAATGAAACAACGGTCTAAACAGGTCTATGTGTGCCGTTTTCCTTATGAATGACTCAAAGCTGCATCAGTGTGAGTGATGACATTCAAAAGCTGTTCCTGTTTTAGAATATCTTAAATAGCAAGAGTGAGAGAGGAAAAGCAGTGTTGAATTGTTTTTTCAAAGGATGTCTATTTTTTTAAAAAGATGCTTTTGGTTATTATTCTGATTCTTCACTGCGCGTTAATAAATTGAGCAAATTGCTCAAGTAGTGCCTTAAAATAATCTGTAAATGTTCCAGACTTAAATTACATTTCATTTTAGTGATGTGTAGACTAACATTAGCATTAACTTAACATTTTCCATACTTGGATATTTTTATTTGCAGGAGGGCTTCAAAAAAGATGTCGCTGACCCCCTTGAGAATAACCACAAAGCAAATTTCCCCCTTTACTGATTCAAATTAAGACCACAGCAAAAGCACAGAGAGGGTGGTGTTACCTCAGGAGGTGGTGAAAAAAGCGCCGGGCATACTTGCTGATTGGCTCCTTGTACTCAAATATCACTGTATCAGAGAGAGGAGCAGGTGGAGCGTAAAACACACCCAGAGCTGCTTCCAGCTGGGCTACAGAGAGAGCAGAAACATTCAAAGTGGAACCACTATAAAGAAATATCATTATAAAATTTTAGTAGATGTATTGTTTTCTGGTTTTACTACAAAGTCAGTGTATTTACATACATTTCCTAGTTCTCTGTATATTAGTAGTGCAGTTGTTATTGATTTGTTATGGGGTTTTATACACCAAAAACCAATTACAGGAAAAACTGAGCAAAAATGAAAGGTAGATGTAAATCCATGAACATTAATGCTAATTTGGTTAGTTTACACGCATCTTTCTTTGATGGGGATCACAGCCCGTCTAAGCTAGGGCGACCGGCCCAGAGACCCACCTTCCCTCTCCGCGTTCAGCTGCAGCTTCAGCAGGTGGTTGGTGACTGAGCTCAGGCCTCGGTAGCACTCGCCCCCCATGGTGCTCCAGTCCATCGCCTCCAGGATGCCCAGAGCCTCTCCGACCTGACCACAACGCAGTCTCTGCTGCAGCAGCTCCCCTGGACCCAGCTGCCCCTCCGTGAGAGTCCCTGCCATGTGGAGTCAGAGTTTTGGTGAAGTTTATAAAGAAATGAAACAAAAATACATAAAGGAAATTATAAGGATTTAATGCAATCTCAATAATATCTATGATGGCTGAAAATGATTTGGCCTTTACTGCATATTAGTCCCCTACTACTAAATTACTTTAACGTTATTGTTTATACAAAGTTGTCCATTATTTCCTGTCAAAATCTGTTTGCCATCTAAGATGTTTATTTCATGCTACATTTAAAAATCAAAACTGGGCACTTTTGTTCAATGGATATTTTTATTTGTCACTGTACTTTTGTTTCTGGTCAAGGTTTTGGACTGCTTGACTGCTTAAACTCTGCATAAAGTGAGTACAGAAAACAAATAGCTTTGCCGTACTTTCTATACGTTAGAAAATAACTGCTGAGGATGTAAGAACTGAAAGCTATATTTTACTAAACAGTGGAATTAAATAGTTTAACATCTTTTAATCTGTGCCCAGTCGCACCGATGGAGAGATGAGGACCACCATTTTTCCCTACCAGGGCTTCAAACTCCAGGTCATCTAGACCCACACTGTCATCAGAAAAATGCCCATTTATGACTATTTATGAGTGTTGGTGGTCTTTTGCACTTTATTACTGCAAATTGGAAGAGAAACTAGTTTACGTCTGTTTTCCCAATTTGTGCAGTTTTTTTTTCCCAGGATGACTTGAGGCTCAAGGAAGAATTTCATCCACAAACTGGAATGTAGTTTGAGCCCAGGCTCTCCTTTTCAACTACCGAACCCCACATTGCCCCAACTCCTCCACTGGTCTATGTGTGGTAGGGATAGTGAATGAATGGACGAATGTGACTTATTCTGTGAAGTGCTTTGAGAGGTCATCAACACTCGATAACCACTATGTTAGTGCAGTTTACGACTCAGGCTGGAACGGAAGAATATTCATCAGATCTCAAATCAGAGAATGCTGCTCATCAGTGGCACTTTGGTTTGTGTCATTTGTGTTTAAGCTGATGAGTTAAAAATCACTGCTGCGTTACACAGACTTTAAAGAACAAAAATGTAGCTGCAAATGCAACATTTGAATGCCCCCCCTGAGGTTTAGAGATCTCAAGCATTAAAGAGAACAGGTGCTTCAATGATCATGCAATAATAACCGGCGGGCCTTCTTTAAGAGCAGTAGCTGTCCAGTGGATACGTCTGAACTCCAAGGCTGCACTAAATTGGTTGGATTGGCATTGACTTGTCAATTACCTAGAAAGTCTTCTCATTCCCTGGTTTGCACTTTGTGTGTAAATATAAAAATGACCACAAGGCTTTACTCATCACTATCTATTTACCCACACCAGGAAAGCAACTGAGGAGGCATAATGTTGCTCATCTGCACACAATTGTATTCAGATACACAAATGTCATTATGGGCCATGCAAAGCACAACGCTGCTAATGATTTCTTGTACTATATTGGAGCTAGACTATATTGTGTGATCTCTCACATTGCCAGAGGGCAATCTGAGGAGTGCCATAACTGATTATGCCTACTGACCAGAGGTGACTGATTATGCTTTATTATGTGAGCAGATTAGGACTCTCCTGAATAATGGGAAGAACAATAAGATTGTGTCCCTTGAAAAGGGCTGAGCTGCGTGTGTTTGTGAATCTGCAGAGCGCACACACAGGAATTGAAGGTGTTGGATGCTATGGGTAATTGTGGTCCACTGTGACTCATCACTCTGTACGGTGCTGCAGATGGAGGAAACGTGGATGTCTGCTGGGCAGGGCTGGTGTGCTGTGTGGGTGTGTACTGGATGAGAACAGGCAGAAGTCAAAATGTTGCCATGAATTTTGACTGGCTGAAACTAGTCTCCCTGTAAATTTCAATTTGAACCGTACAATAAACACGCATGTACAATGTGGACATGTTTCCAGGCAAATACAGCCTATAAAAATATGCTGATGTAGATAAGCTCATACGTTTATTTAAGAAAATTAGTTGTGGTTTTGGATGGTGCAGGTGATCACTGACAGCCCTATTTTTAGGTGTGCCAGGCTTTGGGGACACAAAGTCCCCACTCTTATTTAAGTAATTGAAGGAGTTGTGTGTATCTCTGTGTGTATGGGTGGGGTAGGGTGGGGTGGGAAGGTTTGGGCAATTAAATTGACAAGCTCGCAATTAGCAAACCCCCAAATCCCCTAAAGAGAGGGCTAATGTGGCTAATACATCAGCCGAGCAGGCTTGTGTGTGTTTTTGGGTGTAGCATGTGTGTAACTGTGAGTAAGGCTCCTAGAAATGGGTGTTGACCTCTGTCATAATCTTAACTCTGACTTGAGACAATGGCTCATTGTGCTGCCTCCAGCACGCTAATTCTCCCCACACCTGTCCACACTAACTTATTTGACGAGATCAGTTTAACACCACAGCGTCAAACGGCAAAACAACATAAAGAGCAAACAGCAGGGAAGAATACGCACTCACATTTGAGTCTCACCGCTTCACAAACGCCCGTTCAACTCTGAGAACAGCCCAAATTAGGCTAAAACTAGAAAAATAAAACCCTTACATTTTCTCCAGTGTGAATAATCATGAAGAAAACTTTTTTTTTTTTTTCAGTTTTGTAAGACTGAAAGCTATATTTGACTAAATGTTGGAATTAAACAGTTAAACAGCTTCGGGGGTTGAAGCCTATCCCAGTTGTCATTGTGCATCCTGGGGACTTTGCCCATGAATCATGGTGACACCCATCAGTGGTATAAGCCAAATTAATCAGTTTGAAAACTCATCAATTTATGCAAAAATAGTCTCCTTTTGACTTAACAAAGGTGTGACACACACACGAGTCCCACTCAGCACTAGCCTTGTAGTACGAGAAACCAAGTTTTTATGGCACCTTGTTGCCTGTCGAGCAAATTTCTTCCAATTTTTATTGTCAAATAAAGACTCATCATCTTGGGCTTTCTTAGGTTATTCCATACTAGACTTATACCCAGTTACATAACTGCCTTTAACACATCTGTAATAAGCCACAACAGTCCCATCGCTACAGGAAGATGACTGCTTCTCCTGCGTGGTAGTGCAGCACATTCCCTGGTATGCGTCTCCATAGCCTGAACCAGTGCAGGCTCAGCCGCAGCCAACGTGTGCCCAGATGAGATAACGCAGCACAGGCAGGGGGTTGGGGTGGGCACAAGGGAGGCTTGCCTCCTATGGGAACAAAAAAAGAAAACCTGGAGCTCGGCCAAGTCTTTCTTCCTCAATGCCTTCCGACTCACTGTCATATAGCAGGCCGTATGAAACAAGTCAATACGGAGAAGGAGCACAAGCAAATAAACAAATGAGTTGGAAAGTGAATGTGCGTGTGTGCACATAAGCACAGAAATAGAAGAGTACACACAAGTGTGTGTGTGTGTGTGTTGGGGGAAGCGGGGTGCAGAATTATCATAGAGAAAAGACATGCAGGGACTTTCTTCATCAAAAACCTTGGCAGACGATCAGAGGAACGTAAGCTATTGTTGGAAGGCACACTCGCCTTTCCGTGAGCACAGACGCAAACATGCACCCTAAAACACACATCTTCCATCTTCCAACCCCCACACTCCTGTTTTCAGCAGAGTTGTCCGTCACTGTCACATCATCTTTTCAAGGTTGCAATTAAAGATGCTGAATGTGTAGAAGAACACTTCTGTGTATGCAGGTGTGTGGAAAGGTAGGTGGCTGCTTTGCAAACATTTTGATTGGCAAACTTTATCTGGGGGCCCCAAGGGACCGTGCAGCCACTGTAAATGATTTATCGGAAAAATGCACCCCAGAATGCACCTGAGGGGCTTGTGCCCTGGGGTGATTATTGAATGACCTCTGAGAGAGTGATTCCTGCAAACCTTCCTGCCTGTCAACAAATTAAATTCCTTCAGTGAAGATGAACCAGGACAACACACCACCCATTCTTCCACATCTGGGATCAGACACACTTTCAGATCCAAATCAGAGTAGGATTCAATCAGGTTACTGTGATGCTGTGAAATTCATTGTAAATATTTTATATAATGTTAAAGAAATGTATAATTAGTTAGTCTGGACACCAACTCAGACTGAGAGAAATATAAAAAAAAAACAAGGAAATAGGACACAGAGGATCAATATTTCCTCATTATCAATGGTTTTCATAGGTTTATGGAAGGTGAGCAGTGGAACCTCTAGTGTTGCATCCAAAAAAAAAAAAAAAACTTTTGATGACTTTCATAAAATGTCAAATATTGTTCTGATGCTGCATCTTTGTTTTTGTTGAAAATGTAAAGTCTCACTCCAGCAGTTCTTATTTTACATATTTTTCCAGCATTCACTGAATGGAGATCTATGAAGATGCCAATCTGGTTCCACCCATATCTCCACCCACACACAGATGAAACTTGGAACAATATTAGAAAAGCACTGCAAGAGAGCTGATGACGCTTGAACGTCAGCTCCCAGCTGGTGAAAATCAGCCTTGATTCTACTGACTTCTCCACCTAACATGGGCTAGTTTCTCTTTTCACTGCTCCTCACAGGACACGTATATTAGTCGTAAAGCCCACGGTGCATGTGGCCTTTCTGGAACTCTAGTTAATGATCTGCAGATTAAAGTAGACTTTAAATTACAAAAAGTCGTATAAACATGTTGACTTAGGTTAAAACCTTGATTTTTGTCTTCAATTTCTATTGGCGAGGCAAAACAAGAGAATGAAAAACATCTTAGGATTTGAGAACTTGTTTTGAGATATTTTTCATTTAAAGTGGAACTATTTTTTTTCCCCAAACACCTTTGAATGTTCTTTGACCTACCCAGTCTTAATCTCAAGGCTGCCATCGGTCCCCCATTAAAGACCAGTGTCAGCAAATCTGTCCCCCCGGAGCCTCCATCCAGGCCAGTCCCCCACTGCAGTCCATCCAGGCCTCCAGAGCAGCGCAGGTGCTGTGCTAGTTTTAACGTGGCCGATGGCGCTACCTCCCCCGCAACCAGTGCCATGCTTAGAGGCACCAAGCCCACATCAAAGCACATCAGTTCCTCCTGTCCGCCCGCTACCATGACAATCGCCCCATCAGGGTGCCAGGTAAGGAGAGCGGGTGTCACAGGACAGGAGGCCAGGAGCGAGACCCCTCGTCTCTGGTCATATAGGACTAAGGAGGAGTCCTTTAATCCAAGGAGAAGCGTGGTCTCGGAGGGGTGACGAGAGCAGGAGATGGGATGTGACGGCAGTGGGATGCGTGTGACGGACAGGAGATGCAAGCGCCCTCGTGCACATTCATACACACAGTTCCTGGCACAGGAGCCTTCTCTGAATCCCTGAGGTCGTGCAGGTAGCTCCACTGTTAGAATCTGGTAGTGCTGGAGCTGGCTGAAACGGCACTCCAGGGGGCTGCCTTCGGTCTGGACAGAGTTAAGGACCTGAAGGATGAAAGGGGAAGAAGCAGAGAGACCAGTTTAGCTCAACGGATGCACACTTAAACAGCCGTTCTGCTCTTTGGATCTGATCTGTAACCAACAGAAAAGCCATGTGTTCAGTAAAGTTTACAAATAACTTTTTATATATTAGACATGAACAGAAATATTTCCATCTCAGTTCAAATGAGTATATTTACATTGTACCAATTCACAACAAAAATCATCTCACGGCACTTTTCACATAAACAAGTTCAATGCAGTCCAACTGACTACAATCCAGTTTAGTCCAGTTCATTTAAACACATTAGTGTCCACATCCAGGTTCCTGGAGGAAGATAAACCTACAGACTTTTCGCTTATTATTCCATAAGAATCACCATTAGGGGGATAATGTGTTTCTGAATGACTCATCAACAGCTGCTGAACTGATTTCAATAAAGATAAAAAGATTTTTAACGGATTGGTCTATTACTTCATCACCCTCAGCTTTGTCTATATTGCTAACCAGATCATGTTATTAAGTGGTTGGTTTAACATGGGCTCAGCAATTATTTTTCATAAGTCAGCTTTTATATTGAAGTGACCTCATTTTCAATAAAACAAGAACAAGGAAGGAAGCTAAAGACAGAGAGAACATGTGAGAGAAAAACAGAGTAAGAAATGAGTCACACCATGGCAGCTGCCTCAAGCCCCCTGGAGGTGGAGGAAATAAGGCCTTCCACATTGCTAATAAACACCCAGCTGTCAATCAAGGCAACTAATGATAAGCACTCCATTTTAACTCAAGGTCAACAACATCTTCTCCCTTAGCAAGCCACAGCTTGGCACCCAGTGATAAACAACCCCCATTATTAACCTGTGAGAGCTCAGCACCAGAGAATGACAACAAACAAGCCTTCTTCACATGATACAGAAGGAAATCTCCGAATTATTTGACCACAGGTGAAATCCTAAATGTTCAGTATTTGCTGCTGGCCTACGACCAGTTGGTGGGCACAAAGGCCTTGCTAAGCAAACAAACTCTGACAGTGAAGTAGATGGTCCATGTCACGGGTGGCACTGTTGATAAAACGCCCACATCGGACCAGGAACAGAAGGTGGATGACAGGAGACAACAGAACGTGCTAAACAGCAGTTTAACAGTTCCACAGTCACTAACAGGGCTTTTTTTTGAGAGGATTTCACCTTACCAAAGCCTCTATCAGAGCCTCACATTGACCGTGGCAGCTTTGGCTAAATGAGCCCATTTCTTTTCGCCGTGTAGACAGAAAGAGGGATCGGCTGCCTGCCCGCCTTCTTTTCCTTTTGCAAAGCTGCTCGGCCCAGTTTTTTTGGCAGGCATTGCCAAAAAGGGACTTAGAGGGAGGAAGGCTTTTTTTTTTTCCGCCTGCCCATGGTCTAGCAGGAGAGAAGCAGATGACTGTCCTGAAAGCTTTTTTTTTCTTTTATATAATCCCTCAGAGCCAGCTCCTGCTCCTCACCAGGGGGCGAATACTGTGTGTGAATGTGTGTGTTTATTTGAGACTGCAGGCGAGAAGGGCTTCATTCAGGTAAAAGGTGGCATATTCCCTGGGACTGTCCCAGCAGAGACGTGACAAAGTGTCACAAGCGTTAAATAAATTAGCAAACAAACACAGAGCAGGTGAGGGTCCATGGAATACACACCAAACCCTGTCAGAGGAATCACACCACCTACTCCAGTGCCACAAACCGTGACCCCCCACGCCCCAGACCCAGAAACATTTCAGCTTTACATCAGGTGCCCAGTTGCTGGTGCCTCCAGCCTGCTGTGCCAGCATGCCAGCATGGCACAATCAGAGGGAAGAGATGCACCTGATTCAGCTTTGTGTCCGTTGACAGCTGACCCTCCAAAGGAAGAAAAAAAAATCAGAGGACAGCATCAGCTAAGGTCATACTGCAGTGACCGCATCAAACAACATGCTCCTGGAGTTTGGAGACATACAGAGAAAAATATAGTTTACCATTGATTTATACCTGGACTGAAATTTTATTGATGTTTTAGAAACTATTTAATCATATGATTACTATTTCACAATGTCTTAAGGTATTACAAGTCTTTAGCATACACGCTTGCAGGATATTTTGAGGTACTCAGTAAAGTACTTTATGAAGCTGTGAAAGGATGTTTTCATCACCTGGCTTCTTGTTGAACTTCAGAATAAATAGCGAATGTTTAACATTTAACAACCCTAACCACCTCTAACCACCTCTAGTCAACTGACGCCATTATTGCCCCAAAATCTTTATCACCTTGAAAATATTTTGACACTAATGAGTATTTGATTCTTTGTTATATTTCATATTCAGGTATTGTCAGTTATTGACATTGTTATGTCGGTTATTAAAAAAAAAAGTTTGCCTTTAGCTCAGCTAGATTCAGAGATAATATCATAATGTTACAGCTCTCGACATGTCCGTAGTACCAGAGCAGCACTGCAACGGATATTTCGATAAAACTGTTGGTGCTTCTTAAGGCATAAAAACAGAAAGCACTTTACAAAAACATCACGTTGTCACAGTCAGGGACACATTTTCAGCTGAAATGTTGAATCATCTTTAATGTCTCGCCGCACCCAGTTTCTCTTTGCATGTGGACTGAACGGAGGTAAGAAAAAGTTTTACTGAATCTGCTGACAAAGTTAAAATCAGTTCACAAATCACCAATCACTAGGTGTTTAGACTTTACAAAAGTGCAGAAATTATTGCAGAATATATTTTGCATTTGAGGTACAGCGGAATATACTGTAACTTAAGTTTCCTTAACTAAATGTTAAGTTAAGCTAGTTGGTGATCTTGAATTCAAAATAAACTCTAAAGGAAATTAGCTAGAAATTTTTTCTGCATTTTCAGGGCCTTAATGATTAGAACACAATATCAGAGTAAAAATATCACAGCAAAGTGATGTTTGCTAAGCAGACAAACTCTGATAAGTGAACATCACATCACTTTCAAATGAAAGTTAATTATCGTTCAGTTAGGATAAACATTTAAAGTCTAAAGTAAGTAATACGTTTATCAGACTTTTTAGACTCTGGTGTTTACATGGATATTGCTGCTATCAACAATGTATTTTCAATCCAGTTTTTAGCTACATGCAGTACTGAGTGGAGGACGCTATGAGCTCCATCTCACCATGTTACTTGAACCAAAGTCCTTTTTTCTTCTTTTGTAATATGTTCAACAATCAACTAATCATGGTTTAACTGCTGTATAAAAAAATAAAATAATCAATGTCAGTATTCAGTCCAAATCATTAGAAGCTGCTAACATTTGAGAGGCCTGTGTATTTTGTAATATAGTAAGGTATGAATCAATTTAAGTCTGACTTTGTAGTCCGTATGCACACACACGTGCACCTATGGCACCTCTGAGAGCACAGAGCCCCATCAAAATAAGAAATCCCAGTTCACTGATATTCTCAAGTTGAGGCTAGTCAGGATGTCTCAAACACGAATCAATTTGCAGCCTAGTTAAAAAAAATTATTCTACAATTTGAGCACAAAAAAAGCTTACATTTGTCAGTTTTAGTTTTAGTAAGTGCCAGTGAAACCTTAAGCTTTGTGACATATAAATGTACAGTATTCCACCGTTATGGGAGCACAAAATAGAAGATGATGAACACAAGAAGAAGAGATCAAGATGTGCAAAAGAGAGACAGAAGAACAGAGAGCAATACACAAAAAAGAAAGAAACAGCAGAAATAGAAAAAAATGATGGAAAAATAGTGAAATGGAGGCATGGCAAGAAAGATGCAAAGAGAGCTGAGATGGGAGAGAAGGAGAGAGAGACAGACAGACAGAGACCTCTAGTAAGTAGCTTTCTCTTGGTTATTGGTTTCAGTGACTGGTCAAAACTATTCTTCTCCATTCTTCTCCTCTCTCTCTTGCCGGCACCCTTTTTCCCCCTCCATGGCGTGAAAGATAAAGCGGACGGGCCCAACTGTGTGGCTGGCCCTTGTTCACAGCAGTGGCCTTTTGAAGCCAATTTTCCAGCTCACGGAGCAGAGAAAGACAGAGAGAGACGGATAGAGAGAGACAGAGGGACTTGGAGGAGAGTAGAGGGATGAGGGCTGTTTGGGGAGGGGGTGGAGATGGGTGTGTGCGGGGGGGAGAGACTGGGAAGTTTTAGGTGTGTGAATTAGGGTTGGAGCTGAAATACTGATGTGAGAAAATGTACGGGCACAGTGGGATGACAGACCAAAATATTCCCCACACCTTCACCACAGCAGCTGCTCCCACTGAACATAATTGTAGAACTCGACCCGAAACTGTAAAAGCTGTGATTTTAGCAGAGGCTGTTCGTAAAATCCTGCACTTTGGATTCCACACTGGACCCTTCCACAGCCAAAATTACTTTTCTGAACAGTGCTTTAACTGTATTATTATCCTATATTAAGATTTTATTAGAAACTTTTTTCTAAAACAAATCAAGTGCGGATTATATAGATTTTTTTGTTTAAAGTTCTATGAATTATATGTTTTTATTTTATTATTAAGTTTAAAGTAATTAAAAGAGAGCAGAAGGAACATAATTTCGATTTTTTTAAAAACACGAAGAGTTGACAGATAGCAGAGTTTCATATGATTTAAAAGTAGAAAAACGCCTCTTCATGAACACACAACTGACCCCCCAAAAAGTAGAGACTTAAGTTGAAAAAAAAGAAGATAAAGAAGAAAGAAAATTCCAGGAAATGATGGCTTTTGCACGTGTGTTTATTTGGAGAGGAGGGTGAAAGATGGAAGCATGAAAAAAGAATTATTAAAAATGTTAAGTGTATGTTTTCTGCATATGCCCCCCACATGCCATGGCTCCACTTATCAGCATGAGGGCAGGGGGGGGCATACGAATTAAGACCGCATAGGGAAAGAAATCAGACTTTTTTAAATGCCGAGAGACTGGCTAGAAAATTGGCTTAGTGCAGCAGATAGCGAACTGAACAAAAGGAACATATATATGAGCTTGAAGTGATTGAAGTAGCTGGCGTCGCCCGATGTGTGCCCGGCGTTTGATTCCCGCTACGGCTCTTACATAAACTGCTCGCTTAATTTCACACCGTGCATCTGAAAAATGACAACAAACGCTTTCATTAGAGCCCGATGCCGCAGCCCCACGAAGAGACTTTAATGTTCTTGAAGCGAGGAGGAAGGAAGGAGGAGAGAAGGGAAGGGGGGGTGTGTTGGAGGAGACAGGGAGACTAAACTAGGTGAGGGAGTGTAATAAATGTGGAGAGTGTTCCAAAAACAAGAAGGAGAAAAAGAAACAAACATCTTCTTTGATTAATTCAATATTCATGTAGCCCCCCTGCCACCACCTCCAATCCCTCCCTGATTCTCTCCTGTGTGAATTTATTTTCTAGTATGCAATTGGTCATGCTCCTCTTTCCTCCCTCTTGCAGGTTCTCCTTCTCTCTCTGCAGCGCTGAATGTTTTGCATATGCTTACGACGGCACATGGTACAAGGAATGGAATTAAGCTTGGTTTGGTAATTTGGTATCTTTCGTCTGCTTTTGGCACGACATCCTACACTGACATAGAAGCAGGTCATGGGAAGGGTTTTGCCAGAGGCCACGAGGATGTGTGTCTCCGCCTGTGTGCGTGCATGTGAGGAGGAATGTGTAGGCGTTCTCCTTCACGCTGCACCACAGCTTAACTCTCTGCCTGTTTCATATGGTGATGCATGGAGGTGCAACATGGAGGTACCCCCTTGAGGTGACTAACACACCATCCCCAATCCCATCCACGACTACACAGGTCTCTTCTCAAATCCTCCACTTTCAGTGTAAGTAATATTGAAATAAATAGCTGCCGTTATGATTTGTGTTACTGACTTTAAGGCTTCAAACAACATTAAAAGGTATTAAAAACCTCTAAAGTTAAGAACTTTCGTCACAGACATTTTTATAACAATTTTATGCTTTTTTTCAGGCTCATTGCTTTCCTTGTTCCTTTTTTTTCCCTGTTTAATTATTTGTTAGAGTCATTTAGATTTAGCACGGCTTGTCCTCAAAACATACCTGTGCCAATGGAACAAGGCTCAATTTAGCATGTTTTTTATACAAAAGAGCCTCCCAAATTATCACCTACTTAAGAAGATAGAATGTAAAATAAGCAGGTGAATGTTGTTAAAGCGATTACAGGTAGCATGCCCTTAATATTTTTTTTCATAGGATATGTGTTAGTTTAAGCTTTATCAATAAATTATAAACGTTTATGAAACTTGTATGGCACGCAAAATGATTACAATATTTGGAAGAAAAAACACTGCTTTCCATTTGGACACGGTTGGCTTTGGTGAACAGGATACAAAAATAATAAGTGAAGTCAAGGACCCAGCACAACATCCCTAATTAATTTTTGCATTTCCCCATTCATTTTGTTTCTGTCAGTGATCCTGGCCTGCATTGGTGTGCACAACAGGCTAAGAAGCTCTCTGGATCATGGAAGATCTAAGTGCATTCCTAGGCCAGGTGAGATTTGAAATCCTTATAGTGTGATTTGGGACTACCATAGGATCTCCTGCCATTTGCAAATGCAACAAATAACTTAAGAGGACAGCTTGAGTGCTTAATTTACATATAAGAATGGGAAGTGAAAAATGCAAAGAAATGTAAAAAAATAAATTGTTGACTGACACGCCTTATGTCACCTGGATAAACAGTTAGAACAGCATCAGGCTTTATAACTACTTCAGCACTAAAGTATGGCTGTTTTTACTTATAAACTGTTATCTTTGAAAGTTGTTATTACACAGTTAAGTTTAATTCAGTTAAATTTAACCCAATTTATTTGTATAGGACCATTTTCTAAACACTAAAAATGGAAGACAGAGCATTCAAGTTAATTAATCTGCTTTGTTTATCATATTTATTTAAGCCTCATGTTCTTGCATGGACAGACTCCACCAACTCAAGTAGCAATAAAAGAGAATATTGTCGTGCTTGGTGATTTGTGGTGTTTGCTCAACTACAGGCCTTAATCTACTGCACTGCTGCTGATGTAATCGAAGTGTAAAACTGATAGAAAACCCGCCTGAGCACCCAACAATAAGTTGACACTTTTTTGTTTATACATTGGGATTACGTGCAGTCTTTGTGTGGTTGGCCTATACACGATACATGTTTCTGTGTGTGTACCTTTAGGCCTTCAGTTGGGGAGCAGCTGATCAGGACAAGGTTGTTTCTCTGTGTGTCTGCAGAAGTCCACGGCCACACATCTTCACTGGGATCATCCACGTTCCACCAGCAGAGCGCCACATCCTGGAGACGGTTGAGATCCACGTGTCGGTGGAGTCTTCGGCCCAGCCCACCGACTTCCACACACACCACCTGGATACAGAAACACCCACAAAAAAGGTCCAGGATGCACTGCGAGGAGGGTCACAATGGGCAAGATGGTCACAAGACTGGCATATATTTTCAAGATGTGAAAAGTCCCTTTGGATTCACATTCCTGGCCCATTTCAGCAATGGACACCTCTGACAAGTCTACCACTATAGCCCCAGACATCTCTGTTGTCTTTCCGCCATCCTGTTTTGTTGATGTCTGAGGTTTTTTTTTTTTAATCTTCCATTATTAATGTATGTGTGCTTTTTTGTTCTGTCAGACTAGTTGTTTTAGTGATGTGCATATTTTTGGGAAGGTCTGCCACGCTCTACGGGCCACAGCAAAGAGACGCACAGTAATGAGCTCTCGTGGCGCTTGGGGGGGGCAGACAGTCACGCAGACACACATGTGAGTTTGATGAGTTTGTACGTTTGTGTACACAAACTCAAGTGCATATCAAAAACAGAGCCATTGATCTAAAACGTAATATATAAAGACACATGTTTATAGACAAAAAAAGAGAGCACACACACACACCATTAAACAATCCAGAAACACCTCTAAAGCAGGTTAAATTAAAGGTCTGACATTTTGACCCCACCATTTAAATACACGGCTCATTCCCTTTTCACACACATACATATGCACACAGCAGATGCCATTCATATGGGCCTTCCATATATACAACCTCCAGTCACCCTCACAAACACAATGAAGCACAATGGCTGATGCACACACACACACACACACCCTTATACTCTGCATCAATGACTACTCTCACAGTACTGAGACCTGGCAGATAGAGGGAAGACAAAGCTGAAGAAGGGAAAAAAGAGAGAAGAATAAAGGTGAAAACAAGAAAAATGTTGATAAGAATTGGAAAGATGGGTAAGAAGAGAGGAAGAGAGGCAATGGCTGCTTTTATGTACTACAGCTTAGGGGAAGTGGAAGTTTAAGGAACAAAACAATGAATGAATGAATGAATAAATGAATGAATATCAAAACCAAGATACACACAAGCAAGGAAAAAGAAAAAAACTGGAATAATTGGGAGTTTTTGCAATAGATCAATGAGAGGTTTGCGCCAAAACAAATGCTTGGATCCCAGGAACAGAGCAGTCAGTTGTAACATCAAAATCCCACTAAGCAGGCATTTTGTCAGAAGCAGGAATACTGGAATGTTTCTTTAATGCATTAATGTGTCAGTACAAAAGGAATAGTTTAAAAGACCCAGAAAATGCAGAGAAATTAGTTAATCGACAAGCTGTGCTGTATGAGTGGAGGAGATTTCAGATTCAGTGGTCCATGTCTGCCCTCCTTGCCCCCTTCGGGGAGAATTTGCTTTGGACACAAAATATGCCTGAAAATGATGGAAGTACATGTGATGATAAAGGGAACAAAGAGTTTCTCCAAAAAGCTGAACAGGAGATCACTGACAGATTAGAAATAGAAAAGAAGAAAAAAAAAAAATCTGAAAATCACTGGGTTAATAACACTCTATCTCTACCCCTCGTACGGTCCCTCCATCCCTCCATCCCTACCCATCTCTCCCCTCTTCTATTTTTTTTTTCTTTTTCTGCTGGCGTTTGCTGGTCAGCAATAATCAAAAACCACTTTCTGTGGGCCGGATTAGTTTAGCCCCCCTTAACGCCCCCTACTCTCCCTTCTCCAGCTTAGTCCACTGGACCAGGGCGACGTGTATGTGTTTGTGCATGTGTGTGTTTGTTGTGGGGGATGGGTAGTTGAGTGTGCATGTGCACATGTGTATGTTGCAGGTCACATGCATGTGCATGTACATTGACAGACCTGCGAGGTGCGCAATATGGAGTGGTGGTGGTGATGAAGGGGGTTCCTTATCAGGACTCTACTTCTGGAAACAGGCACACGGCAAGAACGATTGCTTTCACACACGCACACACACACACACACGCACGCACCCACATATACACACATGTTAACAAAAGGGCTGGCAGTAATGTGATAATGCCAGGTTTAGCAGTTAGCCAGCTAGAGAAGGAGGACACAGAGTAGTTCTGTTTTGAGGGAAGAACAGGGGAGCACATGATCAGATCTATTACTAACACCTACAAAACACCTCTGAATCAGACTGAGCTCAACACATGCTTGTATGAGAGATTAAGAGACATGAGCAGGAAAGCTGCAGAGAATCTGAGCCAACCTGGACACACTTGAACTTTAAGTCCTCATTAAATTAGATGTTTACTAATTTTTATATGATTTCTCTTGCTAAATATGTCAGCTGTAGATCAGCATCTGGCCTAACAGTAAAAAAAAAAGAAAAGTACAAGTACTTTTATAGGCTTTCTTAATGTAAGCTTTTAAAATGCTGATGACTCATTCTGCACTCAAGGGCTTGTACAAATAGCACAGCCAAGGAAACTATCTCAAATTTTATGGTGTGTGGTGCCTAATGAGGTAACTGGAAGTGACCAATCAGAGCAGACTGGCTTTTCTGTGGAGGGGGCAGCCTCTAACTTCTGTATTTATAGGAGGTGGTAATATGCAGACAGCATTTAGCACCCCACTGGTCATTTTATGAAAGGGTTAAAGACTGTATTCCAAGGATGATTATAGTAAACCAAGAGTGTGATGATTGTAGATTAAACTGGGGTTTCAGAAATAGCCAATTACTATTTTATGCATTCTGTTCATACGGGGCATTTGGGGGCATTTGTGGTAAAGTGCTAAACTAAACAACAACATGCTGGCTAATGTTGAAGCACTCTTTTGTCAGTTCATGAAAATGCTAAAAGAGGAGTATTTGAAGTGAACTCACATGTTCACTTAACAGCTAATAATTTGAGAAGACTTCGGTCAGTAGTAAGAGAAGGTCAGTAATATAGAAAATATTTGGCAGATTCCTCTGTCCTCCAACATGATATTATCAACTGTAATGGGAAAGGTAAGCATGAGCAGAAATTCTGACTGAATCTTTTTCACACCATGGACTCAGAAGGAAATAATCTGTGCATGCTATTCACTCCCATACAGCCTGCCTTTTTTTTTTCCAGACCAAAACTCTTAGGAGATTTTTCTCAAGACCTGTATGTCTCTCAGTGGCACATCCCTCTGAGATATGGCGAAGGAAAATCAAAATAAATGGTACAAATGTAGACAAGATACATGTACATTTTTAAATTTACTCACAAGCCTACTTCCCTGTGCTAACATTAAAATCCAAATTTACTTGCATCCATCCACATGATGCTCACAACATCTAAACATCAACCCTCACAAGATACCAGAAGTGTATACTTTTATACAGAGCTTGTGGTGAATTATCATGTTAGAAAAGAGGATCTTTGGGGCTTGGTATAGCGCGTCGACTGGAAGAACATGTGACTCTGACCCAAATAAAACATTTTGAAAGTGTTGCAAATCGTCTAAGACAAAGAAAGAAACTGGGCAGTGATACAGGATCACATGTTAAAGCTTTTCTTTTTTGCATCAGCTTTATTTTGGTCTCCTTCTCCCTCACAATCATCAACCTAAATACAGACATAAAAACATGCACACTATCAACATGCTTGACTGTACCTTGATTTCAGAAGGTGACAGTTTGTCTGTTCGCCCGCCAGTCTCCAGAGAATCCTGGTTCTTTTTGTTCAGGTAGACTGCAGCCACTTGGCTCTGCTCCAGGAAGGACAGCAGGATCAGCCTATCACTCAGCACCGCTGGGGATGACATCACCACATTTGATATCATAATTCAAAACAACAAAGACAAAAACATCTAAAGCGTGTCCAGTCTTCCCACAAGGCCCATTACTGTGCACTTACAATTTCTGTGCATGAATAAATACTCAAATAGTTTCTAATTTGAAAAGAAAAATTAGGATATACAAACACATATTAAAAGTAGTAATAAAGACCAAAGGAAAACCAAAAAAACTAGCAAAGCTAGGATAATTTTTTTCTTTTGTCCGTAGTTTATAATGCCAATCTGAGACATACAGGAGGTTTAGATCACAGAGGACCTCCTGGGTTTTGATTTCTAACGATGTGCTTTTAAACACTTCTTTTTAGTGAATTACAAAAGGGATTTGTGGGCTTTAGTTATTACTAACTTTTCAATCTTATCCCTGCTCATTTGTCTCATTGTGGAATGTGGTTTTATCCAGAAGCTTCTGTGTCTCAGGAGGAACGGTGGACTGAGTGCAGCTGTCATTTGGAAACTGATGAAGACTCTTTTGGGGAATATGCAGTCTGAGTTTTTGTTCTTTCTGTAAGCAGGCTTCAGAAAAGACACATGAATTAGAGTAGATTGTTGCCATTATTCAGTCTGTAGCAAGGTTGAATTCATCTCTTAACCATTTGGCATAAACACTGCTGGAAACAGAATTCACCTTCTTACACTCTTTCTGTTGTTTGCGTTAATTTTTGCAGACCTTGGACTGAAGTCCAAATTTGATATCTTTTAAAACGTGTCCCTCTGTGCTTTAAGAAGTCTTCATCAACTAGTATACTGTTTTCTACACAGTTGTCAATTAGCTTCTTCATAGTCTCTCTTTATTACCTCCTGTCCTGCTTCCTTCGTTTTTCATCCTCTCTCTTTTACATACCGAGTTCACGCTGCTCCTCTCCACTGCCTTCTGTCTTTTTTTTTTTTTTGTGTCTCTTTACTTCCTGTCAGTGTACCGAAGGCTCCAAGGTCTTTTTGTGTGGCAAGAACGCACTTGATCGTGTTCAACTCTTCAGGAGCTGCATGGAAACGATGATTAGCAATTAAGCCCCCCTCTCCTTCAAATTAATCTGTTTATGAAACCAATTAAATGGAAAAGAGGGGGTTGTTACACGTGTCTCTCAGATATCCTGCTTTGAGTTGAACGAGTGAGGCTGCACCCCGAGTTTAAAAATCTAACCGGCAATTAACCATGACGTGTATGTATTTATAAACAGAAGGGTGTTGGTGTGATTATGCTTCAAATCATCCTGTTGTGTGAAAATTTTAAATTAATATGCAAATATTCATAAGGGAAGAGAAACACAGTTTGGAAATACAGAAAAACTCGCATCATAAATCGGGTCAGTTTAGTCAGTCTGACAGAGTTGGATTATAAAGCTTTTACAAAACGAACTGGTTCAAAGCTTAAACCATAAAAAAGTATATTTAAAAAATCTGCCATTAACAAAGCCTTAGTTTTCTGAAACAACGCTTAATGCAATAGTAAGCGTCTTTGTGATAGATTATAGATAAATCAAGTTAAATGCAGTTTAGTATTGATCTCTATGGGTGTCTATAAACGGGATTAAGATTAATCCTATTCTTTTCCAAATGAAGGAGGGGATCTGAAACCAGGCTGTGGCCCAATCTGGGACCAGGTGGTTGATTGGACTTGAAGAGTCAGACCTGCATGACCCAACCCCACACGCATGCACGTGTACACACACACACACAGAGTATACATGTACCTTCATAGTCACATGCACTGAGAGCGACACATGCATTCATACATCTAAGCCTGCAATCACATTTTACACATGTACATTTATACACACCAATACATGTGCAAATGCATTCACACCCACAAAGCAAAAAGCAAAGCTTCCACGTGTTCAAGCACAAGCAGGAGCTCACCACATACAGACAAAAAAAATGCGCACACACACAGAGTCCCTTAAATCCATTTAATGCCATCTCCTCTGCCGCATGTTGACATAAGAGGCCAATGGGCTTAAGCAAAGCACATTTAAACATGGGTAAATGAAACCCGCTATGAAAAATCACTTAAGGATGCTTAATCGTGGAGCATATGTGCAGTTTGGCCCAGCCGTCGGCCAAAGGCAGCCTGTAATACTTTGATGGTGTAAAATATTTGTAATCTGCTGCTCGGTATGATGCAATCGGAGCTCAAGGTAACGCAGGGGTAACAGGCATTCGGGTTGTGAAGTTAAACACAGAACAATAAGCCTGCTTCTTTAAACAAAAAAACAGACCTGGCTGTGCTTGCTTCATGTCTCAAATAAAACAAAACAAACCAGGCCTGACATTTAGTTGAATCCATGCAAATCTGAAAAGGGATTTTCTGTGGCATTCACATGCTCACAACCTCTTTTTGCTTTAGAAAGTTGACAAATCCTGTCCAGAAAATGAAAATGAATTTTGGTATTACACAGCAGCTTACAGTTTAATTTAAGATTTGACTGGAGCTGCAATATTTTTTCTATTCATTGCTTTAAGGAAAAAAAATTAATAACCAACTATTTTTGATTATTAAGTTATGGTTTCAGTTTATGTACAAGCAATTATTCCAAATATTTACTCGGTTCGGCCTCTCACATAAGGATTTTCTTTGTGCTTTTAAACAATACAATGTGATGATTTTTTCTGATATACATACATACATACATACATGCATGTATATATGGTGTCTAATTTTCAGTCTGGAATATAATTATATAAATCACAGGAATAAATGTTTTCAGTTTAAGTGATCTGACCAATGAAAATTAAACATATATAGGAGTCATATACACACATGCCTGCTTACACGGGTCAGAACTGGATGGTAATTGTTAACTATTCCAATAACTGTACAATGTAAATGTGGTAGATGGTGTGATCTGGTCTGGTGCTCCACTCTGATAGTCTCAGGCTAATTTAACAAGTGGCAGATGTGAGAACCACTAACCACCTACAACAACCCCCCCCCCAAACACAAACACACACACACATGCACACACAATCCCCGGGACCCACCCACTCACAACCATTACTCTAATAATTAGTGCCTCTGAGGCTTTGAATGGAGCGCAGCGGGAAGAGAATGTGTACCTGTGTGTGTGTGCCATCATGTATGCGAGCATGCGCATGCGAGTTCCCGTGTTTTTGTGTGTAAATGTGAATGGACATACAGTGCTTGTTGGCCTATGCGAAAGAGTGGGGAAAAAAGTGTATATGTCATGGCAAATGTAAGCGTGTGAGGAGAAGTGTGTGCGCACCTGTACGCGTGTTTGTGAGAGTCCATGTGTGTGCACTATGGGGGCTTTATCAAGCGTCTTGAGACCCCAGGCGGAAGTGGGGAGGGCGGTGTTATGAACAAATAATTGATACAGAAAGAAAGAAATAATTAGCAGATTTGGGACGGTGTCCACAGCCTCTTATTCTCTCCTGCCAGGTCTGCAGAGTGAGGGAGTGCAGGGCGAGGGGGGGGGCGGAGCTCCCTGGAGGAACGTGCAATGGAGGAAAAACACTGATGGATGCTCTTAAGGGAAGGCCCCTGGACACACACAGCACAAAAGGATTTGCCTGCAATTAGCTAGCAGAGTCGTCTGGCTCACCTGTGGCACCTGCTATGTGTGTGAGTCGCCGCTTGTGTGGGAGTGCTTGTGTGACAAAGTGGTAAGGGGAGTGTGGTGTATGTGTGGTAAACGTAAAGCTGCAAGTGGGGAGAGCAGGTGTAAGCGCACAGTCTGGGCCGACTTGGTGAAGGGAAGTGCAAGATAGATAGCCCTGTGTTCTTTTAAATACTAAACAATGCAAATGTCTCAAAATGTGTGTTTGTTTTTTTTGATGTGGACATCAGTTGGTTCTTTGTTAATGTAATCAGGACATGAAATGTGCCTAAACTGAAATAAGCATTTAGAAAGTCTGAGTCTTGCATAAACCACAATTTCAGCTGATGAGCATCGACACGCAGAGAAAACCACAGTTAAAAAGATCTTAAAATGTTCATTGAATACTTTAGGCTAAGGATAGCAACCCTCTTGAATGTGTCAAAGACAAACCAGTTTACTTTAAAACAAGATCCAGTCACGGCCAGAGAGAATTCTGTGAGAATCGATAAAAGCGTATGACTGTTGTGACGACCAGGATTAGCTATGCATGGAGTTCAGCTGTTAAGGTTGGGATCAAAGAAACTTTCTGCTATTGTTGCCTGTCTTTCTCTGTGTACATATCAGGAGTGAAATACTCCTGATATGTAAAAAATGGGGGGAAATCCCACTTAGCAAAGTAAAAATGCAGAAATATGTTTGCAATTGACAGGCCTAAACCAAATTCAGACAGAATTAATAGACTTTGAGAGAATTTCAAGCAAAATATGGCTGGAAGGATTCAAGTGAGGACTTATCAGTTGATTAGTTGGAACTTTTCAGTCTCATGAAATCGTTGAAATTAAAAGACTAACACACCAAACCCACTGTGAAAGGTCTATTGTCACTAAAATGCTGTCAACATGGTGTCCACTATTTTTTTTTCAGCTGTACATTTTACAGAAAATGCTTCTCTGACTGTTATATATGAAAAACAGCCAACCGCCCTGGATGGCACATCACACACAGCCGATCCAGATGTTCAGTGGTTACCCATCACAGTGTTCTCACTCAATAACAGTAAACTTTCAGAGGTTTTTCTGCCTGTACCTAATTAACACCAAATTACAAGCAGAAACAAGGCCTCTATTGAAGAAAAGGAAAACAGTGAATCTTCCTTTCACTGTGCCAGAGCCCTCACAGGAAGATGTAAAACCACGCACGTGCCAGTAACTAACCATCAGTCACAGTGTTAGCTGGTAGTCGGCCCACGAGTGTGTGGTCTATACACACTTGTTTGAGCTGAGGTCCATTCAGGGTCAGGGTTACCAGCACTCCACTGCTCAGCATCACCTACAGGGCACACAAGCACACACATGTAAAAAAAAAAAAAAAAAAAAAAACTAAACACACAATAAGAAATCTCACAGAGTTTAAGCTGACACAGATTCAGTTGTTAGTCGGGTAAATTAATGTGTTCTAGTCAAACGAAACAAAGTCTGCAAGTCAGTGTTGGTTGAACAGGCAACTTAGATGAGTTTGATCTGGAAACCTGGAGCCTACATTGCACATAACAGTAAAAAATGTCAACTTCTAAATTTACATTAAAATATGTGAATTGCCAATTAACAAAGCAAGAATGTAACTTCAATCATTTCTGGTTTGGTTAAATTTATTGAACTGGAAAAAAATATGGTATAAATAATATCCTTTACATTATTATTTTCATTAGAGGTCTTCATAGACAGATTTGTTTCAAGTGGAAGTTGACTCCATCAGGATGGATGATGTGATCCTGTTGGCTTGATCCAGCAGCAATCATCTGCTGTCACTGGAGTGCTTCAAAGCTGAGAGTGAAGCGGCCGAGGTGACAACAAGCACCTCCAAATCTGAGACCCTGGTTCTCAAACTGAAAAGGGTGGAAAACTCTCTGAGAGTTTGGGATGAGGTGTTGCCTCAAGTGGAGGAGTTTAAGTGTCTCAGGGTCAGGTTCACGAGGGAGGGAAAAATGGGACATTGACAGCTGGACTGATAAAGCATCTACAGGAATACAGATTCTGTACTGGTGTATTAAGGTGACAGGAGAGCTGAGCCAAAAGGCAAAGCTCTCTGTTTACCAGTCGGTCTATGTTCCTGTCCTTACCTATGCTCATGAACTGTGGATATTGCACTAAAGAATGAGATCACAGATACAAGTGGCTTAAAAGAGTTTCCTCTGTTGGGTGGCACCCTATTACTAAGACAGGGTAAGAAGCTTTGTCATTTGGGAAGGACTTGAAGTCCAGTCGCTGCTGCTCCACATAGAAAAGAGCCACTTGAAGTGGTTTGAGCATCTAGTGGTTTGGGCCTTCTGGACACCTCCCGGGGGAGGCGTTTTGAGCATTACCAACTGGGAGGTGGTCCTGAGGCAGACCCAGGACATTCTCAAGAGATTACATCCCCTGGCTGGCTTGGAAACACCCTGGTGTTCCTCTGAAAGAGCTACAGGAAGTAGACGGGGAGAAGGAGAACTGGGCCTTTTTGCTTAAACTGCTGCCCCCAGGACCCAAATCCAAGTACAGATGGATGTTCAAGTTTTAATTGAAAAGGATTGACTAAAATTGAATAAAATTGTATGAGTTAACCAAACTGCAATCTTTTTCTGAAGCAAAAGTTCTAAAAAGAGTTACAGTTTGTGAGACTCCTTGACAAATGTCTCTTATTTTAGACAAGAAAAACAGAAACGCAGTTTGATATATATTGAATATATATATTAAAAAATGAATGAATAAATAAATCACCATTCTCAGATTTGCTATGAAATCATCTATGAGGCTGTTTGACTTAAACCTTCCTTATAAAAGGATGTCTGTTTACATGGTTAAGTGACAGGAGAGTCAGAATTATTGATTTTTTGAGATGTTCTCTTTCGGCTTAAAATAGTTTAATAATTGATATTACAGTCCAGTCAAGCTCTTTATTTATGGCCTGGTCTGAAGATGTACATACCATTCACTTTCACTAACAGGAGTCTGAGTGTGCGTGTACGTGTGTGCGTGTATGTGTGTGCGCCTGCTTCCACACAATAGGTGCTGGGGAGGTGTGCACCTGGCAGCAGTACTTGTTCCTCCATCTGGTGTGAATGCAGGTGTTGGTCTGCAACAGTTCCTGAATGAGCATGATGGACATAGAAAAAGACAAAGAGGCAGAGATAAAACAACACAACTTTTAGCAAGAACAGCGAGAGGACCAAAATTGTGAAAACTAATCAAAGCAAATACGGACTTAGAAAAAAAAAAACATGAAAGATTACATCTACTTGCCTCTGCAAAATCTGTGAAACACTGAACAAAAATAGTTGCTTGTAGTTTTTTGAGTTGTCTTGGTAGTACGCAGCAGTAGATACTTTCCACCACAGGTGGTCACTGGAGCAGTTCTGACTTATGGAGGGGTGGGAGAGACTTGGAAAAGGATGCAGGTAACGACTGCCTGTGTGCATGTGTGCGTCTCCGTGTGTGAGTGTAAGGTCAGTCATTCCTGCCGCATTCCAAACCCAGCTGGGGTGATTGGATGGGAGGAGAGAGGGACGGAGAAGGAGGAGGTGGATGGGGTGTGGAGGTGAGGTGGGGTGTTTCTGGTTTCAGACAATGGTTACGGGTGAGAGGAGGGAGGTGGGTGGGTGGAGGGTGTGTGTATGTGTGTGTGTAACAGCCACAGACAGGTTCCAGCAAACAAAGCTAGGTCTGTACTGCCACAAGTACGAAGGGGAAGAGAGGGGTGGGGGTGAATGAGGGAAGAGTGAGGGAAGGAAGGAGGAAGAGAGGAGATGGGGGGTGCGACTGCAGCCCCCTGATCCCCTCAAATATCCCCCTCGATGACAGAGCTCAGCCGAAAGAGAGGTGATGAGAGAGGAGAGGGAGAGAGAAGAACAAACGGGAACGACAGGGAGAGTGAAGGGAGAGGGGGAACAGACAGAGAATGCCCCTATTTGTTAATCAATCGGCCGTTTCGGAAAGGGAAAACTCCAAAAATCCCCAGAGGGAGGAAGAAGCCAGGAGTGATGGTGGAAAGGGGGAGGCCAGAACGGAGAAGGCGGTTACCTCCAACTCCTTTAGCGAATCACGTAGCCTTTCTGGTCGGCGGTTCATGGGGGTCCACGAATAGCCCCGAGCTAGAGAGGAAAAACATGAGAAGGTCAGGAACTCATGTGACTTAACAGTTAACCACAGACATTGGAGAAATATTCTTTTACAGAGGCACTCATGGGAATTCAGAAGAATGTGGGAGCAAAAACTGGAGAGGGTAAAAGCTGAACTTTATTTGTTGATAGACATTCAAACAGGATGAAAAGAAATAAAGAACAAGTGGAAGACAAAAATACAGATACATAAGGCAGGTTGGGTGGACGGATGGATGGATGGATGGACGGATGGATAAAACAACTTCAGCCTTAGAATACTACAGTCATGGGTTAAACTTGGTCCACAGAAGAAAATTAGAAAAAAATTATCAACAGCTTAACAACTATTAAACATTTTCTTTCTCAAAAACTACTCTTATCATAATGCCACCACCTTCTATCTCTCATGAGTAAATTGGAAAAGACTGCACACTGAAAGTCTCCAAACACACCTGAAATCAGGTACAGTAGTTGTATTTCATATGAAAAAGTATATGAACCAGCCTCACATAGAAGAGACATGTGAGATGAGTATGTGACATTTCTTTCTTTAAGAATGGCTAATTTTGAGGAAGAAATAAACAATAGCATCATGAAGTTACTACAGAACTTGACGGACAAACACCAGATTTATCGCTTAATGACTGATTCACTTTTTTTTTAAACTGCTGCATGTCTTTGAAGTACCATGGTCCTTGAGATGATCCATTTAAGCTCTCATATTAAGAATGTCAATAAAAAAACTTTATGTGGGACCAGTTTTATGTGTCATCCCCAGTGTCATTAAGCAGAAAAAGTGCAAAGCGACAGAAGGACCTGGATATACAGGAAAGTGGAGATAAGTTTAATGAAATGATCAAATTATGCAAAAACAATAGGATGCTTTCCATACCACATCTTAAAAGTCTTGATTGCTATTAAAAAAAATCTGATTGGGACCTTTAAATATTAGCATAGAATCTGATGCAAATCTCACAGTGAGTTTACAACACAAGTACTTCTTACTCTTATTAACTGGAGCTACGAGACTTGCAATAAATTACATTCAGGCAGAAAAATAGTCTTCTAAAAGCTAAATGTCACATCAAAAAACATAAATTGATCCTTGAGCAGAAGCAAACATTTAGTCGTGAGGACTTGTGCCGCATTTGCGTTATCTCCCAAATGCAACCTCACAGTTTACAGCAAATATCTCAATATGTACCACACCAAGGCCCCTTCAATTTAATTTCCCAACCCTCCATATTCCCCCTCCATCTCTAGTGGTTAAACAGAGGGAAGGAAAAATATCGAGAAAAAAAAACAGCTAATTGAATTTGTGCATCTGCTTCTGCCCACGCATATTCAGGAAGTTCAGTGGGAGGATGAGCTCTGATGTGGTGAATGTGGTGAAATCAGTCTCCTATCTGTTTATTTTACAGGCTGTTTTCACCTTTACAGAAATGAACCATTATGGAGTAGAGTTCTTTATTAAGAATGAGTGGGAAGAGGATGTAAACAGATGCATGCAAATTAGGGTGTGTGTGTGTGGTGGTGGCGGGGGGGGGGGGGGGGGGGGGGGGGTCTCCTGATAAGGGTGTTTGTATTCCGACACTGGGTGAAGAGCATAAAGAGATGAAGAGAAGTAGTGGAGCTGAGTGACTAAAACACAGCTGTCTAGAAGACGGTCATCCGCTGGTGAGATCATCAGGGCCAAAACAAACAAAAAATGGGTGAGTATGAAAAATAAAATGGTCTCTACCACTCAGAGTCTCTGTATTGAAACTTACCTTCACAGAACTTGAGTTTCTCATTGTAGTAGTGATGTTCCAGGAAACTGGCTGAAGAGAAACAAAGAGGCCAAATGAATGGATTCACAGGAACCACCAACAAACAACACAACTCACAGAATAAATGGTTCTGGCTTTTCTTTATTATGTAGATAAATAAAAGCAGAACACTAAGCTGGAGCTCAAACATCCCCTTAGTTCCAAGGGGCCATATTGGCAAAGAGGAACCCATAACCATGCCTCGTGGCCTGGCCGCCCCGAGCAAGAAAGTGGCCAGTCTGGTGGCAGGAACGCCTCCAGGATTAGTAGTATTAATCAGATAAGGGGGTGAAGGGCCAGACAGGCCCAGACATGGGCACCTGCTCTGGGGCTGGATGAACAGGCCTGGGGGGTGGGGGGGACTGGATACTGGGGAACCCCAGAGCTGCTCCAATGAGCCTAAGTCTCCCTCTAGTGGGGGCAGCTGGAAGTTACAAAAACCTTTGGGATAAACAACAATAATCCATAATGTAATTTTAGGTGATTGCTGAAATTCAAGAAAACAGTCTCACTGACACACAGATTGCCCATTTCTATGAAACTTTTACCAAAAAATAAATGCACTCACAGAAGTGAGAAAGTAAAGATGATTTTATTTTTAGTTGGATGGCTCATTAATGTCTAAGTCAGAATCTCTGCACTTATTTGCACAAACTGATTAATTTTTATTAAAGCACACTCGCACAGTTCTGATAAAGATTGTTTATTGAGGACCTAACTCTAACATATTTGATGTTCTGTAGACTGTTGCTTATTTTACATCGTGGACTGCAGTCATGTCTAGATCATAGGAGGCAGAACACATATAGATTTGATATAAAGTTTTTTCTGAGGGTGGTTGAGCACAGACACAAACTTTAATTTGATTAAGTCATTGAAACATAGAAAACCCACAAACCTCTTCTAATCCAATCCAATCTATTGTATATTGAATCAAATCATGATCTCGGCTGTTATTACACCAATGTGAGAGTGTTATGATACTTTTGCATTGTAATTCTGCTACCCTGCTCCATCTCTCTCCCCTCCTCCCCCCGTCCCCTTTTCTCCCTCCTCTCTGATATCAAGCCACACTTTAGTAATCCTCCAAATGAAAGGATTTGGGAGCAAGAGCATCGTCTCTTCACTGAAGATTGGAATGAAAGAGAAGGCAGCAACTCAGATGAGAGAGAAGGGAGAGAACCCCGTGATGAGAGAAAGTAGGGATGAGACAGGGACACTTACTATACACCAAATAAGAAAGAACTAAATGCATATGGTAGGGGGAAAACTGGAACAAAGACAAATAAATCAATGAAAAAGAGAGAGTCAGTACCAGACAGGTACAGAGCAAAGGGGAAACATGCACATGGTAAAAAAAAAAAAAACAATACATGTACCATAAAATAAACTGATAAGATGAAAACAGTCAATTGTATCATGTTACAAACTCTTACCATAAAAAATAATAACATGGGCTAAATAAGAGCAGTTCTATTAATATTCTGTGTTAATGCTGGATCAACTAAGTTAATGTAAAGTGAAGGAAGATGATAAGAGTAAATCATTCTCCCTCTCAGCGGATTTCAGTCCTGTGATTATCAGTCATGATTTACCCTCACTGCTCTCTTCATTTATGGTTAAATCAGGATGTCAGTGGAATCAACTCTGATTATAGCTAAACATTCCCCTCAGAAATTACTGAGATGGAAACAAGGTAGCAGGCAGTAGTAATTACAGATGTGAAAATTCCACATCTAAAATGCATCTTCTTGTGACTGCAAATGATTCTGCATCAGTGTTGGACTTATTATTATCAAAAAAATTTGTGAATTACACAAAATTATAGTACAAGATTGTTAAAATGGTGATCCAAACTAAGACTGGAAGTCACTGTGTAACGTCAACCGTTCATGTTGTTATAGCATACATACTTGTCCTGTGGGAGGAAATGAAAATTACTGCACATGTTCTGAATATCCTCATAGCCCTTCAGTGTGTACCTAAGGAGTAAAGATGTTACTTGTGTTTTAAAACACAGATGAAATACCGTAATTTTGGTGTAAAGAAAATTACACAGGAGAGGGAAAGAGAATAACTAAATCTGTGGTAACTTTCATAGCTGAGGACCTACACACCTTGATCATAGATAATCATTGGTTTCACCAACTGTTGAAGACTTTTGCGAATAAGAATAAGATTATATCTGCAGCCCACAAACAAACTAAAGACCAGGTGGAGAGCTGGGTGAGTCAAGATAGTTGGGCAGCTGTTATAGGTCATTTATGGACTTCTGTGAAATCTGACTCCCGTAACGTACTGTATGTATTAAAGTAAGTCATTCAAACGCTGGTGCTGTAAAGATCCAGCTTTGTATATTAAAACCACCTCTCTTACTTTTGAAATAATTCACATTTATCTTACTGTACATATTAAAAGGTAATTAAAAAGTAGCTTAGCGGGCGGCTGTGGCTCAGGTGGTAGAGAGGGTTGTCCAGTAACCGGAAAGTTGCCGGTTCAATTCCCATGCTCCCCTGGCTAAATGTCGAAGTATCCCTGAGCAAGATACTGAACCCCAAGTTGCTCCTGGTGAGCATGTGGCACCCAGCGTGGTAGCCTCGGCCATCAGTGTGTGAATGTGTGCGTGAATGGGTGAATGTGAGGCCAATTGTAAACCGCTTTGAGGGCACCTTGGTGCTGATAAAGCAGTATATAAGTGCAGTCCATTTACCATTGTTAACACACAAGTCTTTATTGAAGAACGGTGGCCTCATGATTCACTTTATAAACAGGCTATTTGTTTTGGTGCTTTTCATAAAGTGAAAATATGCTCCTGTTAACTTTTCTAAGTGTGTTCTGCGTCTCCCCAGTTAGCGACAGACACACTAACTTTTCTCAAAATCAGAGTGACAGTGAAAAAGAAGAGGCTGTGTTTGGTTTGTCCGTACTGCTAACAGTTCAAAACTTACAAGGGTGACTACAGTGATTCTACACAAATGAAAACACAGGTATAATTATGACACTGCAAACAGGTCACCTTTAATAATTAGACACCACTTTTTAAGGAAGGAAAGGAAGTAGAACATTTGAAGAAAACTATATGTTTCCTCTTCTTTTTGCTTTAAAACTACTTTTACTTGCATGTGAAATTGATGTCATATCATTCTCTGGTGTATAAATCGCTTTTTTATTTTGAAAAGTCTGCTGACTGAAAATGTACGAAAAACCTATTGAAAAGAATAATGTTTTCAAGGCGTGGCATAAAACAGGGACACGACACGCGCTTCTGAGTGGAAGTCTATGAAAAAAACAAAAACGTTCATTTTCAGCGGCAAATGAATATGGACGCACACAAAAGGGGGACGGACGCAAAAGACGATGCAGCATTTCACTCTGCTGCTAGGACTGCTGGGTAACTATCTGTGCACTCAGTAATTGTAAAGGAAGCCTTATAGCCACAGGCAATATGAGGCTGGACTGCATGGGGCCTCTTGCTATGTGATCTAGGAGAAAGTCAACAGTTTAGTTTTCCTATCGCTGTGTGGCAGGACCCTGGGGTCAACAGGAACACAGAGAGTGTGAGAGATAGAACTGCGGAGGCCTTATAATCTGTGTGCGTGTGTGTGTGGTTCGGCCATGTGTATATGAGGTTTTAGGGTGTAAATCCTTCATACTAATAGTCTCTGTGTGGACAAGTGTATGTGTGGTTAAGGGGTGTAAGACACCAAAATACGCTGGGCCAATAATCTGAGCAGCAGCAGACAGCAAAAAGCCCTTCTTTCTATATGAGGAAAATGCACATACATTCTAAAAACAAGGCAAACACAACTTATCTTAAACACAAACAGACATCCAATATAAACACTATTTACCTGGCTCTCCTTTATCGTAGTACTGATAGGTGCCAATATCTGTATCTGTGGGGTGAGAAGGAGAAAGAAAGATGAAGATCGCGCTGCCAAGGAAAAGCAGAAAACAGATCAGCAATTTTGCACCGTGGGATAAACAATCACTATCAGCCAGTGGCCTGTCCCGTCTGCCAGCACCACGGTTCAGATAAGACCCAGTGTGGGATGGGGGGTGCCGAGCCAGAATGGAGGTAGCGTGCTGAGAGGTATTAATAAAGACAGGAGAGTGCCTGAACCCATCCCACCTGAGGGACAAACTGATTTGCAAACGTGCTACATGCACATAGAAAAGTAGATGCAGAGAATCTGCAGACAGCTACAGAAACATGTCCGACCCACACACACCACATGTGGAGAGCACAAATACACACACTGAAAGAAATTTACACACGCACACACACAAACTGCTGAGCTGAGGGTTTTTTTTTTCCCCTGTATAAATGTTATTCCCGCAGGCCCAAAACCATAAGCAGCCAGTCTTGGATTCGCACACAACATCGTTTCTTTATCGCTCCATTGCTGTTGCTGCCTCTGCCGCTGCTCCTGAGGCCAGGTCACACTAAAATAACAGGAGAGCTGATGGCAGACACAGAAACACGCATTCACCACATGTACAGCAGGCCACAGGGATACAAACACACTAATCTAGCAGACCAAGTTCTCTATTTATCACTGGATCACTGGATGAACTAGACTTTACAAAATCTCTTTCAATCATGTCTTACAGCCTGAAGTACTGTGTGGTGCCATAATTTTCTAGAGAGACAATACTTCCGCTTTACTGTTCTAGTTCTTTTTTTTTTTTTTTTTTTTTTTTAAGTGTTTGAACAAAAAGCCCGATGACACCAACAATGTGTAGAAGATGATAGATTTGTGTATGTGAGAGGATCACAATCACTACTTTTGTGCTGGACACACAGGCACGCTCCAATCAGAAGAATGTGGACTTCAAGTTAAATCTAACGATGCAACATCTCTCCAGATTTAGATGTGCTTGCGTTATAGAATGTTGCTGTGTGGCAAAAAAAATTAAACTGCTTTATTTCTCTAACATACTGATTTGTTTTAAAATTTTAGAAATTTTAAAATCTGGCCAGGGTCAGTGGACGTCAAACATGTTTGGTCATGTATATCTATCCTCAGTTGTAAGCCTACTGAGATCACAATAAATACAATGGTTAGTCAACAATGACGTGAGTGGGAGGGTGCAGGGATAAAATGATGTGAGTGGTCTGCCAGTGTTCTTCTGTCATAGAAACGTGCCTCCCTCGCTATTTAAAAAAAACTAACAAAACAAAACAGGGACTTGAACTTTTAAACTTGTAAGCCCTCCTCCATTGTAAAATGTAGTGGAAATTTATGTACCCCATACATATGTGATACATGATTTTTTTGTATCAGTAATAAATTACAGCATTCACATATAACATAATAATATATGGATAATATATGGATAATAGCATAATATATGGATCCTAAATCTGTGTTTATCAGTCTCTTCTCATGTTGCGTCTTTTCAAAAAATGATGCCTGCAGGTTGTGACGATGTCAACTTATCATATGAAGGACCCAGGAAATCCTACGAGCATGGCTGGTTCGCGACATAAACTTTGCTATAAATTTGTAAGTAACAGGTGTATATGGCAACACTGATGACATCTGCACATCTAATCAAGGTGTTTTCCTCACAACATAAAAGTTTGTCTATTTCAAGTTCTTATTAAATGTTTCTTTCTTTTTTTTTTTTTTTTTTTACAGTTTATTATTTTAATATACAGTATAAATAAACTAAGCAAAAAAGTAAGGAGATTTGTGTTTGGTATATTATGTTTTCATTGGAACAATGCTTCTTGGCAATAAATCTTAGACTGTTGAGAAAGCCTTTCCCTTTTAAATGGTGCCACATTTGGAAGAAACATGCATTTGTGGGATGAGCAGCAGAGCTGAGAATGTGGGTTGCGCCCATGAAAGATTTGCCACATCTTCTCGCCTAAACAACTTTCTGGTTTTTGGATTCTGATTGAAGCCTGAAGAAACAAGACACTCTGGCAATTTAACAATTTAAATGTACTAATTTAACAAATAGGGGCCTCAGCAGCGTGTGGAAAGAACCATACACAGCCATCAGGCATATCGTCCTCCAAACCTTGGCTGCAAGTCTGAAGAAGACTGCCTACGGGTCCTAAGTGCTGATAGGATAGGATGAGGAAATGAGGAGCGGCAAATCTTTCATGGGCGCAACCCACATACTCAGCTTTGCTGCTCATCCCACAAATGCATGTTCCTTACAAGTGTGGCACCATTTAAAAGAGGAAAGAAAACAGGCTTTCAAATGGTCTGTTTGTTACAACACAGACACTCTTTTTGACACACGACCAGGCTCATTACAATGGAACACCTATGCAGGCCATCATGTGTATGTGAAGATACTTCTCTGACCTCTTCAGAGTCAAAACTACTCCCCGTATCCAAAAGTTCTTTTATTTTTAAACTTACACAGCCACTGTTCCTTCAGTGATATCATAACCAAGTAGTCTTAAGGTGGGTCTAAAGTTGGTGGAGCTGCCTGATGTAGTGTGTGTCTGTGTAAACATTATTCAATCATACAGAACGTACACACCATCTTCATATCATTATAGTTAAGATGCTGCTTTTTTTTTTCCAATCTATATTTTTGTTTTCAAGCCAATGTATGATGTGAGGAAGGTGATGATAGGTAGCGTCACACCTCAGCAACCAGGTCTTTCCCCTCAGATGTATCCCCCCACATTCTTCTGAGATAGCAGATGACACACACAGCAGGAAAAAAAACATAAACAAATAAGGATATGTCACTGTCATCTTGGATATACACTCTCGTACCACACATGACACAACACACATACGTGCATACGCACACACAAACACATAAACAGTCTGTGAGAGACACTATCTTCATTGAAAGTTCAACAGACTGTGAAAGACATGACAGAATGGAAGGGAGAGAAAAACAAGAAAATGGAGAAACAGAGCATTTTTGTCTGATGGAGGAGATGGACTGATATATGGTGAGCCGGGTACCACACAGAAACTGTCAAAACGTGAAACTAAAACTGTACGGGGTCTGATGAGGTAGCAGTGGTTGACAGTTCTCTACGCATGATGATGGCAGGTCTTGAAGAGGACTGCTGGGTGTGAAAAAACTTCACAGGTTTTCTCAGAGGTAGAGGACAGAGTTGTGTTCAATTTCAGTCCAAGACACTGTGATTAATACAAATGTGACATTTTCCACTGGCTATACACAGTTTAAAAAGAGAAAAAAAACATTACATTTTCTGTTTTCCACACAAAGACCTGGAAATATTTCAGTACCAGTAAAGAGTTTGTTACTCTGTTTAACAAAACACGTTGAAGTTACCACCATATAACCGACGTTTATACTGAATTCTGCTTCAGAGTCAGATAAACCCATCAAAGATAATGCTGCACTTTAAAACACTGACAGACAATAACAAAAAAAAAAACAAACTGCAAAATACTCTTTTTTTAAACTGGAAAGGTATTTTTGATAGGGAAAAAATTTAATTCCCTTTCAAAGCCAACTGAATCACCTGACATCAATTCAATTGTGCTTCACTTCGCTTGCTGAAAGACAAACATCAACTGAATCATCAGCTATATCTCTCTAATTGTAGCGAAGGTACATGGTCTTCACTGTGTTTTCAGTTACTTTTGTAAAGAAAATGTGCAAATGCATTCAAAAGCAACAAAAAGAATGTCAAGTATGATGCAATCAATAAACTCTTTAAGTTTGAGAAAGTGAAAACAGACAAAGTGAGAAGTTAGATTGTTCAGATAGATACAGGTGGGAAAGAGGTGCGAAAACAAAGTAAGTGTTGACAGAAACTGCTGGAACAACATAGAGAACAGCGAGAAGAAGAGAAAGAAGACAAGGGGAGACTTTATGAGAGAGAAAGAGAAAGATTGAACATGGTGATAAGTGGGACCTTTAACGTGGAGCGAGCTCTTGGTGGACCACAAGTGCAGCTCAGCCAGGCAGAACGCCATCTGACGGACGAGTGTAACCCAACCCAAGTCTGCAGAGAGGGACAAGAGACAAATAAATGATGGCGAGAGAGACGGGGCCGACCAAACACAACTACAGATGAATATCTTGATGAGACGACAAACAGGTCTATTTAAGTCAAAGGATCAAACAGAGTACGCATAAAAGAACACTTGTTCACATTCACAGAAACTTGTCAGGCATGACTTCCAACTGAGACCTTTTAAGGCACAAAATGTGCTATTTTGATCAGGGATTTTAAATGACTTGTATAGTTTTTTATAGTATTCCCAAAATAATGTCGATCATTCTCGAATTACTAATTCTTGCCAAACAGATCTTTTTATAGTGTCATGAAAAATCATTGGCCCCCTTCCTGATTTCTTATTTTTTTGCATGTTTGTCACACTGAAATGTTTCAGATCATCAGACAGACTTAAAGATTAGACAAAGATAACCAAGTAAAGACAAAATGCTGTTTTTAAGAGGTGATTTTATTTATTGTGGGAAAAAAAACTATCCAAACCTACATGGCCCGATGTGAAAAAGTAATTGCCTAATAATTGGTTGTGCCACCCTTAACAGCAACTGCAGTCGAGCGTTTGTGATAACTGGCAATGAGTCTTTCACATCTCTGTGGAGGAATTTTTGCCCACTCTTCTTTGCAGAATTGTTTCAATTCAGCCACATTGGAGGGTTTCTGAGCACAAACCGCCTTTTTAAGGTCACGCCACAGCATCTCAATTGGATTCAAGTCTGGACTTTGACAAAGCAACTCCAAAACCTTCATTTTGTTTTTCTTTTTTAAAACCATTCAGAGGTAGACTTGATGGTGTGTTTTGCATCACTGTCCTGCTGCAGAAACCAAGTGACCTAAAGCTTGAGGTCATGAACTGACAGCTGGACATTCTCCTTCAGGACTATTTAGTAGACAGCAGAATTCACGGTTCCATCAATCACAGCAAGTTGTCTAGGTTGTGTTTACTTGGGTCATCTTCGTCTGGTACTTAAATGTTTCAGATCATCAAAGAGACTTAAGTGTCATAAGAAATCAGAAAGAGGGGAAATACCTTTTCATGGCACGGTAGGTCCTTGTATTTTTTTCCACTTTGCAGTTTGCAGAATCCTGGCATGAAATGCACTTTATTTACATCTTCGTATAAAAGACATTTTCTTAAGTACGTTGATGTTTTCATTACAGTTATGAAGCTAAAATATTTTGTATTGTGAAAATGAATGTGGCTATTGTTTCTAAGTCTTAATGTTAGTATGACTAGTTGCAGTAGACCATGAGTAAACTTAATGGTATTTGCAGAAAAACTAGTCAAGGGTGGAATTTAAAATAAATATGGCAAAAGCCCTGCAACACAACACTCATCTGCACCACTGCCTCTTTTACCTGTTACACCTGTTCTACTAGTAAGATGGAAAAAACAGTAATGGTTACTCTGCAAGTACCCACAAAAAGATTGACAGATATGGACATGAACTCAGACTGACACTGAGACAAAGTCACAGGTAGTGATGCTTGTGCACACATCACAGGTGAGCGGTGATGGACACACTCTTTGGAGCTGACAGCTCAGACAAAGCAGGCGGTGATCCTCAAATCGGCTAATGAACGCAGAACAGGTCTGACAGCTGCTGCTAGCCGTCTTTCTCTATTATAGACATTTTTTTTGCAGTCCAATCACCTCTCTTTTTGGAGGCGTAAGCTGTTGGCTTCTTCTAGCCCACTCCGTAAGGTTTCCCTAAAGCAATGATGGTTTGTTACCATTCCCATTCCCACTGTGCCTTGTTGAGCCATGTGTTGAACCAGTCGTGGTGTTTCTGTGTTAAAGAAAAAGTTTACCACTGCAAAAATCAATCAAATATTTAAAGTGGCATTACTGCTTGTACTCCTACAACCCATACTGACACCTTGAAGAATTTACCCTGGTCAGATTAGTCTAAAACTAAATCTTTTAGCAGTTATCTTATGCAAACCCAACACTTCTAATGACCCTGAGAATACCATCCTCACAATGAAGCATGGTGGTGGCTGCATCATACTGTAGGGATGATTTTGGTCAGGAGGGCTGGAAGACCGGTCGTAATTGAAGAAAAATGAAGATTTATGTTTCAAAATAAAATAAGGACTAAAAGAGCAACCTACATATCACCTATTGTGCACAGATAATATTCTTTTCAATTGTTATCACATAGTACAAGTAATTTTTGCAAGGAAAAGTAGAAGATTTTGCCAACTCTTAACCTCTTAACCAAGAGTGCAGTGACAAAGTCAAATAATGCTTCACCAAACTGTATTTAACAAAAAGTTAGATTACCGTAATTTTTTTTACTTTTTCTTCAAAAGTTTGTGATCTGTTTGCATGATTTATATTCATTTAATTTTACATCAAAAAAATTTTTTTTACAGGTTTGCGTAGACTTTTTTTTGTCCACTGCATAGTATTAGTCCACACCCACACAGAGCCCCCACCAGGGATAAACTCTGGTCAACATGAATCATGATGTGTATGACAGGTGTGTAATCCACACAAGGCACTGCAGGATCTCAGCATGTGTCGTAAAGGTGTTCCTGCACCAGTACTGCTGTGTTGGCCTTTTCATATATCTATCTTTGCTGTTAATGCTCTCCGTCTGTCCATCTCTCTCTCTCTCTCTCTTATATTCTCTTGTTAATGCTGAGAGGTGACTCTCTCTTATCTTTACCTCTTGCTGCTCCTGCTGTGGGGGAAGAAAATCTCATTACGCCACTCAAGCCCCAAAACTTCAAGTCACAACAGAACTATGCACAGAAAACATGGGAACTCCGGGGCTTGCATGGCATCGATGCCGTAACAAGTTTATTGACATAAAAGGATTCTTTCATCCTCTCCTAACCAGCCTTTTCAGAGAAAGTCGGCTCTTTTTAGGAGGAAACCTAATTTCAGCCAGTTATTGCTGGTCTGGCTGATCTAAAAGTTATTGAGACCCTGCCCTTTGAAGCTGACAACGTCTTGGGAAATTTATGACACAATATTAGCAACAAGGAGGCTGATGGAGGTGCAGAAAACATGAAGCAAATGGGTGGGTGTATGAAAGACAAAAGTGATGTGTGTCTAGGAGTACTGAGACCACTCATGAGCTACAACACTGAAACCATATCATGTAGGTCCCCTTCGTTCTACCAGAGCATTACTGACCCACTGCGTCACTGTCCTGTGCTGTCTGGCACTGGGATGTTGGCAGTGGATTCTTTGGGCATTAGTGCAAAGCATACAAAATAAGCTCCTCCTCCTCTGAATATAGGTTTTATTGATTTTTTTGTAATCACATATATACACAAAATATCAGATAATTCTATCAGATAATCACTCTGACCTTTAAAAGATCTATTTGACTGTTATCAACCTGCAGTTGCTCTGTAATACATACCATAATAGATACTCTGTGCACAGTATACGCAACTATTTTTGGTACTTAGGACAGAGTTATTTCTTTAGTCCCCCTTTTCCATAAAGTCATATTTTTATAGTAAGAATGCAGTTGTTAAAAAGAGGTTAATAATTAATATCAACTTAATGTAACTTAATTGCGAGGTGCACGATATAGGATATTTGACAATATCTGATATGCCAATATTTTTTTTATCAAATTTTTACAGATTGCCGATGCTGGTATCAATATAATCCACTAGTGCTTCTGATGCAGTACTTAATACTGACAACATTAAATTATGATCCTCTGATGCAAAGACATTCTCATAAGAAAATGAGAAAACTACTACATCTTACTGCAACTTACATGTAAATTCCAGGAGTTTCTGGTTGATGGAATGTGTTATTCCATTAGTTAACAGAAATTAAACATGCATCTGCAGATACAGTATCAGTAGATGCACCTTTTCATGCAGAAGTGTCACGTCAGGGACACACTGACTCTTTCAAGAATGCAGACAAACCAACCCTGCAGACACGTGTATGAATGGGCACAATGACACATGCACATTTGCACAGTTTATAATTCTACCAGACTGACTTAAAAGGGGATGCACATCAAATAACATCCAGCTTTGCCATTTTATGACATAGTTTAATGACATTATATACAACATATAGCATGGAGGGGTATATTGATAATAATTGTGAAATCTAAATATTGATGGTCATATGTGTGAACCATATTACCGCTCACAGATTTTCATGTACACCAGCAAGTATACATACAGCACTCAAGCTAGCACATGGCTATGTGGGGAAACACAAACACACCCAGCATGCTGCACAAGCCCTGGACATCTGCCACACTCATTCTGATTTCTGGCTGGGGTTGCTGTGGGTTACCTGTCTCCCTGCAGAGCTTTGTGGGTGTGTACAGAGTACAGAGGGCTATGTGAAGGGTTGGGGGAATTGGTGTTATTGTATTCTGTCTTTACACTAGTAAAGAGACTTCTTTAACATCAAAGGATGGAAAGGAAAACAGACGACTCCGCTTTCAAAGACGGTCCATACAGGAACTACGACCTTGTCTGCTCTTCGCTCTTCTTTCTTTGTCGCCTCTAGGTGAATACTGAATATGAGAGAATGTATGTGTGTATGTGTATGTGTGTGTGTGTGTGTATATGTGCATATGTGCAACGTACCTCCAATGATTAAAAAACAAGGAAAAGCTGAGATCAAGAGCCAATTACTAATATATCTGGATGTCTTTGGTCTGTACTGCATGCATATCTTAACTGCACTGAACCACAGTTCGTATAGAAGCAGACTGAGGCTCACCTTTTCAGAAGGTCATTAGATCCAAACTGATCTGGAGACCAACTCCAACAGGTAAGAGACAAAACAAAGGCAGGCTCAAAGACATTTAGTCTGACATCTCAAGAATCTGCTCTTAGATGAGAAGTCTCTCTCTTCCCACACACATACCAGAAGCAGTGCTTTAAGCTGGTGCAGGGCTGCCATCACTGCAAGGAGAGTGATGTGATAAATTACAAGGTTAAAGAGCTGCCACTGGTCAACCAACATGCACACACAAGCCATTCACTAGACATTACATACACATACCACAGATCCTTCACATACCTGGTAGTGGTAAATTTTCACTTCCCAAATTCACTTTCTACCTCTAGATTGTCTCTTTTTATTTCATGCAACTTCACTTATCATCCTCTGCCCACTTTACCATTACGTTTTATCTTTTTTCACCCTTTCTCCTCTCCCATGTTTTCCTGACGTACCTCCTGTTTTAAATGCATTAAGCTTTCCGACCTTGTCTGTAAGCTTTTACTTTTCCTTTTTATGAAAGTTGGGGTTCTTGTCTCTGTTAAGAGACAATGCCCCTTCGTCGGGTTTTTTTCTTACAATTATTTTTTTCACTGATGTCTCATTTCTGTCAAAACGACAATGCATTCAATTTTTAAAAAACTTTTATTACAAATATTTCTCCTGTACTTGCCCTCAGTGACTGCATGGTCTTGTTTTGGCTATCAAGAGACACCTTATAAACATGAACAACATACATACATCGACCATAGGGTAAGTATGTTACTGAATGCATGAGTGAATATTTCTGAGCTGGCTTGCAGTTTCAGGAATTTCTCAGTCACAGACAGCATGCAGTAAACAGACTCAAGCAGTCCTACATTGTGCGCACTCCAATCTCTCATAGTTTTGATATGCAAAATCACAAGCCAATACTTGCAAATATATATAGAAAGTATACAGAATGGTGCATGTTCTCCTATCACCTTTTAACCACGTTTACACAAATATGGAACCATGCAGTCAGACTCACAATCTTTAGCATATCCAAAAGGCACAATCCTGGAGGTTAAGATCCTTGAGAGCAAAAGAAATGTGAACAAAAACTGAAACAGATGTATAAAGAACGATATAATGAGAAGACAAAAAAAACTAAGACAAAAAACTAAAAAATACACACATTTAAAGAAATCTAATGGATATTAGTGGATGCTTTGACTAACGATAGGGTCTGTCAGGAGACTTGTGGAAACTCTAGACAACATCCCAAATACGAAGGTCCCTTCTAATATACTGTAAAAATAATTGAGCCATAGGCCACCTGCCCTAACTACTGCGCTACCGAGGAGACAAGAGGCTACAGTCCTCCTGCAGCAGTCACAGGTTTGACTCCCGGCCTGAAACCGTTTGCTGCATGTCTTACCCATTCTCTCTCTATGCTTATTTCCTGTCACTGTGAATAAAGGCTACTTAGTGCCACAAAAAAGAGCCATAAGTCAAAAAATATTGATAAGCTAGAATTGATGCAATATTTTTCATTTACATAATTGCCAATAACAGTTAACCTAGTCCCACTATAGTTCCCATCCATATACAAATATATTATATTAAAATATTATATTATGCAATATAAAAAAACATACACTATTACTGGCAAATCAATGTGTGTACATATGCAATCCGAGTTTCAAAAAAGTTGGGATGCTGAGTAAAATGTAAATAAAACAGAATGCAATTAAACCGATATTTTATTCCCAATAGAACACGGAACATATCAGATGTATGAGACATTTTACCATTTCATGTAAAGTATTATCTCATTTTGATTTGTATGGCAGCAACACATCTCAAAAAAGTTGGAAGAGGGTGATGTTTACAATTGTGTAGCGTCCCCTCTTCATTTAACAACTGCCTGTAAACATATGAGAGGTGAGGAGACAGTTGCTGTATTTTGGGAGAGGAATGTTCTGCCATCCTTGTCTGATACAGGATTCTAGCTGCTCTAACAGTTCATAGCCTTTGTTGTCAGATTTTTCGTTTTATGATACAACAGAAGAAGCAGAAGAAGTCGCAGGCAGGCCAGTTCTCTTCCCCTGTGAAGCCATGCTCCTGTGATGGATGCAGTATGTGGTTTAGCACTGTCTCCACTGAAATATGCAAGGTCTTCCCTGAGCATATGTTGCTTTAAAACCACTATGCAGTGATGGTCCTAGAAGAGGTGATGGATGTAGTAAGGATAACATTATTTGAATCATTATATACATGTCTCCCATCTGGTGGTGCAATAAAAACTATCGAACAAGAGTTGATCCATCTAAAGCAGGGGTGGCCAACCCTGGTCCTCGAGAGCCGCAACCCTGCATGTCTTAGATGTTTCCCTGCTTCAGCGCACCTGATTCACATGAATGAGTCGTTAACAGACTTGTGCAGACCTGGATGACAAGCTGATGATGATCCATTCATTTGAATCAGGTGCGCTGAAGCAGGGAAACTTCTAAGACATGCAGGGTTGCAGCTCTCGAGGGTTGGCCACCCCTGATCTAAAGCAAAAGCGAGGATAGACATCAGAACCAAAAAGGAGCTTTTTTTGTCTCATCTAAATGTTTCCAACCTGAAACTGTTGACAGTGGCAGATAACAACCAGGGATACTAGTACTGGCAGTAGATACTGGAGACGGTCTGGTTAATAGCTTACAGCTCAGGAAGTTAGATTGACTGACAGTTCATTTCAAAAGAAAAGGAAACAGCTTGTCATTCTACCCCCCAAAAATCATATAATCTTTTGGACACACCACCCACGACTGCCATAGGGTGTAATAAACATTGTAGCCTCCAGGTGTCACTAATGGGACCTGCAGAGTCTTAGTCATGTTTATGTCAAGTTCCATTCTCTTTTTGTTCCATCTGTCTGGCTTTCTTAAATTCACTCTACTTCAGTGGTTTTGTTGAGGACCTGAGGCATTACAGAACTTGACCCGCTGTGAAGACAGAGTTCTTCAGAGCCGAAGTGCTTGTGAAAGCCTTGTGGCGGTGCATGCAATTAGCAATGCACACACACACACACCCATACACACCACAACTCAAAAGTACAGTGTATCTTCTCAACTGTCTTATTGTAAGAAATGGTGTTTGGTGGAGGAGAGTGCAGGCTGGGCAAAGTGGCGCCAGGCAGCACGGAGAAAACCTATTATTCACACATACATACAGAGTCCCACAGGAGCACACTGAGTCATCAACAGAGGAAGAATGGAGGTGATGGACAAGCAGAACAAAATGAGGTAACGATGAGAGAGAGATGACAGATACAGTCATTCTGTATGTATGTATGTGCTTATGTCTGCTTGGCTGTGTGGTTTGCTGTACATTGCCAAACGGTGGGAAAATGAATCTAGAGTGACATGACTGCTGGGCAACCTCAGTGTTAAGTGAGTATATGCATGTTTTTTTACAGTCTGTGTGTGTGAGCTGGTGCATGCAGAACAAGCCAGGAGAAACACAATAAGCTGCAGCCTAATAGGAGGGCATCACTCGGTAAGGAGTTGAAAAGTTCAGTCGAAAAAAAAAACCAAAAAACACGAGAACCAAGAACTGCAACAACCGCCATGTACAGTATTCTCAAGGAGCTTGTTGTGATGAAACTTGCCTCAGATTTAGCAAGAAACACAAACACTAAACAAAAAAAACAACATACTTAACATGAAATGCTTTTAAAAGATAAGCACTTACTTCCATCACTTTCTCTCAGTCCATTCTCCAATAAATGAAAGGACAAACTGCAATACTAATTGAGCTTTAAAAAAAAAAAACTAAAAGTATCAAATAAGGAAGATTCTGCCACTTGAATTAAGAATCCAAAATAGAAATAGATAATATTCACTGATGTCAACACATCCAGCTACTTTGACCCAGTGTCACCAGTTTGTAGTTCCAGCTTCATAGTAGCATGCCGGTTACTCATCTAATCTAGCGCAGTCGTGTTTTCCACAAATCGCAAACATCAGTCATCAGAAATGGGATGAAGTTTACAAAAGAACAACACCCAAACTACATCAGAAGACAAAAGAAAAGAAGTGCAAGTATGTGGAAATGCTCGATGCCCAATCTAAATCTCATAATGTGAGAAAATAGCTGCAATCAGTGGAGCCCTACAGTATACATGGCTAAAAAGGATTGGCACACAATCCAAAGGACTTCCCAATGTGTTGTACCCTGATATCTGCAATTATATTTTTCATGAGAGAACTGTCTAATATTTTGGAGGAACTGAAAATCTACAAGTCACTTGAGGCTTACAACCAATTTGTGTGCAACTGGGTGAAGGAGGTGGGCAACATTTGGTCAACAGGAGACCTCATGGTTGCAGGAGAGGTTTGTTTAAATTAATGTCCTGATTTGAGCATGCCAATTGCTTCTAAATTCCTCCCAAAATATCTAATCTATTCATTTATCCTAAGAGTCCAGAGTCTAGAGTCACTATAATCCATAAAATCAGTAGAAATTAGTGATGTCCATGTATGGTAGTCATGGTATTTTTACCAATTTTTACCTTCGGGTTTCCAAATGGGATCCATTTCATCATTTCAAATGTTTTTCACCTCATTTAATTAAAAAACAACTCTGGTCAGTTCTGAATGTTAAGTGAATGAAATAAATACAGTTTTAAGTAGGCTAGGGTGTTGTGATATCTATCTATAGTGATCTATACTAATGCGAACCAGAACTATAGGCACAAACATTATTAGTCTGACCCTTGACAGAATGGTCACCACATACTTTAGAATGATCTGTTGAACAATTCAGTTCAATTCAAAAACACTTTATCAGTTTCTGAAGGGAAATTAATCGTTGCAGTAGTTGTCATGACTTAAGTCTCTACAACAACTCATTTTAGAATGTTCTAGCTGTGGCCAGGAAGGATCTCCTGTAGTGTGTTGCAGTGGATCTGGACGCCTCTGACTGAAGACACCCTGTTGCTGAATCTCTGTGCTCTGAAGAGGATTCTCAGGGTTGTCCATGATGGTGAACGAAGTATTTGCAGTTTCTCGCCAACAGCTGCTGAGTTCTTTAGTCTTTGATCCTTCATGGACTCCAATTTTACAGAATTAGTAGAAACCTGGTTTCACTGATGGATCCGATCTGTTCTTGGAGCCATGAACAACGCATGCATGTGGCATTTTAGCAACTTCAGTGGTGATGTCAGTCTGAAAAGCTCGGTTTAGTGCAGAATGTAAGTAACAGTCTCACCACACACTGCATCTGGACAGTGTTTATGAATGAATCGCTTGACCTAAAGTTGTGACATCATGTGAATACTGTCGTACGGGGGAAACGTTTACAGTTTCTTCTGTATGCATTTTCCAGTGGTGGCTTGCCACTATGAGGAGAGCAGTCCTTTGGACACTTAATCAAGTTTACTTGAACTACATCTAAAGCTTGACTAGGCTATTTAATTGGACTCTTTTCTTTGGATTCTTTCTTTCCTTAGTTTTTATTTTCTTATCTGTTTCACTCTGTATTGGCTTCTTCCAGTACTTCTGTGTTAAAGCCCGGGGTGGGAACTATGGAGCATGCACAGAGCATGCAGGCCCGTTCCAGTCCCACTAGAACATTTACATGCAGGGATTAGTTTGACTTCAATGGCATTGTCTGGGTGTGTTAGTCTGACTATGAGAAGTTCAGTCTAATTCAGTTTCAGTTGGATTTCATGAGGAAGATGTTTACATGTATCTTAGAATTATGATTTCAGTCAGACTATTGCAATAATTAGATTTTTTTCAGACATATTGCAAATGCACTGGCTGTGATCTCTACTAGGGCTGAGCAATATGGCCTCAAATCAATACTGCAATTAATTGAAGATGTTACCTTGACTATGATTAATGACTGAATATTTCAGTATCATTTCATACCTCATAGATCGGTGCAAGGTTTTCACTTCAAATATCCTCATCTATTAAAACAGGTTTTATTTTCTAATGAAAGACTACATATAATTGATTTTAAAATAAGTAAAAGGAAAACATAAAGATCAACTCTATATGGTAATTTATTGAATAATTAAAAAAAAGGAAAGAAAAAAAATTGACACGGGCCAGATTATGTTGGTAATAGGTTCTCAATGAACGTCTGTTTCGATTAATTACCCAGCTCTACTCTCTACTTTTCATTAGATTGGTTTTCATAGAGCTGTTTTTACACTTTTGCACTGCGGCCATGGAATTTTCAATGTACTTTCCAGAGGGGCTGCATGTAAAAACATTAATGCCTGAAAATATTTGTGGACAAATGCTTTGGACTTTGTGCAGAAATTACCCATTCAGCTACCTAGTAACAACTCAACAAGCAAGACCATACGTGAATACACTTGCAAGTCCTGTGGAACATTAATGGTGTGCTCGAATGCTTGCAGATTAGACTGGGCCCATGTTCCAAATGGAGTACCTCAGTAGTTTTTTCCAGTATCTACTATATGGAGTATTTATTATTCATCTGCCTTTTTATAGTTCCAGTACCCATGTTAAACAGCTTAACACACCTGTCTCTGTCTCTCTCTCCCCCACTTTTTATTTTGACATCATATTAAATCATTAGCCAAATAGCTGAGAGTGTAATACTAATATGGACTATGTAATACACCATCTGTGTCTTTGTGCTTGTGTGGGCATCTGCAAGAAAGTCAGAGAGAGAAAGACAGACACAAGGAGACAGAAAGATGAATGGAGGCCCTCCTAAGTAGATGTGTAAACGTCATTAGGGGAGGTAATGGAGGGAGAAGGTGGGAAGTGGTAGAAAACTTACTCCAAGAGAGGTATTTACCCATCGCCTGGAGCAGAAATACAAACACAGCACTAGTAGTGATTAAGACAGAGCGGCAATAACAGTCTGAGAGAGGTTTGGTGGAAAGCATGCAATCCGGTCTTGATTGAGATGGGAAACTGTTGGAAAACACAAACACTTGATTAAGCCCGTAAAGTATCTTAACAACCCAATATTTCCACATTTAGATGGGATTCCATTAAACCTGCAATAATTTCCTTTCATTGCTATTCAGCTAATAGGCCTAATCTGAGCAAGTGTTTCACCAAAAACAGAGTATATCTGCCCTGCAGCAAAGCCTGAGGCCAGGAAAGACAACACCTCCAAAACAGCAGCACAATTGCTGGCTGACTTCAAGGGGGATCTCTCCCCATCACAGCAAAGGTGACTTGTGTCCCACTGATTGACAGACCGTTTATGTTGGAGATTTTGTTCTTATAGAAGGGTTTGGTGCCTCAGTGTTTGCCTCCCACCTCCTGACCACAAACACATGTATAAGTACTAAATACAAACTCTGTTACCCAGATATACAAACAAATAAAATAAATCTCAATGCATTCAAACATGGATAAAATATACATAGTAGCTAAAATAGACAAAAACTATCCAGTCCATACATAAAGTACAGAGCATCCAAACTCTTAATTTTGTGAAGATAACATCTTTCTTAGATTTACTTATTTTATTTTTTTTAATTCTAAATCTGACCTTTTCTATGTACTCTACTTTGATACATGGCAGCATTTCCTCTCAATTGTTTATGCTAATTCTTACTGTCTTCAAAAATACAATTTTATCTCCTCAGTGGTCAACATTAAAATTTACAGGACAATGTGCATCATATTTAACAGGTTTTTTTTTTTTGTTTTTGTGGTTTTGTGCTCTTTCCAACTTCCCTACACTCTGTGATTCTCTGCTGGAAATGCAATACAAATCTCTGAGCAGGTGGTGGACAGACTGAGGCAAACTTGTGAGCGAACAGTTCTGGGTTTAACACATTCAACAGGTATGTTCAGCCTGATAATAATGATAGTGCAAGTCCAAACTCCAGTCTATCTACCTTTGTGGAAAACATTTCAATGTTCATCTACTTAATGGGACGATTAAATTTTAGGCCCTTTAGTGCCTCTCTGGTACAACCATTACAGGCACTCATTTTGAGGAAAAAAAAAAAGATTTAGAAGATTTCCATTCTAATTGATTTGAACTCATCTGCAATTACTTGAAGTAACAATCAACACATTTTTAAGTTCAAGTGTGTAATGTTTAAGAGGATTTATGGTAGAAATACTTAGGAAAGCAGGTCCTTTAAAGTTGTTGTCAGATGCACAGACTGTGACGGACCCTGGCAAAATGAAAGGTCACAATCAACATCCTTGAGACCTCTCAGTACTCTTATTTACCCGTCACACACTCACACACATGCTGTCCATCATCTCCCAGACGAGGCCATGACACCTCGGACACTTCTCTGCGGGCAGTGCCTGCCTTTGCCTATCTGTCTGTGTGACAGGTTGACATGGCACAGACCAGTCACACATCGATGCCAGTCGGACCAAGAGGTTTGTTCTCCTCTGCGTGACCTCAGAGATGGATTCTGCTGTCATATCTCTGCTCTCTTCTTCCTGCAGTACCGTGTCCAGAGGGTGAAATTAAATGCTTTCTGGCATCAACTCCCAGGTCTCATTCTCCTTACCTGGCAGTTGTCTGTCATAGGTCATCATTGTAGGGTCAATCAAAACTCCTGAGGGCATTTAACTGACAATGGGATTCAATTCTTAAAATTCAAAGTGTTTGGTAATTTACTTGACAAAAAGTAAAGGGTTCATTTAAAATTGTGCAATATGTGCTTTATGGTGTCGGCTGAGACTTTGAATTGTGTTTTATTTTTTCTCTTCTGTTCTTCCTAATACATTAAGCAGTTTGAGTTGCCTTTGTGTATGAAATGTGCTATTAGAATACATTTACCTTGCCTCTTCATAAAGTCTCAACAAGTACCTGTGGGATGTCAGGTGCGTTTTTAAGGGATATCAAAGACAATTCTATTTGTCATGTCCTCATGGTTAGAATTCACATTTTAACAACTGCCTTGCACAATGACTAAAGATGGACCTAGACGCAATTCAGTGGTTTGCATTCTTGAATTATTGTACAACTGTGAAAAGCTTTTAATTAATAAAAGCATGACTTTAAAAACATCTGATAATGTATTTAATCATGTATTTATTAATGTATTTATTGGGTGATATGGATTTCTGTAATATTGCACCTACACTTCAATGCAAGGAAGGCACATAACTTTCCTTTAGAGCTTCATCACAGAAGCATAGGGAAATGATTTTGCAACTTTATTGTTCTACTGAAGCCAGAAAAATCATCAATTAGCAACTGAAGATTTTAATCTTATGCATGATGTGTAATCTCAATATGTTCCATCACTAAAATGATGCAAAATCTTTCACATATGTATTATGATGGATCTTAGAATACAGAGATTTTCAAACTTTTACTGTCCGCTTGTTTGTGGACATATTTTGTGCTATACCAAGTAAGACACAGTAATTAAACTTTATCAGTGTCTAACTGAGATAACACTGGAGTGTTTAATATCAAGATGAATGTGAACAATTCCATGAGTATTGCACAAAGGAAACTAGAAGCAGGTTGTGACTAGAGATTTTATTGGTATTAGGAGTTACTTGATCCCATCACATGACGGCATCTGGCAAAGATATAGAGGCACGATAAGAGAGTATGCAACATTTTGATGTCAGTTTCTCAGGCCACAGCTAGGGTAAGGGACTGCAATTAATATATAAGCTTTTGTTCAGCAAGACACAGTATAAGAAACTCAGTGAAAGTCCTTCCATTCAGCATCAAGTCTTTTTTGTCCCCTGTATTAATGGGGGTAATTCAAACTGCTGCTCAGATTTGGAATCAGTAGAGAAGAAGCATAAAGACAACTGTGTGCATGTCACTGCACATCACCACAAGCAAACAAACATATGCATTTGGCTATACTCCATCTGTCTGAGAGTCCAAGGATCCAGTCATGCGTGAAAACAACACTGCCCGGTCCAACACTCATCCTCGGAGAGTACCGTCTTCATGAAACAGCACAGACAGACCCACACAGGAACACACACACACACACACACGTTTCATCCTGTCAAATTTTGAGCTGTCTTTGCCCCCAAGAAGTCAATTCTTGAATTCAATTTGACTCATATGTAGTCCTTAATTGTGCTCTCACTCCCTCTCACTAACTCACGGGGGAATTCAACATTTTTGTACTGTTTCCATGTTTTCGGAACAGTTTCAGGCCTCTGCATTTATCCTGAGTCAAGTCATGTCTTGTCAGACCCTGAATCCTCTTTCTTCTGAGTTTCACTGTTTTGTGTACGACGGGGCCAACACTGGGCCAACACATTCACTCTGCACTTTGATCCATATGACTGTACAGCCTCGACTTATGACTGCACTTCATGTAAAGTTCACAGTGTTAAGGTAAGGTTTTTAGACCAACCTGAGATTCCATTTGTCTAACACATTTCTCCTCCTTTTGCATTTTTTATGTTTTTTGGGTTTTTTTTTTTGCAAAAATAGACAGTCATTTTCATTTCAGCCTGAAAAGCACTTGAAAGATTAGCAGTCAAAACAACACAACAAAAAAACAACACCGGGAGGTTTAAAACTACAGTCATGGAAAAAATTATTAGACCACCCTTGTTTTCTTCAGTTTCTTGTTCATTTTAATGCCTGGTACAACTAAAGGTACATTTGTTTGGACAAACATAATGATAATCACAAAGATTGCTCATAAGAGTTTTATTTAAGAGCTGATATCTTACCATTTTCCATGGTTTTCTTGATTATAACCTAAATCACTTAAGTTTTTACATCAATAGCTATGGCGTTGTACTGCCAAAAACACTGCTTTTATGCCTTCAGTGTTTTCTTTTCTGTCTGTTTTAGTCACATGATGACGTTTAGTGGTACCAGGTATTAAAATGAACAAGAAAGTGAAGAAAAAATGGTGGTCTAATAATTTTTTCCATGACTGTATATGTCAGAGAGTGAAGTTATCTTGACAAATAACATGCAACAAAACCAATAGTACAGCTGTCAAATGTTTTCATTGTTATAATATATACTGCAGTTGAAGCAGCAATTAGACCTATGTAATATGAAGAGTGAAGGTTGAAACGGTGGTATGTTCTCTTTTGAAGTCTCACACTCAAAAACAGGTAAAAGCAATCACACGCAAGCCACTACAACTTTCTAAATCTTAACTATGTACTGATGATCGCAGACAGATAAATTTGCGCAGATGAATTTGTGTGATCACAGTAACAAAGTTCCCATCACATTCTTTTTAGTGCACGACATGTCCTTCACTTGCCCACAGTTTCCCATACATGCACATATAGGCTTAATGTTGCCTGGGCAGGCCAATCCCACTTGCCTCATTGTCGGCACGGCAACAAGCCCTATCCTGGCTAACATCTGCTGCACGACCCGGGGCCAGTCAGAATGGGCTTTAATCCCCAAACAACCATGTTGTGGGGGAAAACATTCTTTCCTTTTAGACAGCACAGACAAACAGGGACAAGCGATGTTGCTGGTAACCTGCAGGCAGACGGCCTCTTGGAAGAAGCTGGAATGTTGTCAGTTACGTGGCCCCCAATTGTGCCACAACCCATTATGGCTGTGCAAAGGGGTGTGACCGCCAGTATCGGCAGCGAGTTGCCATCTCTGATCCAGTTGGATGGATTTGGGTTTTAAAGTTAATGAAAGGTGGCGTGAGAGGGCTAGTTGGAGTAGGTCAGGGGGAGTTTGTCAGCCAGCGTCGTAATGCTAAAACAACAGTTGCACTGATAAAAAAAAAAAAAAAAAAATCCACACTGCACCCTCTCTGAAGAGGTTTTCTGCCACATAGGCTGCATGCAGATGCAAGAGACTGTTGCTGCTGCACTTTAGTGAGTGTTGAGTGTGGTGGTTGCTGTCAGAGCAGCAGGGTCAGGGTTGCTGTTAGTGCAATCGCTGAATATCAATATGTGACCGTTTGGTGCCCCCCTGTGGCCACAGTCGGAGAAAAGCTGCAAAAAAAGCATAGAAATAGACCTCAAGAAATTTAGACACAGAAGAAATCAAAGTCACAACACAATGTGCAAACAACTCCTCTCTTAAAGACATCAAGCCAGGAACCTTACTATTACTGTTCCTGATAAAGATCTTATTTGCTGATGACGTGCAGGGAAAATGAAGACACAACCCCATCAATCTGTCCATCAACTGCTATGAAATATGTATTTCTCTTAATATGGAGTTTGATTCCATCAAACCCATTTCACGGACCATTTCCCCATGCAAACACCTCTGGGGGAAAGATGGAGAGAGAACTGCAGAGTGCAGGTAAGCACTTAGGAAGATACACAATGAGTGTGTGTGCACATTACGAGGTTTTAATTGAATATTTCTGCATCAGTGCCAAGATGCAAGTTAGTGTGTTTGTAGACGTCTGTGTTCTTTATGACTGAAAGCTTGACTGGGTATTTTTTTTCCCATAGCATGCCAGCACTTGGCTTGAAATGAAGTCCTTCTCCAGCTTCAGTCACAGGCAGTGAGAGGTAGTAGGTACATCAAGGCAGAATGGAAATACTTGCATGCCCCAGGGCCATGTCCTAAAAGTGCCAAAGCAGCGCAGTAATAGCTCAGAATACATCTGCAAATGACATCTAAGCTCAGAGAAGTTTTGCTGCCAAATATTTAGGTATTTATATCAATCTAAATTTTAAATTACTATTTTTTTTAAATAAATAAATATATTTTCACTTATGCATCCCTTAATCATTATAGAAAATGTAAATTAAGGGTGGAAGAATTAGTGGAGGTTACCAGTGCCAGATGATTTCTTTCCTTATAATTTTCACCCATTTATTCCTTAAACATATAATCTTCACTTTGTAAATTCTGAACCCACAACTATCCACTCATACTCCCCAGTTCTTGAAGGCAATACAGACTTCTGAACTATCTTCAATGCAAACCCAGCAACACCTCTTTCAAAAAGCTTAGTACATTAACATCCAGTGAAGGTTAACTACAGCCAAATACTGACACCTACTGCACTAAAATTGTTACTGCAGGTAACGGCAAATGACAGGATGGGATCATTCAGGTTCATTTTACACCACAATTGGCCTACATTACACCGATAGGAAAATAAAAAAGAAAATGATCTTCACCATCTGATCCAAAGCTTCAACTAATCAAAAGCAGCGACAAGACATCGCTAAGACACAGATATCCCACAAAGTACATAAGGTGGTAGCAACGATACAGAAGTTGAATGTGATGACAGATAGTAGTCACGATGATGTAATTATCAACTGGGTTTGTGTGTTGGTAATATGTGTATGTGTGAATGCAACCTGCTATCTCACTGTGTCTGCTGACACTCTGCGAGGGCTATTTGGTCTAGCGAGGCAGATAAGAGGGTGATACTAAGACCAGTGGGTGTGCTGGCTATCTGCCTCTTTGCCACCAATGTAACAGGGTCATTCAGGTGTGCTCTAGGGGGACAAGTAGAGGAGCAGAATATGAGGAGATAAAGTAGGAGAGGACAGAAAGTGTCGAGAGGTAGGTGATGTGATGGAGGAACAAAAAGAGAAAGAAATGCAGTTAACAAAGGACACTTATCAAGATTTTCACAGCTCAGAGCTTGAAAGAGAATGTAGACTATAAGTGTGCACAATCCTTGTGCTGTTCAGCTTTAATCATTTGCACACCACAACCTAAATGTATACATGAACAAGTGTATGGTTTAGAAGTAGGATATGTGCAAAATCTTGCTCCTCTCATGGGGTTCAAGGTTTTACCTAATGGGTGGGATAAAAAGATTTTTTTTATTTTGCAGCATGTGCACAAAAGGTCAGGCCAGCATGCAAACTGGCACCAGATATTATCACGAGTCCCACTGCTTCTTTAGTTTTTGTTCTGATTCCTTTTTACAAAGACAAAGTGTGTTTAATCCACTCAGTCAACCTGACTGTGGAGACTGCCAAAGAAGAAAATAAACACTTGAGTCTGATGTGTTAAATAATAGCTACAGGAACAAAAGGCTTTTTCAAACACGCATAGTAACTGTGGCATGCCATTTTCACAAAAACTAGAGGACTTGAGTAGGTTTTTTTGGATATGGCTGATGTAAAATGGAGAATCATGGTTGGGAAAAACAATTCTGCATGCTTAGAACCATTTCTAGCAACAATAACTTGTAAGAATCAATTTCTGGATTACGTTATATTTTGGCTCATTGCGACAACTAGATTCTTCACTTTTAGATTTGCTTGTATGTTTGGGGGCATTTTCCTGTTCCGTGACTCGGTTCCAGCCAAGCTTCAGCAGTTGGACTGATGGTTTTACATTTCAGTACAATAATTTGGTATAGAAAGGAGTTAATGTTTGATTCAATGACTCAAGAAAGTGCCCAGGTCCTGTGGCTGTGAGACAAGCTCAAATCATCACCCTCCAAGATTCTGTGCTTGTCAGGTGGTATGAGGTATGTTTGGATTACAGCAAGGCACTGTAGATTAGGACCGAAACATCTTCACTTTAGTCTCATTTGTTCCAGAATCCTTTCAGAATCTTTGTGGATTGTTCTGGTGCCACTTTGAAACCCCAACATACACTTTCATGATCTTCTTAGGGATCAAGCACAATATCAATCATAAGTTATGAAAGTGCCCAATAACCCATATGTGAAACCAATATGCATTGGCAGGAAAGATCTGAAACCCAGACAAAATGTTGAAGAATACAGACTCCTGCAAGAAAATTTGCTGAACTGCATTAAAGAGTGTTTAAAGATGAGTTTTTCTTTTGTCACATCCAGTCCTGGGAAGAGTAGCAACTGCCTTCAATCTCTCACACTGATGGACTGCAGACTGTTTTGAAATGACCTTATTATAACACTTCTCCATTGTTGCCTCAACGAAAAACACTAGTGCATGTCACAGAGAGCGCCAGAAATGTAACTGTAAATGAAAGGAGGACTGCTAGGACACAGCAGCTGCTTCAAACAGGTGTGAATCAGGCCATCAAATACAGAGCCTTTTGAGAAGAGAAACATCCGTTTCAGCTGCTGTCACTGGCAAATGGAGACACAAAAAACAACCCCAGTTTTGGACTCACATTCAGTTGTGCTAATCGCCTTAAAGACAGAAAACAGTTGGAAAGAGATACACTAAATGGTTTATATACTGGGATGCCTTGTTTCAGCGAGATAAACCACCAACCTTGGGCCTGTCATCAACCTGCATGTGTTCTTGTATCACTGCTAAACAGATTATACCAACGATATCTATTATTGTAGTCTGATGATCCCATGTTTTAAGGAAAAACTTCAGTTTGTCTCAGCACATCTAATTTAAGCTATACCAGCGTTCACTAAACCGCTTCAAGGCTGGTGTATTGGTTATGCCAACCAATCACTCCATCTAACACAATATCAGCATAAAAATGGCCTCTTTAAACTGCCCCCATTAATGTTTCAAAGAACACTGCGTGTCATGATCAGTTATCTACATACACGTACATTAAAAATGCTGCTTTATAACTTACAATATAAGAAAAAACAGAAAGTGTCTGCTTTAATGCCACTCATAGTTATCTCTCACCTCGACTGCTGGAATGCGCGTCTCATAAATCTTCCATCATGCACAGTGGTGCATCAGGTGTTTGGTCAACCAAAAAAGGAACATGTCACACCTCTACACATTTAACTCCATTGGCTACCCATGGCTACCCAAATCAAATTCAAGTCACTAATGCCTGCCTACAGAGCGTCTGCAGGATCTGCACCCAACTACCTAAACACAGTCATACGGGTTTTATCTCCTTCCTAACCACCACACTATGCTCAGGAATGTTGTCTGGTGCTGCCATCCTTACACACAAAACAGCTGTAGCCCAGCATGTTTACATTTGCATCTCCACAATGATGGAACGAGCTATCAGAGCTGGAGTGTACCTCTCTACTAGGGTTCCCAGTTCAATAATCTTTTGAAGACTCATCTGTTCAGAGAACACTTTATCTACATTACAAACCTAACCTCCCCTTTTTCTATGCAAAGACCTGATCCACTTGTACTCTGTCATTTATATACATTTAAACAGATTTGTTTATGTCAGTGTTTCTAACTGTACTATGGCTTGAATGCTGTTCCTCACTTGGAAAAAAGGTATCTGCTAAATTTCTAAATGGAGAATGTATGTTAACATGAAAAAAAAAAAAAACTAAGAAAAAAGAAATAATATGTGGTCCTGCGATGGACTGGTGACCTGTCCGGGGTGTCCCCCTGCCTTCTGCTTGAATTGAGCTGGAACAGGGGTTAGGGTTAGGGTTAGGGTTAGGCTAACCCTAACCCTAAATAGGACAGAACGGGTATGGATAATGGATGGATGGATGAAATTATATTTTTTTCAAATAGTCATATAATTTATTATTGAAAGAACTTTCCAGAAAATTCTAATATTCCACTCCTGCAATAAAAAAAATGAAATTCTAAAACAACATAGAAGACATGTAGAGGGTGATAGCAACATACTTTGGACAATAATTCCTTTGCAACACTTGAGTGTGGACAAAGCCTCTGGAGCCCTTACTCTCACACTCTCACATTATGCTCCCTTTTAATTAACAATTCCTCCTGTCAAAGTACAATATTCTTTTGTTTTTGCAATTAAAATATCGTTTTACAACTTTTAAATAATGCCAGTCTGCATAATTTTAAGAAGAAACTGACTAAATTAAGAATGTAAAACTCTCTAAATGCTGTTTTATCAGTTCTTCTGGATTATGTTAAAATATTAAGGTTTTTATTGCTAGTTGCTAGTGTTTAACTAATGGATATACTGTCAAAATTTTAAAAAGGAAGGCAAAGGCTTAAATATTCTGTGCATGCACAGTATTTTTATTTTTATTTTTATCTTATTTTTACTCTGTGTTGAATGTTGCAGCGTTACACCGAGACAAATTCCTAGTTTGTGTAATACTGTGTACTACATGGACAATGGCAATAAACCCCTATTCTGATTCTGATTCTGATTCTGAAAGGCCAATGGTTAAAGAAAAAAAAAGAGTAGTGGGTACAAGAATTGATCTCTACCGCCTGTTTTAAAGCTGGTGTGGCATAAAGCCAACCATTAAAGAGAAATAATGACTGAAAGGGATAAAGTGTCTGAGTAATCTTATTAAGACGATATTTAGAAAATTTGTTTTATTTTTGTTTTAAACACACAAAGTTGCTGAATTAGATCTGTAAAGAGAAAAAAAAACAAGATGAGAAAGAAGGTCAAATCCCACGCACTTTCCAAACTCCATACCTGCTGTGGAGGCTCTGAGAGATGGGCAGAAGGTGCAGGGGTTGCTGGGTACAGTCCTCCACAATCCTGACCTCACAAGGTGAGGAGGAGGAGAGGTCCAGGTACTGTCTGATAATACATACATCACTTTAGTTCATACTGACACACATGAAATCATTTCAATCTATGATGTGATCATCAACTCAACTACAATCCATATTTTCATAATAAAAAAGTATATATATTTAGCTTTAAATGATGATGACAGTTTGCTATTATTTATATAGGTCAATACATGTATAATTACTTTGTCAGCCCGAGTACACTGTCATGTTATTTAAATATAACCCTCAATACAGGCAATAAAAAATAAATAAATCCATATAAGTACCCAACTATAGTAAAAATCACGCAGACAGCCAGACAGCCAAGGTAGTCAACAAGCGTGATATTTAAGTCTAATGTCAGCCAAAAGTTAACTGTATCTCATCTGCTGTATTATCAAGTAATGTAATGAGAGTGTAATAAGATCATAAAATATTGATGACCACGCTCACTTACACTAGGGGACACAACTATAGTTAAAACATAGATGGTAGAAAGAAAAGGTCCATGAAGAAATCCCGTGATGCACCGAGACTGTGTAAGACTGCTTAACTTCATACAAAAACTTTCAGCCTCAGGTTTTACGAATACAATGAATGAAATGGTAAGACAAGAGATGAGACAGTTGTGTAATCATCTTACCTTGATTATCTCATTGACGTAAGATGCATTCAGTTTCTAGGCTGTCTTTAAAGTTCACGCATGTTTTTTCACTCCTGCAGTTTTAGTTTGGATTCAGAAATGAACGCATCTAGCCAAGGTTGGCTCGAGCTAGTTAGCTGGTAATATCCAACATTAGCATCCTTTTTTCATTGGAGACATTTGTGTTTATGCAGTTTAATCTCATGTGGTCAACTAACTTATGTTAAAGTTATCGTTATTCAAAATCACGCGACACAAAATGGGCCGCTGTGTATCTTTCCGAGTAGCCGTCGCAGCTAGCTAGCTGCTCTCCTTTGTTGGAATTTTGTCGCTATAGCAACGACCACAAGCCGTTCTTTGAGGGATAATGCTAACCACTTAGCTCATTATCCACACTGAAATAGCAGCGGTCTCGCTCGCCGTAAATATGGAAACCAGTAAATTACATTGGTCGTGGAGTTTTTAATAAAACTAAAACGCCCGTATATTGTCAACAAAACAAACAGCCGTGTCTAGTTAGCTCTTTCGAGACTTTGGCAACTGACCACAGACATGGAAAAACTACAATTACCTGAATGCCTAGTTAACCACGTGACTGTGACGTTTCCTGATGAAGCGAGGGTTTAAATAGGAGTGACCTCCGTTTTGCGCTCAGAAGTGTGGGTGAGCAGTTCGAGCTCCTGTTTGAAGATGGTAAGTAAAGCCAACGGATATGGAGAGAAGTATTTTTTCCCTCAATGCATCGTAAATGGCTGCGAGACTGGCTCATTCAATATATTGCTCACGAAACTGAGTAAAGTTATCAATGCAAATTTAGTTCTCGGCTTTAGGCAAGTAATCCAATAAATACGATTATTGAATTAAAAATGGGAGCGTTTAAATAACTTATATAAAAAAAAAAAAAACTATCACTCCCTTGTGATGTAAGGGTTGAATGAATGGTAAAGATGGCGATGAACTTGATAACTTGTTCTGTTTTTATTATGTAATAGTGAGTTGCTAATGGAAGGCACAGTCTATTTTTAAGTCGACCCCCTGCTCTAGTAAATCCCTTTGACAAGAATAGACACCCAGCCCACGTGCATTGGATAATTTAACTGGCATGGCTATACTCTTTGTGAAATCATTATTAATAGTGTAAACTACTAACACCAGTCTTCCTTGTCTTTCTTGCAGTCTGAGCCTATTCGAGTTCTGGTGACTGGCGCTGCTGGGCAGATTGCCTATTCCTTGTTGTTCAGCATTGCCAAGGGAGATGTCTTTGGCAAAGATCAGGTAAAGAAGGGCTTCGCTCGCACGCATGAAACACTCAAATCCCTTATCTCATTATGTAGTGTAATGCAGTGTTGCAAGACACTTGAAGGGTATTGACAATTGCTAGTAAATGGGAATGTTATGAATGATCCAGTCATATCTGAATACTGAACAAATGTTGTCCTTGTGGGAGTTGATCAGATTGCACTTGCTCATCAGTGTGGCCTTGGTGAAGCTAGGATTGTCCTTGAAGTCAATGAAGTGGATCCTGTGCCAAGAGTCTTAGTCCATCTTTAAAACCATTTGATCCATTTGGCACATGCTGTTGTCAGTGCGCCTTATGGCTTAGGCATTCACACTCTGTCCCAGAGACAGCACAGTCTCCCACTGACATGATCCCATACACCAGAATTGTTGATTAAAGGCATTTGTTTTCAGTTCAGCATGCTTCATTCATTTTATTCCATTATCATATTCACTTCTCCTTCTTTTGCCAGCCAATCATCTTGCTCCTTTTGGACATCGCACCCATGTTGCCAGTCCTGGAAGGCGTTGTCATGGAGCTGCAGGACTGTGCCCTCCCACTTCTGAAAGGTACATTTATTACTGTGACATTACAACTAATATAATAATAACCACTCTGATGTTAAGAACTATATGAGCTGTTTGAAGCTACTCCTTTAAAATAAGTGTTTTCTAGCAGGTAATCCTTTTTGTTTTGCCAAATTTGTGGATTTTTATGTTTTTATAATAGACATTTTTAAGGTTAAAAAATGATATTTGTTATTTGATATGGTCATTACTACAAATATTCACGTATGACAAGACTGTCTGGCTGTTGATTCTGTCTTTATTGTGCTCTTTTACTATGACCCCTGGTCGCAACTCACTCGGTGAGGAGGTGTGGTGTGTCACCATCAGACCATGAGATATGATCTGACGTAAAGGCAGATGCATATTATCTACTTTTCTAACGACTCTTTTATTATATTAAAGTAACACTAGTTAAAAGGAAATTCTGCAGTCAAGACATCCATCTATCCATCTTTTATACCAGCTTCAGCTTGTGAGGGGCTTGAGCCTGCCATGACATCAGTTGTGAGGCGCCATTATACGCCATCTCCATTGTGACCAGGAATTCTTCCTATGAAATGGTGCTGTCCCTTGCTTTGTTTGGACAGGAGGCGTGAGAGGCCCCGGTATTAACCGACAGCGGTGCAAAGACAGCGCTTCTTGCACCGAGATGGGCTCAGCCAGATACAGTGCTGACTGTGTGTGGGATGTGTCCAAAATGCGTCTCTCAGGATTGTGTGTGTGAGTTAGTTGGCGTGGAAAAAGAAGCGGTTTTACCACATTCACAATGGCATGTACCAAAGTGAGCGTTAGGTACGCCACAGACATTCAAGGATGCAGCTGTGTCATTTACTCTTGTTGCCTCAGAGAGTGAATGAACAAGTTTAGCTCCCTCGGTCTTCACCAGGAATGCTAACTGGGAACATGTCCATGTGTCACTGCAAAAAGACGGGTAACCCCATGGATTATTCTGCACATGCGTTACTCGCTTGATTCCAGACAAATGGTTAATGTTGCATGTTGCTGTCTGTGTTAAGTTTGTATATTTAATTTAATATTAAAGAACAAAAAATAGTTGAGACGGTAAAATGATAAAATAACAGCTTTACCCAAAAGGTCTGTACCTGGTGTCTGGGGGGGGGTTATTATTGAGGTTAAATTTGTAAGACGAATTAGAGGTGCACGGGTTATTTAATAAATTCTACCTTCACAGAGATTGTCTCCACCGATAAGGAGGAGGTGGCCTTTAAGGACCTTGATGTGGCCATCCTGGTGGGCTCCATGCCCAGGAAGGATGGGATGGAGAGGAAGGACTTGCTCAAAGCCAATGTGGCCATCTTCAAAAGCCAGGGAGCTGCACTGGACAAGTATGCCAAGAAGACTGTCAAGGTAATGATGCACACCTCCTAAGGGAATCTTCACCGCTTTTTCTTTGTACGAAGGTTGAGGAGTGAAACTGTTCTTTTTCTGGCCAAGGGTACACATTTACTTCTAATCTGCTTAAGGTGGCATACTATAGTGTATTGCAAAAGAAATCTAGTTATCAGATATAAATTTATTTTTAACGTGTGTGTGTGTGTGTGTGTGTGTGTTTGTCAGGTGCTGGTCGTGGGGAACCCTGCCAACACCAACTGTCTGATTGCAGCCAAGTCTGCTCCCTCCATCCCCAAAGAGAACTTCTCCTGCCTCACCCGTCTGGACCACAACAGAGCTCGCTCTCAGGTTCGTTCCCAGCCAGCGCTCTCCTACACGTTCAGCTCTGTTCACGCCTGGATTTTTATCAGATGTGAATTCTGAATTTGACTCTTGATCCTGAAGGTGGCGATGCGCTGTGGTGTTCCTGCCTCTCAAGTGAAGAACGTCATCATCTGGGGCAACCACTCGTCCACCCAGTACCCAGATGTGCACCACTGTGTGGTCAACATGTCGGGCAGCGAGTTCGCCTGCTTTGATGCAGTCAAGGACGATGTGTGGCTCAAAGGAGACTTCATATCTGTGAGTTGATAATCACTCTGTTAAGGCCGTATTGGGGAACTTCAGGCAGTGCAAACTTTAGATAAATTCTAAACATAACAAAATATTACAATTTTATGAAAGCTTAATTATCTATTACAATCAAATTTCATTTCTGCCCGTTGAGTAAATTCACCTGAATAAAATCTGTGATCCTTATTGAAAGAAGCAGTTTTATCAGATTTATTAGCTGAAAATAATGCAAACTGTTTCAGAATCGCACATTTCCTGTCCTCATACTCCATAAGTCGTAGTTGTAGGTGTCCTTGCCTCCAGTGCTTTCACTGGTATTTGGATGTATGATAGTTAAAGTACTATCTGGACTGTGTAGATCTCTGTAGGCTGTGAGGGTGCTGTGTGAATGTGCATGTGAGTGGGTGACTGCACCTTTGTGTAAAGAGCACTGAGTCGTCTACAATACTAGAAAAGCAGTATATAAATGCAGTCCATTTAGCTTTAAATGATCAGTCCTTCTGCTCACATTATCTGCTTTTGCATTTAAACGGTTCGTGTTATTTTCTTGCAGACGGTGCAGCAGAGAGGTGCTGCAGTCATCAAGGCCAGGAAACTGTCCAGTGCCATGTCTGCAGCCAAGGCCATCTGCGACCACATGAGGGACCTCTGGTCCGGCACGTCTGAGGTAAAACGCCATCTTTATTTGTGCTTTTAATGAGGATGGGATGGAAATGTTTTCCTGTTGCCCCATTCTGGCAAGAAGTTGTTGAAAACTTAGGCTAAACTTACAAAACCTTTAAATGTGCACTCTTTTGTGATTATGAGAGGAAATTAATAACAAGCTGAGGGGCAGAATGAGTGCATCTAATGCTGTGCAGTAATCATAACTGGCTTGTAAAGTTACACGTATTAAATGTGAACGAGCTTTTATTCCTTTTTAATTGTGTTTATATGGGGGGAAAAAATCTATAAACAATATATGGTGGTTGTGGTTTATTTTGTTGGGTTCCCTTTGGAAAGTCTCTCCAGGTTGCCAGATTAATGTGGGAAATAAAGATATTAAAATTTTGTCCATCTTTCATTAGGAGGTGAGAGCCCCTCTGGTGGGGTCGGAGGAAAACCCGTTTTTGCATTACTGCACATGAGCAAAGTTTCTGACTGGGGTATTGATTTGACCAATGTTTACGCTCATTTGGGCTCTCACTTTTTTAGCAGGACATCGTTATTGAACCCAAGACTGAAATAAACTGACATCAATTAATTTTCTTTTTTCAAACACGTCATGTTTGATATCTTTATACAGAGCTCAGCCGCTACTGTGAGTACAGCAAAAATGAAAACTGCATCTGTAATGAAGGAATTATTAAGCTGTGACAACTGTTCAGTTATCACATTCTGACACACAACAAACTCACAGCTCTGCAGTTTCTCATCCTCGTGCATCGTTAACTCGTGCATGGAATATTTTTAGGGCAGTGTCATCAAGGAGGCTTTTTAAGAAGTTTGCATAAAGACAGCCGAGTCCCTCCAAAAAGCCGGTGTCATCTGAACGAGCCCTCCCACCTCAGATGAAGTCTTTGAACTGCTGACATCGGACACACGCTGCTTTACAACAAAGTCAAGAACAGACTCAAGAACATGTTTCATCCCAGAGTCATAGTTGCAATAAATACTGATTTAAAAACTTGAATTTTTACGTACATTACCTATGCTGTGAAATTAGTGGGTTGTTTTTGTTTTGTTTTGAAGGTCTTATATGTGGATTGATTTGGTTTTCTTTTCCATTATATTTTTTACTTTATTTATGAATTTACTACTTGAATTTCTTAACTTTTCTTTTTCTTTTTCACAAAACTGCATTCCATTTTCATTGTATGTGTACAAAAACAACACATTTGACTTGACTTGATCAAAGCGTTGCATCTTGGTTTGAAATCAGTTTATTGCACATCATTGCACACAGTATCACAAACTAACGCTTCCATAAATCTGACCAAGAAGGTGAAAATGCATTTCTGTGCTCTTTTTGTTTTCAAGAATCGACTCAGACTCTGATCTTTCTCCACAGGTTAACAATTAAAACTAATTATTTATGTATTTATGTAGCAACATTGTGACATTAATAAATGTTGGAAGTGACTTCTGTACTTGGATGAAGCAGAATTGTATTTCAGATGAAGTTTAACTCGTTTCCTCGTCTTTCTTCAGGGTGAGTTCATCTCTATGGGCGTTTACTCCACTGGAAACGGCTATCGCGTTCCAGAAGATCTCGTCTACTCATTCCCAGTCCAGATCAAGGTAACGCTGACCAAACCTTGTGTTCAGTCGTCTACCAGCCTACCTATATTTTCAGTTAGATGATAACCAGCAGTAAGAGAAGAATGAAGGATGCAGGGCGTTCCTTTATTACGGTGCTGGGTTAAAGCAGTCTGTGCATGCAGGAACAGAAAGCACAGTAGTATTTATGTTTATTTGCACAGTGTTATATCTGGAACATCACCATGTTAAGTATGTGGTGACTCTAGTAAAGCATAGACACTTGTCTGTCTCATAACTTTTAGACGATCTGGCACTTCGACAGTTCATAGGTCAAAATGTCTCTTACTTCGATCCAGAAAAGCCTTTCAGCTGTTAGCTATTCATCACTCACGATATGGTAATATCCCAGCACCAGACAAAAAAGCATAGGGAAGTTTTTATGACTGCTATGTCTGAACATGCCAAACTGAAGGAGTCTTCTTTCTGCAGGACAAGACATGGAAGATTGTGGATGGTCTGACCATCAATGACTTTTCACAGTCGAAGATGGACGCCACAGCTGCAGAACTGATGGAGGAGAGAGACACGGCTGTGACTTTCCTGGGAGTATAACTAAACCCGGCAGGCCCACCACTCCAGGAAAAAGACGGTCCCAAAACTCCAGATGCACGCCTGTGAAGAAGCACCCATAAGCCCCTGCATCACTGTGTATGTGTGTGTTTGACAGAAGGATCCGGTTTATAACTGTGAAGGTGGACTCATGTTTGTGAGTTGAAATGGCCCGATTCAAAGCCAAACGTGTCCTGTGTTCTAGAAAAACAAAGAATGTACATATCCATTGGCTAAGAGTGATTGGACTGGATTTGTCTCTTATTTGGTATACAGCAGAACCGATGTACATTATGACACCAGTAGTAAACGGTACTGAAAGTCCATCTAATTTGTCACCAGCAGCTCTCCAGAAGCATCTATGGGGCTGAATGAATGAATGGATGACTGTTACATATAGCCAGTGATGCAAGTCCTCAAAAACTGCAATAGATCATTTTAACAATAAAAAAAAAAATTCTTAACAATTCCTTGGATTTTATTTTATTTTATTTTTTTGATTCTCTGGCATGAAAAACTGTTCACAGAGGGAGCTGACACTACTAAAGCTACCACTTTGTTCTGTTTTGGTAACGTCTAATGTGGTTTGATGGGCGAGTGCTGCCTCTGTGATGACATCCTCCGTGTGTCAGTTTCACTCCACAGTCCAGTCGTGAGCGTGTGATGAAGAATCACAATCTAAATCACCTAATGACATATTTACAACTGCTGAATCATTTCAGTCCGTTAGTGTTTGGAAACTAGTGAGATCCTTTGCTGTAGCCTTAGAAGTGAAATGTTCATTAAATTCAATAATACTTTATTAAGCCTCGAAGGGAAATTATATATTAATCCTTGACAGAAGATTTCAGCTGCAGAACACTTTCGAGCTTCCTTTTTAGTTTTTTTTTTTTTTTTTTTTTTTTTTTTTTTTTTTTTTGTCATTTCATACTATATCACTTAATATTAGTGGCAACAGTCCTGGATGGCAGACAGGCCAGTCTAGCATCTGGGCTCTTATTACTGTGCTATGCTCGTATGATGTGAGTACGAAGTGCTTTGTCGTCTTTCAGAAATGAGACTTTCCATGAAGAAACCATCTCCTGGTTGGCAGCATAGGTTGCACCAAAACATGATGTTTCACATTTATAATGCTTTTACAGATGTGCAAGTTCCCCATGCCGTTGGCTTTTGACCTCTTCACTGGAGATGCTCTCCTACCTTTTTAGCGTAAAGGATATGGCATTTTTGTTACTTCACCTCAGACCACCTTTTTAAGTATTGTCTTTTCTTTGCATGCTCAAGTTTTAATTTGCATTTGTAGCTGCACCAACAAACTTTGCATATTTATTTTTCTGCAGAAGTGTTCCCATTTTTAACGCCATCAGAGGAGCAAACATCTTTGCTATTTAGAAATAGATCTCAGCTTTGATTCCCGTCTACAAACACTTCTCTTTATTCTTCTTCATATTTTGTGAAAAGAGACGTGATCCTTTACAGTTTCATTTTGAGAAAAAGTCCTCATATACAACTGATTTGTTGCCATTTAACCTAATGCATTGAGATATGTCCCACCAAAAATTTTTCCTAACACTAAACGCATCTTTTGTTGACTCTGTTCCAACTCGAGTACAAAAGCAATAGAATGACCAAATCTGAACATTTGGTATGCTGTCTTTGTACTATATTATTCTCATTTTTAAAAATATACAACTCATATTTATTGCAAATGGGCGAATTTTTTAAACCGGGGTTCGTATTGATTATCACACACAGTCAATTTCAATTCAATTTCAATTTTATTTATATAGCGTCTGTTACAATGACAATTGTCTCTAGGCGCTTTACAGAGACCCAGAGCATGACCCCCGAGCAAATATCATCAACTACACACAGTCGTGGATAACGGTGCAATAACGCAGTTCCACCCGAGGGGGTCAGTATACCCTCATGTTTATTTGCCAGCTCCTCCAGCGCCATCATCAGTAGTGATTGTGTAATAATATCTACTATAACACCTTGATTACCAGCGTGTCATTGTTGATAATCACACGCATTGTACATTGTACATTGTCCAAAGCCACGATGAAGAGTCAATACTTCAAAACTATTGAAGAACTAATGAACCATCCAGCGGAACATTCAGTCCTGCTTATACAGTTTAGTCGTTTTGACGTTTTTTTTTGTTGTTGTTGTTGTTTTTTTTTTTACTTTTTAATATTTTAAATGTGTTAAGCAATGGATTTGTTCGGTGTCTTTTATGTGTAAACAGTTTTCTGAAAAATCTCATTCACTTTCAACACGGAATCGTCAGAAGCGCTTTGGAGTACGTCGCACAAATCTATTGGTTGCCAAACCTTCGTCACGCAAAAACGAGCTTTTTCATTGGCTGTCGTCCTCCCGAAACGTTCCCATTCGCCCCTGCGAGGAATGGCACTGTATTGTGAAATACCATCAAACTAACAAATAACCTCTTCAAAGTTTTTCACATTTTATTCGATATTTTGTTAAATTACACACAGGAAACAGAAGGACGGTATTTTAATGTGACACAAAAAGAGAGCATTTAATCCGCGTGCTCCACCGTCTCCTCTGCGGTATTGCTGTGGTCCTGCAGGCCGAGCCCATCGACTTCTTGCGCCAGCATCCTACAGTCAAAACAGTAAGGAAACGTCTCTATATCTATGAATTGTTCACGAGTTCATCACTCGATACGGTCCCCCAAGAACAAGAAAATAGTGCCGAGGGGTGTTTTTCTTCTGGTTTTCAGTCGGGGAAATACCAGCGGTTTTTATTCATAAAATTTAGCCAAACGTAGGTTTTCTTCCGTGCGGCGTTCACGGAACCACCGTCGGTTTGAGTTGTCCTCTGGACAGCGGTCCTGGAGGACACGCCGTCCCCCGAGTCCATCCATCATTCATTCCTCTCCGCGTCTGCTGTACTTGCTGTCGTCTGGGTAAAAGTGAAATCTGGTGTGTCGAAGGCAATAAAATGCGAAGGCGTAGGCGAGGCTTCATAAAAAATGATTTGGGTCGTGGGTTACAATATTGGTTCGGGAGCGAGGGGGGAAACTGAAAGCATTAAAATATATATTTATGTTTAAGTCCCGTATGATCAATTCCAGCGTCAATTCGTGTCGTGAAGCCACATTTGGCTGTAGTCCAGAGAGATAAGTGTGATCGGGTTGAATGTGCCCTTGTTTTTTTTTTTTTTTTGGCTCGTTTTTCATGAGGAGCCCACATGAAGGATAGAGGATGACTAATCCCCTGAAGCTTTATTGGTGAATGGACTTGAAGCCTCACACACCTCTGACTGAATGAGCTGTTTGCTTATAGGATACTTCAAGGAAACTTGTGCTCTCATTTACGGGATGTACGTCAAGTGACACCAGGGTTTTCTCTGTGAATGCTCTGTGGAAACGTCTGTACTATTTACTCCTATTTACTACCGAATTATTTAACAGCTTTAACATGGCACTTTATGTACAAGGTAAGTGTTGCTAAAGTCTTGTTTTTTTTAAAATAGCACATACTTTTGAGGTGCCTTTAAAGAGCCATATCTTTGTTTTAATTATAGTTTTATTATTTTTTTAAAGCCCTCTCTGGAATTAACCACATCCCTCCAGGTATATTTGAATGCGTCTGCTATCCAGAAATAAAGTTAGTTATTTATGTTAACTATTTAAGTAAGCTTGAAAAACATTTTTGCTTCAGTCATACTTCAGGCATAGTGGTGCCTTTATGTGAAACTGGAATGCTTTGGCATTTCACTTTTCTTTGCTTTCTCCATCGTACGATATCAGTAATCGAGTCAAGGTTTTCTGTGAGTCAGTCAGAGTTCTGGACAAAGTTTTCCAGATCATTTGCTTTTTTATTTTAACACTCCTATAATTTATCAGCAGCTCCTCTGAGTATTTGCTAATATGTCCCTTGTCCAAACTTTACATTAACCTGGTAATGTAGAAGCCGTAAGGTGTAATGTGGTAATTATATCAACTTTTTAACTGGTCATAAATGCTGGTTTGTAAAGTAAGAGCTGTGAAACTGAATTTACCTGCTGTTGTCTGGTGGTAGCACAACTCTCTGGGGAATCTTCCACTTTTGAAAAGAGCAGGTTTGTTCGAAAACAAGCTCCTGATTGGACGAAGCATCCCTCCATCACGAACAAACCTCAGCCAAGAACACCTAAGAAATGTGTCCTAGTTAGTAATAATGGACCTGTATTGTAGTCATACCTGAAACCTGCCTACAGCTCTTACCAAAGTACACTGACCGTGTTTAGTAGCTGTTTGTGATCTTGTTAATTTTGTAAAAGTCCAGTTGCCAAGATAAACCTCTCTTGCCCCTATTTATGTAGCCTATCCTCTTGGTTTTACAAGCCAATAAGAATTTTTATCCAGTTTGATGTTGCAGCTGGATAACCATTAACTGCTGAGTTAACAATGTCCACAATCCCGTCCTTTTACGGGTGGCATTTCCAAGCTGAGCCATGGAGAGAAGTGCAAAGTTTAGTGTCGCCATGCAGCCTCTTTTAAATCCAAATCATGGCAGAGACCAGCAGAGACCAGCAGAGCAGGCGAATATGATGTTGTTGGCCTCAAGAGAAAACATTTCTAACGCCTTGTGAGGTCATTGTTAGGCACTTACAGTCTGTGGATTATCTATCTGTGCTAGACTTCTGTCTGTGTCCCCTACTTTTGAACTGAGCTGCGAAGTTTCTGTGAGTTGCAGAATATGACTCGCAAGGGTTCTTGATTAAGTATAAAAGAGGCAGGAAGCAGAAGTCCGATGGACTATCTAGTATATAAAGTTTATCTCATCACATCAACGGTCTCAGAAACCAGAAGGTTTTTGAAGAGTCTCAACTTTAGCAGCAAATAACTCACACCTCAGTGCTTCATCAACAACATAAACAGTCTAGAGATGGAACCAGTCCAATCCAATATCATTATCCGGTCCAATACTGACACAGTTCATTGATTAGATAGGAATGATGACAGCAATCAAAAATCTCAATTCACATTCAAACCATCACGTTTCTACTGTTGAAACAGCCCTGCCTGGTTTACCCTCTTCAGGTAAGAAATGCTGTTTTTAACTTTTTTAAAAGGGTTGCATAGTGTAGATGTTTTTGCACATTTATTACAAAATATTCAGTTTGAAAACAACAATTGACAAACTCTGTTGATATCAGAGTCAGTATCAGTTAACTGGAGGTATTTATCAGAGCAGAAGCCCAAAGATAAATAACATGTTAAATTTATCAAACTTGATACATAATCTAATTCCTGTGATTGATTTGATTTTTTTTTCTTACAACACCTCTTATATACTGTCGTAGGTTGGGGACAGCTCTAAAATGTATTCAAGATACCAAACTGCACTTTCTTCTTGAAACACCTGCAGCGCGTTAATTAATCGTTAACACAACCAGCTTACTGAGGCTTTTATTTCAGCAGTAGTTGAGGGTCGACTTCATCCTTGATCTGTCAGTGACTTCGGTGTTTTAACATCACAATGCTGCAGTCGGACTAACAAATTGAGGCTGTGATGGGAATTTGAAAATCTTTCTCATCCTCTCATTTGTCTCCTGCGTCCCTCCATCTCACAGCGAGGTGGAATGTATAAAGTCAATCTTTTGTTGTCTTTTCTTCTCTACAGATCTTTTATTTTAAGGTGACTGCCGTTTGGCTTGACACACCATTTCTAATCCTACACTGACGCACAAAGTCATTCACATGCTGTCAGAGTTTTCTGTCAAGAATAGTGTCTATTGTGTAGATGTGTGTGTGCTGTAATAGCATATGTGTATTTAGGGTGTGGTTGCTGTCGAACCATACAGATCCAAAATATGATTGCTATTTGAGGGCAGCCTCATGTAAAACAATATCCTCTGATAATATGCAATAATGTTGGTTTTATCCTGACGGTATGCAGTCAGAAAGACCGAACAGGTTTTTCTTTTTTAACCATCTGACAGGCTTTCATAAACACTATCAGATAAATGTTTTACTGAACATGTGAGTGAGTATAGCTCTTCTAGGTTGACTAGGGATGGAACGGTTACTGGTATTACGGTAAAGTGCGGTAAAAATTTTTCGCGATAACGATTACCGTTTATGTTTGACTTCATCTCATTATCGAAGTCGATTACCGGGATATGTAATATCAGCCTCATTCAAGTCTGTGAGCGACTCGTGACTGTGTTTCGTGTGAATTTGTAGCTTGTAACATCGGCATCATTACCTAAGCATGGCAGAAAGTGGTGATAGCATGCAGGACATTGAAAAATGACATCGAAAAATGACCGGAACGATGTTCTTCTGATGCAGTTAAAATATTAATTTATTCCATTAACTGATCCGACAACCATAACCCCGGCAGTTAGCGCCACAGCGGTCAAAAACCTTTTACCCTTCCAGGTCAAACACCTAACCAATAACAGGCAGCTACCTTTATACCTGACCCTCAGGTAACAACACAGCGACACCCACAGACACACAGAGTGAACTACAATTCATAACAACATATTTGGCTCCTTTACAACTGTTTCTTTATTTGCACATTTATACTTATTTAAGGTTCAGCTTAAAGTCAAAAGTTTATTTCATTTGAACTTGCACTATAATTTTTGTTCCTGATAATCGTTTGCATATTTTGACCTACTATAGTTGTTAAAGTGTTTATTTAAAATGTATTTTGTTCATTTAAAATAAAACCTCTTTCTGTGCCAGTTGTTTGCCCTTTTAATGTGAAAGTTTCATTTTGATAAGATTTTGTCTTCTGATGTTTCAATATGACAAAAAATCACAAGATTTTGTGAAATTATAAAATGTTTTTTTTAAACATCTGTACAGCAATTAAGAATATCGCGATAATATCTTAAACTGTCATAATTTGGTCACTATAATCGAGATATCAGATTTTCCATATCGTTACATCCCTAAGGTTGACCATTAAAAATAACCCGGTTCAGAATATCTAGCCTTTAGAAACAATTACTCCACTCGTGCTGCTTTCATTTTTACCGCAGCTTACGGAAGACGGGAAATGCAGCGGTGTTGTCCGGTTTCATTTGGTGCTGCCACCTAGAGGACAACATCGTTACAGTCCTCGGGTAACCCGTGTCATTTGCATCAAAATCAATTGCAAAGCAGACCTTTTAGAATTTGCATAGAGTTTGAACAAGGGCTTGTTTAAGTAGGACTTTGTCCCGGCATTTTTAAACCAGAAGTAGGTTGACGGTCAAGTCTCTGCAGTCAGAAGGAGACAATGCATGTTTCTGCGGTCTAAACATAGAGCACTAGAGCAAAACTGCAGTTGTTAACGAACGTGTTGGCATGTCTGACCTTTTGAGAAGATGACAAGAGGCAGAACTGGCTTCATGCAGCAACATCGGGCCTTGCAGTTTCTCAGGAGCATAAACTCACATCAACCGTGAAGTGCGGTTGTGGAAATGTTATGGATTGTGGTTGCTTCACCGCTTTAGGGACCGGTCAGCTTATTTTAATTGGTTCAACTATGATTTGTGCAGTATATTAAAGACTGCTTGAAGATTAGGCGAGAGAGTTAAAGTTGAACCAGAGGTGGAACCTTTCAGGAAGATAATGACGCTCGGCTCCTGGTCAAGTCTGCCAAGAAATTCTTTCGATGGAAGAAGTTAGAAAGTTGCCAGATCACGGCTAAGATTTAAATTATTTTAATACGTTTTGGAGGATTAAAAGAATACATAACATTCAAACATTTTGTAACCAAAGTAATAAATAACAGAGGAGTGTTTAAAAGCGTCGGCAAGAACTTTTTGCACAGATGAATGTGCAATAAATTACAGAAAACTTAAAATCTCCTTATTGTGTCCTGGAGTGACCCAGAGAATGTAAAATGCTTTCCTTTTTGAATATTTTTGAATAAGTGAACAGTTTTCTGGCTGTACTTTTGCGCATTAGTCCACATTGTACACATATTATAACAGTGCTACAAATACATATAAATACTTAAGTCTTCATTAAGCTTAAACATTACCAATTTCAACTTGTGATCAAAGCAACTAAAGTCAGAGCACTATATTATTTTTTGATCCAGGGGTTAATCATTTTTAGAAATGATCAGGAAGCGCAAGAAGCGAATATGTTTAATATCCCACATAAGTAAGAAGCACCTTTGATTCCCTTAGCTTGCTTGGCCAGCACATCAAAATGCAAAAATATTAAATGTACATAAAGGTAAGAGTAAGACAGCAACAGATTTTCATATTTAAATGCATTTTATGCTTGTATTTGCGGTGAGGACTCAACTGCAATAAATGAGTCGGGAACTCCGTGTACTAAAATTGAAGGCATCCTGAATTCTGCAACCTGAAATCCCCGTCCACCTCTGTCCTCCAGGTCTCACTAAAGGCGCTGCCAGCAAAGGGATGGCTCAGTTCCAGGAAATGATGCGCCAACAGCTGGAGAGCTCCATGCACGCGGAGCTGGAGAAACTGCTGGACACGACCACGGGGCCTGAGAGAGAGGTACACCCGCTCTGTCTGTCCTCGTCCCTCCCTCTCTGTCTGTCCTCGTCCCTCCCTCTCTGTCTCCCCGACCATCTGGTTGCGATTTTAGAGGGCGTTGATGTCACGCCAATGCTGGGAAATCACAAAAGTGACGCAGACTGGAACATGGTTCCTCCTCAGAGGAGTACAAACACAGGCGTACGTAAAGTCAAATCATAACTACGTCATGGGAGTGGCTGAGTTTGACGAGGAACATGCAGACTCGTCCCTGTGGTACTGGGAGTGGGCATTTCTGAGCTCCACAGCAGCACATTAGTAACATTTACAGATAAAAGCTGTCTCCTGTAACAGTAATGCACCCTTGACCATTATGTTTTATCTCCCTTTGACCTTCCTCTGGTGCTAAACAGTCGCAGATCTCAACACAAAAGCTTTGACAGCTCCTCTTAGGCTTCAGTTAGGTCCTTCTGAGCTGAAAGCAGCGACGAAACATGGAGGGAAACACGGTGAAGAGATCAGACGTGAGAGTCTGTCTCAGAGCTGTGATCTGTACATCACACCCCTTCAAGCGGATTCACGGAAAACCACTTTGGTATCCGCAGTGAGAATTAAGAGTCACGTTTAATGTCCACACCCAGCTGTTGAATACGCACCCATCTTGACCTGAACTGGGTTTGTTTCCAGTGTAAACTGGTAAATGTAAAAGACCGTAAATGGCACTCCAGATGTCTCTTTTGTGTTCTGTCCTTTTTTTTTTGTCCTCATTTTATTAGAGAATATTAAAAACTACAGCCACAGTTCAAGTAAGGATAGCACAAATAATTCACAGAAGCGAATTATAAAATCGTCTTGTATTGTCCTAGATGTCCAGATGTGATTGAATCTTTAATTTTTCACATGCTGGTATGTGTATATAAAGTGTACCTCCATATTTGAACCAATCAGGACATTATGTATAAAATATATATGACTATATAACCTCATATAGACAGAATGGATCATTTTTGCTATTTTTATGTTCTACACCAGACTAACTATTCACTAAAGTAGGAATTTTGAGAGGGGAACCAAAACTTCCCAGTTCCCTAATAGATGTTAATTAAATACAGACCTGTGGCGTCTTGCTACAGTTTTGCTGCAGAGGGATTTTACAGCTACCTTGTGACAGTCTACAACTGCAGAAACCGAAGTTTCAATTTCTCCCAGCAGATCTGTTGTAAGTAACTTATGGGAACAAGTGAGAAAGTACAGCAAAAAAAAAAAAAGAGAAAAATTATGGTTTCGCTGAAGCTGCATTGCAGGGTGTGCGGTTTTTCCTGACAGCTTTAGTGCAGCGCTTTGTTGGTGACTTTGCAAAACTCAGTCTGTAAGTCTTTACAAATAAAAAATGAAATGTGTTTTCCAGATTTCCAAGAAGGACTTGGAGGGCTTCAGGAATCTCTTCCACAGATTTCTGCAGGTGAAGGGTCCGTCGGTGGAGTGGATCAAGATCCAGAGACCTCCAGAAGACTCAGTAAGCCTCATTTCTCCGGCTTGTCTCGTCCTGCGTTTATTACCTGCATTTATTTGCCGATCTTTCTTGCAGCCTCTTGCACGTTGCCGGTGAAAATGTTCCTTTGTTCTGGCGTGTGGACAGAGGGATTAAGCACCAACGAAGTATTTAATCCATGCAATTAAAGAAGTCGTTAACCAAACTCAAACAGGAAGAACGTTACAGGAGTGAACGAACGCTGCTACTGATGTCTCTTATATTTGGTAGCGTTTTCCAGTGCTGGTATCCGGATCAGAACGATCCTTCTTTAAACACGGCTTCAGATGAACAAACCAGCCTGTCATTAAAACGGGAGCCAGGCTTCACGTTGAAGGTCAGACATCAGCGGCATCCATACGTGATGCCACAACACGTTCCCTTTAGTCTTAAACTTAAAATAATTTCAGACTTCACTTTGTTTTCATATTTTCTCCACCATGTTTTTTTTCTGAACAACCTTGCTCATATTTGGTAGCACCAAATAACAGTATGCAGTATGAGTGTAGGAGAACAGGGCAGTAGTTAGGGTAGTAGATGATCTTTTATTTGTTCATCAGTGCTGCACTTTGGAAAATAAATGTCTTCCCATCACAAACTAGAAATACCACTTAACCCCAGGGCTGCAGTTTACAGAGGATTTTTATTTGTATGAGTGAAACTGACCTGAAAGGGTGCTGCGCTGATAAAGTGTTGCATAATAGCACGACTGTATCACGTAGCCCATATCTGTCGTAGATTAGCGTACAATCGGAGTTTGAACTGTAGACAGAGTGGGATTCTTTGCTGAAGTCCACATGGCATCAGTGGAGGGAGTTGTCAGAGTTGATAGATGGCTCTTTCTGTATCAAAGCAATGCCACTTTTTAAAATTTTTTCTCTTCTTTTTTTTATCCAAACCACTGAAACTCATTTAACATCAGGGATTCAAGAATCTTTGCCTGCTAGATGTGCAGGTTGAGGTAAAACCTTTTAAGGAGGAACATCAACAGACGCTCATTAGTCGTGACACAGAATTATCTGATCGGTCTGATTCTGAAATATTTCTTGTGGATTGCTACGTGCTTCCCCTGGAAAACAGGAGCCATCCGTATCAGAAGTTTTGTGTCCGTGCGTCCTTTGCCAGCCTTGGAAGATACGCCTCTTTAAAGAATCTGCAGGTCACCATGAACTTGTCGTTTCACACCCCGTGATCGTTGCGGCTCTACGTGTAATTTTTCTTCTGCAGATGAATAAAGTGTTTTACTTGACTCATCATAGTTTTATCCAGACAACGCACTTCAGAAGAGGCAAACATAAAGTGCAGCGGAGCAGAATCAAATAGAGGCAGCCAGTCACAGAGCGAGGATTGTTTCCGAGGGCGGTGCGTTGTTCTTGGTAGACCCCATCATTGTTCTGGCAGAAAACCAGACAAAGCTCCCCTTTCATGTTTCCGTGAGTCGCCAAGTGTCGGTCAAATCTTCGTTTTTTTTTTCAGTCACGAGGACTCGTGCTGCACGGGTTTCCTCGGGTCCCCATGTTCTGACGTTCAAAACCTTCGGAGAGCTGAAAGTCCAAAGTGTTTGGACTGGGCTCGGTGTAAACAGAGGAGACGCTGTGCTCACACTTCAGAGTTCTTGAGCAGCACTTGATGAAAGTGAAATGAAGGGGCTTGAGTGTTGGTTTGCAGACTGCATTTCACACTCTGGGAGTTTGTTTTATTAGACCATAAGCACAGCCTGACTGCTTCCATAGGAGATGAATACGATAAGGAGCAGCAGGAAGCGCCTGTTCGCAGTGTTTCTAGAGTTATTTATGTTTTACAACCCGACACTAATGAATAGATCATCGTGAATCAGCTACTTCTGAAGCAGATTAGTGTTTAAACAAGAGCAATAATGGACATGAGCTCACAATGACAACGACAGAGATACTGGAGTCAGCTGACTGTTATCATGGATGACTTGTGTTCTCACTTTTAGGACCTTTGATCCTGTAAGAAGTGTGAGCTTCCATCCATCCATCCATCCATCCATCCATCTGCTCAATCTGATGCAGGGTCACGGGGATCTGCTTGAGTCTGTAGCTTCAGTTATTAAAAAGAAATTAAAGTTCACCTTCTTTTGAGGCTGTAATATTAATTTAAAATGCCACGTCGTTCTTCCCAGACCTCAACGTTGGGTAAATGCAGCCTCGGATGAAAACCAACGAATGGCACGCTGAGACGAAAGTCATAAACGCTGTGTTAAGAATAATGATTAGAAACATCGAAGTACACCCTCACTTTTCCCCTGGAAAGTAAAAGGATAATCTCCAGCTGCTTATCACACACTGACGCAGATTATTAGAGCGTTTTATCAGCAGACTTTAATAATGAATGTGTGGCAGGGGTGATGAGCCGTTTTTCCCGTTCCAGCAGATTGTTGCTCGAACCTTAAACTGATCCGGGATCAGTAATGAACAGTGACAAAACCCATTCAGACTGAATTTACATGGACAGTGAAGTCATCTGAGTATCATTAGCAGGACATCTGGGCCTTCTAACAAAAAACAGTGGACAGACTGAATATTGGTTTTTCCCATCCTCAAACTGTCAGCTAATGCAGGTAGAAACATGCAGCCATTTATCATATTTATCATTGTGATATCGATCATTGATCATCCTCCTCGTGACATCAGAACACTGTTGGCACTGAGCTTCTCTCACGGTAGTTTTCCATTATATCCCCTCCACCTCTGAGGCTGATCAACCCAGTTCAGACGTGTAATATTTTAAATTGTGACGTCCTGTATTGGTCAACCTGTAAACACATGTTGTATAATTAAATTCTGGGCTTTCTACTCCCCATAAAACATCCCAGTGGATTTCTCTCAGGTTTTCAATCTAGTTTATTTTATTCCCCCGTCGGTCACTAAGTGTGGATTTAACTGGGCTGGAGTAGCCGGGGGACACACTCAGACACGAGCACGCACACACTAAAGTCCGCTTCTGTATTGTCAACAGGGAGAATTGAATATTCGGGTGTGAGAGCTGCTTCCCTCCTGTGACACAAGATGGGGCCTTTTTTCCTCCATTACCATCACAGATTTCATCAGTAAATACATTTATGTCCATCTCTCGTTTGAAAATTAGATAACACCTGACAGCATTAGTCAGAGAAACCTCACCCAGCCTCACCCAGTGAAGGACGGAGAGTGAGCAGCAGCTGTGCTGAAGGTGTTTGCTGTGTTTGTAAGCTCATCCTCTGCCTGCGGCGAGGGAGGCAGATGAACGCCGGAGGAGGTCTGCTGCGTGTCTGCTGACACTGATGGGCGACTCTGCGGTTGCAGCGGGAACGGACTGGTGGTGTCCGACCTTTACACGCTCAGTCTCATCCCATCACAAGGAATCTGTTGCAACATCTGGTTAGAGTTTAGTGTTGCTGGGTGCTTCAGCAAGATGTTTAAAAAAAAAAAATCAAGACTGAAACTCATGCAAGCTGGATTGAAAACTGAGGAGAAACTGAGCTGCTCGTTCATCGTTTCAATTCAAAATGTCTAACAAATGGCTGATTAAACGAGCCGGTTATTCTGGAGGTTTTTCATGCCATTCCTTCATCCTCTAAGGGTATAAAAGAAAATGAAAGATATAATTATCTAATGTTCAAAACTGGTTGTGCGGTGCCTTAAAACCAACATAATTACCACTACTGTTGTCTCCATTGACTCACAGTTTCAGACTTCTCTCATCAGCTCAAAGCTGTTACAGTCTCTAATGTGCATTTCTGAAACACTACATGACAAGCAAGCAGAAAAGTAAAAAAAAAAAAACAAAACAACCTATGTATTACACATTAAGTCATGCATGTCAAGCGTGATCTCCGAGGTAGCGATGCAGCAGCACCACAGTTGCAGTTTCTTCGACCCTCCAGCCGACCTTCTCCGTCTCCCTCTCCTCCAGATCCAGCCCTACGATAAGATCGCCGCGGGAGGCCTGCCTGACGGCGTGGCCGACAGCCTGAACAAGCTGGTGGTGGTGAAGCTGAACGGAGGCCTGGGCACCAGCATGGGATGTAAGGGCCCCAAGAGCCTGATCAGTGTCCGCAACGAGAACACCTTCCTGGACCTCACCGTGCAGCAGATAGAGGTACTGAACCTGGTAATCATCAGTAACAACTGGCGCTGAGTCATTTTACCACTCAGCTCTGCGATTCTCTTCTGCTTTGGGCTGCTTCTGCTTTATGACTTCGCTTTTGTGGGCTCCAACGTTCAGTGTTTCGCGGTTTCCAGTTTCTTATTAGGAGTTGCCAGTGTCTAAAACTTTTAACTCGAGCTGGTTTAAAAGTAAATAAATGGTGCATTAACTCATTCCTTTTTATTTTAAAGAAATAACTTGCTGCTTTTAAAAAAAAAAAAAAAAAAAAAAACATTTTCAAGATTTCAGTTGTTCTCTCTGCATTTGTTTTTTCTTCCTCATATGTTAAAAGAAAGCCTGTGAGCCTGGCGTACTTCTGACTCAACCGTGAAACCATGGCGGTTCCTAAAGAACCGCTCTTAAATGAAAACCAGCAGAACAATGAGTTCACCCAGAGAGGAGCTGCAAAACTGGTCTTTGTCAGGAATTTGTGCACATCTATGAGGCCGAGGAACCAAACAAGCTCTTTAAGACATGGCAGAAGGTTTTAGAGAGCTTGGCCGCTCGCTTCACATTCCTACATTCTTGATAGAGATTTTATTTTGGTTGTCTTGTTATTTATTTAAAAAAGAAAACCTCCTTGCTAAATGGTCCACACTTAAATGAGAACTTTTCAACCGTGTTTAAGTACTGAAAAAAACGCTTTACAGCATGTTTCTTATTCACTCAAACACTACAACAGCGCTTCTTGTTGGTTCAGTGTTTTGCTTGAGGACACTTGGACACACTGCGCATATGATGTAGCTGTCAGGAAGCGGCGTATGTCTGATGAAATACAAACATCTGGTCTGGGTGGCGTTTGTGTCTCGATGAGTCGTGCGTGCCCTTCCGGAGGGATTTGGTGATTCTTCTTTTGTTAATGCTTGGGGAGAAAATTAGATTAGCAAATGGAAAAAAAAAGTCAAATGAAAATGACAGCATGTTTTTATGCATGTGTCGGCTCCTCCAGGCTGTCGTAACTTAAGGGACTGGTGGGTTTTTTGTTTTTTTCTGTTAGGGCTGAAGGTTTTTTGAAAGGAGCTCAGTGTGTGAGATTGTGGGAGTTGCAGTGAAAGGGGATCTGTTGCTGTTCTGGCTGGGGGGTCTGCAAGACTGCTGGGACACAGAGACGGCTGTGTGCTGCAGGAGGGGAGTGTTTGCGTGGTTATTTGGACCTGCACATACCTCGCCTGCATCTAAAACCCACGAATCCGTGTTTATTTATGATGCAAATCAAACAACGATGGCGGCGGATCCTGGAGGAGCTGATGTGATGTGTCTGTGTGGGTTGAATGTGAAGCTCTGGGACAGTTGGGGGGGCTCGGCAGAACTAACGATGCCTGCTTTTACGATGCTTTGCAATACTTTTTCCAGCGGGCGTGGTTGTCTGGTGTTTATGCATGTTCACGAGGGTCACGCTGCTCTCCATCTGGTCGGGTTACACGCGCACTGAATCAGCCTATTGAGAAAGAATGAAGATGGATCACACTCTCGCTGCCCCCTAAAACAACATCTCCTGTGCGAGAACGCCCCTCTGAGCCGCTGCGCCCCCTCACACAGAGTTATTTTGGACCGTTTCTGGGCAGAAACATACCAGCTCTCAACAGGAACAGAGAGGGGAAGCTGAAAGCTTCACTGCTGGAGATTTGCTGATTTAAATGACTGCGCAGTTAGCAGGATGTTTAGCAAGCAAAAAAAAAAGTGAGGAGGAAGTTTGTTTCAAACACGCCAGACGGGATATCTAAAAGATAACGATGATAAGAGAAGTACGCTGTGTCTTCCACTTGAGCTCGGCCCATCTTAACTGATCTCAGGTTCAGACACCACAGAAGAATTACTGAATCTTCTTTTTATAGCTGTATGTTTGGTTTTTTTTGTCTTTTTCTTTACAGGGTATAGAGTTTTAACTTGATTCAAGGATGTGGCACCACACTGTTCCCTTAAATTATTTGTAAGATGCTGGGGTGGCCAGAAATCAGCGGGCAGTCAGTCATCATCCAAACGGAGAGTCAGCAGTTCGATCTCCAGCGCTGCCAAGTGTCCTCAGGGAAGACCCAGGGAAGCCCATTATATGGTCATATCTGTGTGATTGTAGGAGCAGAGCGCTGCATTGCTGCGTATACAGAAGGAGAGCTGTATGTGTGTGACTGGATCAAGGAAACGAACAGTATGAAGCATTTTGTGGTGTTTTACCCACCTGATCGTGTCAAACCTATGACTCGTCTTTGGCCATACTGCAGAAAGTTCTTTTTTTCCCCATCTACCTGTTAGAGACAGGTGTCAGTCTGACCTCTCAGGCCGATGAGCGTGTGCTCTCTGATGCTTTAAAGGCATTTTTAAGGGTTAATGGGTGGAATATGTTTCTAAGTAAATGCTTTCATGGAAGCAACACTGGTTACAGGTGGAAAGATGTGAACATTTGACATATTTTCATCTTGTAGTCGTGAACAAATTAGCTCTGGAGTTCAAGCAGATGACACGTTGGACTTTTAAGAAAATATTATGGGCCTTTTTTTCTAGCAAACTTGAGCAAAAGAGAAACAAGTTGATTAAATATTGTCTATATTCATCATGGCTCAGGCGGTACTTAGATTGTCTTCTGAATCAAAGATGAGAGGTTAAAGCATCTTTGTGAAAGACACTGCATACTTTATATAATACTAATATTACCTAATAATGATAACATTGATGCAGTAGGACGAGTGTTGGTAAGAATAGCTGTTCTTTAAGTGATAATAAGCTTACTTCACAACTGTCTTGATGTGACTACTGAAGTTCAGGTCTGAGTCCATGACTACACCCAGATTTCTGGCTTTGTTTTTGGTTTCTAACTTCGCTCTTTGAAGCTGACTGCTGACTTTTAATCTTTCTTCGTTGGCTCCAAAAACTATTTATTTCAGTTTTGTCTTCATTTAACTGAAGGAAGTTCTGACACATCCAGTCTCTAATTTGATCAATGCATCTGGTCAGTGTTTGGATTGGACTGTAGTCTCCTGGTGAGATGTAGATTTGTGTGTCATCAGCATAGTTGTGGTAACATATGTTGTTGTTTTTCATTATTTGAGCGAATGGGAGCATGTAGATGTTGAACAGCAGTGGCCCCAAGATGGAGCCTTGGGGAACTCCTCAAGTTATTTTAGTTTGCTCAGATTTATAGTTACCTATAGACACAAAGTAGTCCCTGTCTTTTAGATAGGACATAAACCAATTCAATGCAGTGCCAGAAAGTCCTACCCAGTTTTTCAGCCGGTCTAGTAAGATGTTACAGCCAACCGTGTCAAATGCAGCACTGAGATCCAGTAGTACCAGGACTGAAATGTTTCTATCTATGTTCAAGTGGATGTCATTAAGGACCTTAACTAGAGCAGTCTCAGTGCTGTGATGTGGCTGAAAACCTGACTAGTAGATATCAAAACAGTTATTTAGCACCAAGAAGTTGTGGAGTTGTTGAAAAACAGCTTTTTCTATAATCTTACTCAGAAAGGGGAGGTTTGATATCGGTCTGTAGCTGCTCATGAGTGATGAATCTAAGCTGGTCTTTTTCAGGAGTGGCTTGATGACGGCTGTTTTTAGGCTCTGAGGGAAGACTCCTGAGAGCAGGGAGGTGTTTACAATCAGTAAAATATCTGGGGCTGTGCATCCTGACACAGTCTTGAAAAACCCTGTTGGCAGGATATCAAGACAGCAAGTGGTGGTTTTCAGATGGCAGATGATCTCATCCAGGGTTTTTGGGCCGGAGAAAAGTGTGTCATGGTGTTTATGTTTTTAAGTGGGCACAGTGGTGACATATGTGCTGCCCCTGGCATGGAAACACGCACTCACTGCCTGATTTTCTGAATTTTGTCAGGAAAGAAGGAAGGAAATTCGTTACAGGCCTGGTTGGACAGGAGTTCTGGGGTTACTGACACAGGAGGGTTAGTTAACCTGTCAACAGTAATGAACAGGGAACGAGCATTATTACTGTTCTTAGCAATAATGTCAGACTTTTAAGTCTTTATGTTTAGAATATCTGACTTTAAAGACTTACAGCGCTCAGTTTTCCTTTAGTGTTCACAACCAAAATCACAAAGATGCATTTAAAGAGACGAAGTAATTCCAAACAAATCTTACGCAAAGCGCTGTGAACTGTAAAGATGCTGTAAGACGAACTTGTAAATCATCTATTTATTCAGTTTGCCTGCAGAACGTTATGACATGTTTGCACAGGAGCGACTCATCAGGTACCGCAGCACCGTAACATCCCACGGTGTCATGGCAGCTGCACAGAGGGATGCTGGGAGGTCACGCAGCTCGAGGTCACGCAGCTCGTGGTCACTTGCATTACAAGCTGTGCGACTTTCAAAGCCCGTCCCGACAACATTGCTCTTTAAGGACACACGCATGTCTCTCTTGATTATTGCCAAGACAGCAGTCTCTTGTTGTGCTCCGTATTCAGTATTTCAGCATAAATTTCAAACCGGGCCGGTGCGGCGGCTTGGTGCTTCGCGCCGTTGCCTCACAGCGTGAAGGGTTCCTGGTTTGAATCCTGGCAGGGAGCCATCTCTTTGTAGAATTAGGTTTTTGATCCGGCTTCCTCCTCGATCAAAAACCTGTTTGCCAAGTTCATTGGTGATTCTAGATTGTGTGTGTTTGTTTAAAAATACCCGTTTCACTACTCAGGAAACCCCTCCTTCATGTGTTACAAATCTCCACAGGAAGTGAGTTACAGCCGATGACTGAAATCAACAGTTTGAGGTTGTTGAGGTGCATTTTGTTGCTCTGCTACAGTGATGCTGCTCCTTTTTCCCCTCTCTACTCATTAAGTTCAATCAAATCATCACCTGTTTCCTGTCCCACAGCACCTGAACAGGACGTACAACACAGACGTTCCCCTGGTCCTCATGAACTCCTTCAACACAGATGAAGACACAAAGAAAATCCTGCAGAAGTACACGCACCACCGGGTCAAGATACACACCTTTAACCAGAGCAGGTGAGAGCGTGAGCCGACCTCGAAGGCCATGACGGTAGCGACTAGGGATGTAATGGTACAATGTGTTCGTACCGACCCGTACCGAACAGACCTTCGACACGGTACAGTGCTGTACCGAACGAATACAGTCAGTTTATATGTGTTTTTATATGCGGCCATCACAGACCTAGAAGAATAGACTCACAGCTAGAGGTCTTTGGAACAACCCGACAACCCGAGGTTCCAACCCAACCTGAATCAGGTCTCGGGTCCATTCAAAAGACATGACTCCGGGTTCGGGTCTGAATCGGTACAGTTAGTCTCGGGTCCGGTCGGTGCTCTCTGACAGGCTGGGTCCGTGTTTACTCCAGAGAGGTAAAGATATTGGCGGTGGCAGCCAATGTCAGGACTCGGGGAAGTTAAATGATTATTAATTAACGTGGCGTGTTTGTCATGAAACAATCGTGTTGCCGTAGCGTGTTATTACCGGTTTGCCCGGCAGCTGTAAAGCACAACGAATCGCCAACATGACAACGTTGGATGAGAGAACATATTCACCACAGGTCCTGACCAGTGTAGGCTATTAGCGTTAGCAGTTGCTACCAATAGCATCTGTATCCACAATGAAATAATGACGTGGATTTATTGTTGTTTTCATCACGTAGCCTATGGAGCAACTGAAACCGAGTAGAAGAAGACAACTTTTGGTAAGAAAATCAAGTTTTATTCAACGCTAGACAACTTTAACATGAGCAACTATGGGCTGGATTGTCTCGGTTCTATTCGGGTATCTCAATTCAGTTCGTGGTCGGACACTTAAGACACAGGGTGGGTCGGTTCTGGCTCCAAATCATACCTGTCAAGTATCCCTTTTTGGCCGGGAAAGTCCTGTATTTTACTCTTCTCTCCCGCCGTTCCTCCCGTATTAGTATTTTCCCGTAAATCTACCTTATTTTAACCTTCATTATTAAAAAAATAATACCGCGTCAGGCGGAGTTAAAAAAAAAAACCAAAACAAAAAAAACATTCCCGATCTGTCAGTTGTCCCTCGTGATAACTGCCTACAGCAGTAGCTACTACAGGTACTGTAGGTGGCAGATGTCGCGAGGTTAGTGTGTGACATCCAATGAGTGACAGCGCGCAAAGAAAAAATAGATTGTTACAGAGAAATAGGACGTCGTTAGACAACAGAACTGTTTACGCTCTTTTCTCATGTAAAATAAACTACTCTGGACCAGTCCACAAATACACTCCTTCCAAAACAGTCATAAAGAATTCAAAGTCTGCAACAAATGAGTACAAGAAGTCCTTAAAAGAGTAAAGAAAAGTCACGTGCTGTGACTTTTTTTGGCTAAATAAACAACACACTGTTGAAGAAAATGGTTTTGCATTTTGTTCCCATACTGTACTGAAAATGTACCGAACCGTGATTTTTGCAAACTGTTACACCCCTAGAAGCGACGCTTTCCCCGTCAGTTCGCACCAGTGTCGGCCGTGGTGGATTAACTCGTTGCATAATGCCGTTTAATAACCCGCCGAGGTGCGCAGCTTCCGATTCTCCGCTCGTGCCGTCGAACGCGGCAACATCCAGGCAGGAAATGTCATGTGATGTATGGGAAAAAGCCGTTATGTGATTAATGCCGCTGTGTCTCCAGTTTGTCAGCCGAGCAGAACTTGCTTTTTACCGTTTCCCTTGAATTATTCATGGCACTTATATGCTCCACGTGCATAAGGAAGCGTAGTACAAAGCGTTTTGGGACAGCAGAACAGTAGCTGGAGGATTTAACGTTGGCGCGGAGAAAGTGGTTGAACAGTTTAAATGTCAGTCGGCGGGAGAACAAAGAGAAGTCAAGGTTGTGCCAGTAATTCATAAAAATCCAATTAAAGTCAGCTTGTGTCACTCTGACTGGTGCTCCAGTGAAAGGAAGGAAAACAATTACCTTTAGACGCCTGACAAATCCATTAACTATTCAGTCACTTTGATTAGGTTTCGGCTAAAAGAAGAGCAGAGCAAATAAACTGCATTCAGGGGTCCACGTCTGCGCTGCGTGTGAAGAGCTCGACGGGCTTCAAACACCACCTCACACCCACCGCTGCTATGAAACATTGTCACTGTTCTCTTTCTTGGAGGAAATACATTTCTGTCTCTTCGTTGGTGTAGTGTTTATGCTTGACGGCTTCTCAAAGGTGAAATTCTTCTTGCATGTCGTATGCATGAGCCCGTGTGTCACCAATACTCCCTTTTCTTCGTGCACGTTAAAACAGGAATCATTTTCCCAAATCGGTTTCTGCAGAAGCAAAGGGAGGGGAAAAAAAATCCTCTCGCTTCATGCGAACGGACATTTTGGAGTTCGTGATGCTGGAAGGTTCAACAGGCGGCGATAATCCAGTCAGCTTAAATCCTCCAAAGTTTCATCCTGTCTTTTATGTTCCTCCGTTGCAGCTCAGTACGGAGACGCAGTCAGCAGAAACAAAAATGCAATTTGTATGACATCTGAATCACACCAGTTTAAGATCCTGTTTCGCCCTGGATTCATTTTAACTCTGATATTTGGTTTTTGGTTGAGTCACTACGGAGAATCCACTGCTGATAAGAGTCAACAACTCACCTGCTCACACAATGTTTAAAAAAAAAAAGAAAAATCCTTCGGTCCTTTGCACCCTGAAAAGAACCGTTGTTCTCTCAGGCAGTGATATCTGATCCAGAACAGACTCCTTTCAGATTTCATTGTGAGGCCACACAAAAACGAAACAATCAGAAATGTCCTCAGTGAATTGGAGCTAACCCTCCATTTAAAGAGGCCTTGAGGCTCTTTCTTTTGCGGCTCCTCTCACCTGATGAGCTCATCTGTGTCTGAATTATCCTCAAACTGCCAAAAGCGTTGCCATCTCCCTCCCAGCGTGCCTCCTCACGATGAGGTTAGTTAACGCGACCTGACACAGATCCTTCTGAGAAACGCTTTGATCACTTGAATGCACACAGCAGCGATGGCTTGAAATGTTGGCTTGTTGCCTCTTCTGCTTTTTTTGAGGGGAAAAAAGGGAAAAATTAACTTCCTGAGGTTGTTTGAAGTCCCTCGGTGGCATGAAAAGAAGAAATTTACACGGTCCCTGGTGCGCTTCTTTGTTTTGTCAAGGCTTTACCTTAAATAGTGAGCAGAAAAAACTCCCCCTCGTTCTCTCTTTGGGTTACTTAAGTAATTAAATGGCCTTGCAGCGCAAGAGATAGGTGTGGGAATAGTCTTCATTCTTGATTTCATAGGTTACGTGAGACATCCAGACCTTTTACATCCTGACAGAAGGTGAGACCACGTTCACAGAGCATTACTGATTAATCACAGTCACAGAGACTTTATTAATCCCCCAGGAGAAACTTCTTATTGTTACGAGTCTGCTACCAGAGAGAACATCCAGAGAAATCCAAATACAATACCCAGCCCTCAGATTAAAATAAAGACCCCAGCAAAAATAAACACATTTACATATGTAAACGGTGTTTATGGTATTTTGTATTTTGGCTAAGTTTGTCATAAACCATGACAATAAAGAAGTGATTCGTTACATCTTTAAATAATCACAATTGTATTCTGTGTTACGACCTGAACTACTGTGCAAAAAAAAAAAAAAAAAAAATCAGAAAATGATGGGTGAATAAAAAGAAAAATCAGAAAATAAACAATTGTATATCAAATAAAAAGATGTATTTTTCAAAAAGTAAAAGATACACAGACATTAATTATTTATAACTAAACTATTCATTTTATTGTTTCCTTTAAAATTTTTATAAAATGTATTATTGCATTTAAATCTTTTATTTTTTGCATTTTTTAAACATTTTTTTATGTGTTCTTTGTGATGTTCTTGTCATTTTAAAGCCATTATAGATACTTTATGTACTCAGCTTGGATTTAAATATATTTAACCAACAGTTGTTTTGTGCCAAACGTTAATATTCCAGTTAAAGTCAGTTGTTTCACGTTCAGCTTTTTAGAGCACTTTACTGTTTTTCAGAGTCACCATTTATTGGATTCAAAGTTTAAGTCTTTTTCTATCTTTCAAAAAAAATGCTTCTATCACTGGCATTAAAAACAATCACTCTTTTCAATCTCCCAGTCTTTTACAAACAGCTGACTCTGGTCCATGTAACGCTGCAAAAGAGAGCTTTTTTTTCATGTTTAAATATCAGTTTCAATTTCAAGGATTATTAGACCACACTTCAGTCTCCTGTTCCAGCGAATTAACTTTGGTCTCCAGTTCTGGTAGTCTTTTGCAACAACTACTTTACAAAACGATGCCACATGGCAGCAAGAATGAAATTAGCCGCCACTAGGGCTGGGTTAAACGATTATTTTTGTAATCGATTAATCTAGAAAATAGTTTTTCGATGCATCGATTAATCTAACGATTCATTTTTAAATCCGATTCGATTCGATTCGATAGCAATTAATGCAAATTTATCTCCATGAAAAAACAAATTTCTTCTTTCAAGTTCTGAAATTGAACAATACAACAATAAAGTGCACACAGTTGTAGTGCAATGGAATCCTATAATAAAAAAATAATAAAATAAAACTTTCCTTCAATAAATAAAACTGCAAAAAACACAATCTGAACCAAAAAATCTTATCAAAAAATAAATAAAAAAAACAGCAGCGGTGACAGTTGCAATTTACAAAACAACACAATGTGTGACAGCAGCAACTTAGCCTAATCATTTAAATCTGTGAAATAAATAACAAATAAATTCAAGTATTAGGCCTATTACAGTTAAGTGAACAGTAGTTTAACTTTAGTAGTTAGGATGCTCTCAGTAACTGCAGCAGCCTCCTGGGGGGTGTTTTTTTTTCATCTGATAGTAGTCCTCCAAACTTTTCTGCTTATCCCTGAAAAAAATCACAAACACAGTGCACAGGTACTTCTAAATGATCTGCCTATACCAGTAAAGTAATAATAATACATTAACCTAAAAGTTGAAAGTTAGAAAACAACAATGAATGTTCTATTTAAAAAAAAAAAAAAAAGGCAGACAAAGAAATTAAAAAAAAAAAAAACTTTAGCATGTATTTGAGGAGTGTGTGTCAGTTAAGGCGCGTGTGTGTGTTTAAGTGTTCACATGTTCTGTGTGATAGAGATGCGCGGATGAACCGCGCAGCGGATTAATCCGCATATCGGGCGGATGACTCCTCAAAAAATAATACTTTAATTAAATTCGGGCGGGTTGCGGTTGAAGCACTCAAATAATAATAATAAGAAAAAATATTTTACATATTATTAAAAGGATGGGCGGGTCGGTTCGGTTTTGAAAATTGGTGAAAAAACGTTCCTGCAAATGCGGGCGGATAGAGATTTTAAGAAGCGGTTGCGGGTTTTAAAATATACGTCATCCGCGCATCTCTATTGTGCGAGGCTGGAGCACAAGTTACGTGGTGCGGTTCGGATGAATGACGGGGTTAATCATTGCAAACAAGGAAAGAAAAAAAAGTTGAAAACTTACGGTGTCTTCTCCTCCACACGTGCAGCTCCCGGGTGCCTCTTCTTAAGGTGCTGGTGCATCGCGGTAGTGCTTTTATGATATGCCATCTCTATTTTGCACAGGTCACAGACCACCGAATCGTTACCTTTAGGTGTAAAGTACTCCCATACTTTTGAAATCCTGTTACGAGATAGCTTCTTCTCCCCCGACTCGCTGCTACTCGATGCCGCGGCCGCCGCCATTTTTTGATTCTGAGTGACGACGCATCGACGTGCAGTTTCTGCGTCGACGTATTTTTTGCGTCGACGTAATCGATGACGTCGACGCGTAGTCCCAGCCCTAGCCGACACCCAGCTCACGGCGCTCCAATGGACGACGTGGAAGAGGTGGGTAAGAGACTCGGGAAGGTACTGACACAGGACGAAACAAGAGAGTGACCCTAAACCAAGAGTAAATCCTGGACACTGACGTTAAAAAAACCATTGGACCTCCACGCCCGGAGGGAAACTTCTGAATCAAAGGACTGTAAAAGTTCTTTTTTTTTTTTAAATCACATCTGCAGCTCCACGTCACATCTGACCGTAGTTTTATTATATGAACTCTCATCCAAATCCTCAAATTTCTTTTTATAGTCTTCCCATAACCTTGTGGTGGTTTTCCACAAGGAAGAGATGAAGGAAAAACTTCCTGGGCTAGTAATCCTACCCGCTGTTTTGGTTTCATGCTCATCAGTTTATTACATTTTCCTCCAAGTGGCCAAAAAAAACAAAGCTAATACGCGCAGGTTGAAATCATTAAATCACTTGAGTACTTCTGTTCAAGGCTTTTAAACTCCGGTTTCATCTCTATTTGCGAGGCTGTTGAGTAGGGGTGTGAAAGAAAATGGATTTGGCAATATATCCTGATTTGCGGCCGCCCAATATATCGATTTTTCAGCTCCTAATATTTTTTAAGGAAAATTTTATTCTATTTATTTTAATTTAATTTATTTATTAAATTTGCAAAAACACTAATAATAAACAATAAATAGGTTGTTTTAAAGCAAATAGTTTTGACTCAATTTGTCCTCTGAATGATCAATATCATCTGATGAACATTTACAGCAAGTTTATTTTTCATCTCTACTTTTAATTTTGATATTAACTGAGTAGAATATCACAATATATCATGATATTGTGATAATATCGTATCGTGACCGAAGTATCATGATACATATCGTATTGCAAGGCCCTTGCCAATATTCACCCCTACTGTTGAGCTCGATCGATGATGAAACGGAAACCCTCGCTTAATCGCAGGATGACTCGCGTTCACTTTCGCTTTAAGAAGTTAATATAATATCGTTCCCCCGTCCAGGTATCCTCGCATCAACAAGGAGTCTCTCCTCCCTGTGGCCACCAACCTGAGCATGAGCGGGCAGAACGCAGAGGCCTGGTACCCTCCCGGCCACGGCGACATCTACGCCAGCTTCTACAACTCGGGGCTGCTGGACCAGCTGATCGCACAAGGCAAGGAGTACATCTTTGTGTCCAACATCGACAACCTGGGAGCCACCGTCGACCTGCACATCCTGCACCACCTGGTCAGCCAGCCCAACGGCAAGCGCTGCGAGTTCGTCATGGAGGTGACGGACAAGACGCGCGCCGACGTCAAGGTATGAAGGGGAGGGAGGCTGCAGGTGGATCTGATGATCTGGACTTGTTTTATTGATGAGTTTTTAATGTCCAGGGAGGCACGCTGATCACGTATGAAGGAAAACTGCGTCTGCTGGAGATCGCCCAAGTGCCCAAGGCCCACGTGGACGAGTTCAAATCGGTTTCAAAGTTTAAAATCTTCAACACCAACAACCTCTGGATCTCTCTGGCTGCTATCAAGAGGCTGCAGGAGGAGAAGGCAATGGACATGGAGATCATCGTCAACCCCAAGGTGAGTGAGGAGCGAAGAGACTGAATCACAGGAGGATCTCATTTCTGTTGAGTCCAGTTAATTAACAAAGAAAACCGACGGGAGGGAGGTTCAAAGCTGCTCCTCTGCCATGAAAGGCTTTCACTCTTAACGTTTCTGGAACTTCACAGAAGCGTTGAACGCAGCTTGACTTGTAACTTGCAGGCTGGAAGACCAAGCAAAAGCAAAAACTGAACCGGAGCTCCTCAGCAGCTCAGCCACCAGACAGATTATATTTCTGGGTTTCTGCTCTTACAGGTTTAATTCGCCAAAGAAAGCGATATCTTCAGCAGAGAAGTTATTGCTTCATTCAGTTTGTCTTGGGACGAGTCCAGATTAATTTGTGAGGGATTTGAATCCAGATCAGATGCGGCGTCTTGCTTCACCAACGTAGCTGGGAGCCGCCGCAGCGATTTAGACATGAAGAAACATTGAACTTCACTTAAACATTTGACCTCCACCACTGCAGTCACGTAAAAAGTGACTGTTCAGGTAAATGTGAATACATTTAAGTCCATTACTGCTGGAAAACAACAGTTGTTCTGGCTGCAGAACCTGCCTGGGAATCATATTTTATGCTTGTTCGTTATCCTTCTGCAAGCATGAGCTTCAGATCTACAGATCGATGATGCCAAGAACTAAAAGAATAAAGAAAACTGGGCCTCCACTTATAGACAACAATTCTTATTTCAAGAAAACATTAGTCTTACAAAGTGTCCAAACTGTGGGAGGTAGAGCTGACAATGAAAACAAGAGCATCGCCTGGATGTTTCTAAACTTTTATCAGTCCGTTTCTCCTCCTTCCTTCCTTCCTTCCTGAGAAGAAAATTGCAACCTCGGTCCATTACTTCTGAAGTGACTCATACATTCCAGTGTGTTTACTTTCCAGTTCAAGGACAGACCATTGTAGGATTAAGTGCGCAATACACACTTGTATGACACAGTGCAAATTTCCTCAAATGTCAACCAACCAAAGAAATGTAATCTAACCCAGCTGTCCCTGTGTAAAGTGGAGCAGGGTGAGATCTGTTCGCTTCTGCCCTACTGAGACCTCCACTGAGGCATAAATCATATCTGAGGAAAGAAAAACAAACATTTTAGAGCCTCTTTAACATTTCTGGCTTCTGGCACAGCTCTCTTCTCTCAGCACGGCTTGGACTTGGAGTTAGGCTTTGATAAGGAGGAGCGAGTACGTTCAAATATTATTTTTTTTTAGGCAAATAGAACTTCAAATGCCAATTTTGTGATTTGGAATTTAAAGCTCTCATACACAGAGATGTGCTTGCACACAGATAAACTCCTCTCACATGAGCTAATAAAAGAAAGAAATTAGCTGTGGGTGTACATGCTGGAAAGGAAGCTTAATTTGTGGATTTAATCCTGTGGTATAATTTCAGTGCTCTGTGTCCTCCCTGCACAGTTTTATCCTTTACACGAACTCCTGTTGAAAAAGCGATCCTGTTTAAAGCGGAGCTGCGCACAAATTTCACATGGTGTGACTTTGTTCTATTTTGGTTGCGCTCACTCGGGGGCACAACAAACCTCTGCAGTGGAGAAACGTGCCCTCGAAGTACTCAGATCTGCCACCAGTTTCGTAGAGGCCCAGCCTCATTCCTGGTTTTTGCCTTCTGGCTCTAAACAGAAGTCATCGTCGTAATCCTCATCCTTATGCAGAGTCTCGCACTGCGCCGAAGCCAAGCGTTATGTAACTGGCTATAACTGCACGGAGCTACATGGCTTTCCATAAGTCAGAGGGGCTGGCTCCCGTTATAGCTCCATGCATTTTAAAAACATGCTGAGAAGCACTTAAGACAAAAGCGCCATAAAGTAGCGGATGTTGCGTAAGCGCCTTTGACAGATGTGCACCTGAAGATCATTATATCTGTACATGCTGTTACATCACTGAAGTCTCTTAGTCTTCATTTTTAGATCATCATCTCCTTGGAGCAAAGACACAGCAGCACTCCAGCTCAGTGCCTCCAGCAGCTGTAATGTTTCTCTTGTTCACCTGCCTGGTTTAGATTTTACTCAAAGCACAGTTGAGGGCGATGAAGAGCTTCATAATTTGGGAGGCGTTTGCTCCTAAAACAGACCAAAGTTTAAAGCAACACAAAGGAACTTGTGCTTTGAGGGTCCCCTTGTGGGTGGAGGGTTTAGGTCACTAATACGTTGTTGTTGCTGGGTGTTTCTCTTCCCTCTTTTTTTAAATTTTTTTGGATCTCTTGGTCGCCTTGGCCCTGACGTCTACTGCAGCTCAGTGAGCCAGCTTCATCGTACACCCAGCGTTAAAATGAGCCGTAGCGCTAAAAAGCAGCTGTTGCAAAAGACAACCGGTATGGGGGTCCAAAGCCACTTTGCCTGGTCTTTGCCAACAGTAGGGACAGGACACCACGAGGGCTAGATGATACTTCCTAAAGATAATAAAATACGCCTTCAAATGAAGCTATATATATATATATATATGTACCGTACCGTATCGTCTTCTTCCGCTTATCCGAGGTCGGGTCATGGGGGCATCAGCCGGAGTAAGGAAGCCCAGACCCCCCTCTCCCCGGCCACTTCCTCCAGCTCCACTGGGGGGATCCCAAGGCTTTCCCAGGCCAGCCGAGAGACATAGTCCCTCCAGCGTGTCCTGGGTCTTCCCCGGGGTCTCCTCTCAGTGGGACGTGCCGGGAACACCTCACCAGGAAGGCGTCCAGGAGGCATCCTAACCAGATGCCCGAGCCACCTCATCTGGCTCCTCTCGATGCGGAGGAGCAGCGGTTCTACTCTGAGCCCCTCCCGGATGACCGAGCTTCTCACCCTATCTCTAAGGGAGAGCCCGGCCACCCTGCGAAGGAAGCTCATTTCAGCCGCTTGTATCCGCGATCTTGTTCTTTCGGTCACTACCCAAAGCTCATGACCATAGGTGAGGGTGGGAACGTAGATCGACCGGTAAATCGAGAGCTTCGCCTTCCGACTCAGCTCCTTCTTCACCACAACAGACCGGCGCAGCACCCGCATCACTGCAGATGCCGCACCGATCCGTCTGTCGATCTCCGCTCCATCCTTCTTTCTTTACTCGTGAACAAGATCCCGAGATACTTAAACTCCTCCACTTGGGGAAGGACCTCATCCCCAACCCGGAGAGGGCACTCCACCCTTTTCAGGCTGAGGACCATGGTCTCGGATTTAGAGGTGCTGATTCTCATCCCAGCCGCTTTACAACCGGCTGCCAATCGCTCCAGCGAGAGCTGTAGATCACGGCTCGATGAAGCCAACAGAACCACATCATCTGCAAATAGCAGAGACCCAATCCTGAGGCCACCGAACCGGATCCCCTCGACACCTCGACTGCGCCTAGAAATTCTGTCCATAAAAGTAATGAACAGAATCGGTGACAAAGGGCAGCCTTGGCGGAGTCCAACCCTCACTGGAAACGAATCCGACTTACTGCCGGCAATGCGGACCAAACTCTGGCACCGGTCGTACAGGGACCGGACAGCCCGTATAAGGGAGTCCGGCACCCCATACTCCCGAAGCACCCCCCACAGGAATCCCCGGGGAACACGGTCGAACGCCTTCTCCAAGTCCACAAAACACATGTAGACTGGTTGGGTGAACTCCCATGCCCCCTCCAAGACCCTGAAGAGGGTGTAGAGCTGGTCCACCGTTCCACGGCCGGGACGAAAACCACACTGCTCCTCCTCAATCCGAGATTCGACTATCCGACGGACCCTCCTCTCCAGGACCCCTGAATAGACCTTCCCAGGGAGGCTGAGGAGTGTGATCCCCCTGTAGTTGGAACACACCCTCCGGTCCCCCTTTTTAAAGAGGGGGACCACCACCCCAGTCTGCCAATCCAGCGGTACTGTCCCCGACGTCCACGCGATGCTGCAGAGGCGTGTCAACCAAGACAGCCCCTCAGCATCCAGAGCCTTGAGGAACTCCAGGCGGATCTCATCCACACCCGGGGCCCTGCCACCGAGGAGCTTTTTAACCACCTCAGCAAACTCAGCCCCAGAGATAGGAGAGTCCACCCCTGAGTCCCCAGACTCTGCTTCCTCATTGGAAGACATGTCGGCGGGATTGAGGAGGTCTTCGAAGTATTCCCTCCACCAATCCACAACGTCAAGAGTCGAGGTCAACAGCTCCCCATCCCCACTGTATACAGTGTTGATGGAGCACTGCTTCCCCCTCCTGAGACGCCCGATGGTGGACCAGAATCTCTTCGAAGCCGTTCGGAAGTCGTTCTCCATGGCCTCTCCAAACTCCTCCCATGTCCGAGTTTTTGCCTCAGCAACCGCCAAAGCCGCGTCCTGCTTAGCCTGCCGATACCTGTCAGCTGTCTCCAGAGTCCCACATGCCAAAAAGGCCTTATAGGACTCCTTCTTCAGCTTGACGGCATCCCTCACTGCTGGTGTCCACCAACGAGTTCTGGGATTGCCCCCACGACAGGCACCAACGACCTTACGGCCACAGCTCCGGTCGGCCGCCTCAACATATATATATATATATATATATATATATATATATATATATATATATATATATATATATATATATATATATATATATATATATATATATATATATATATATATATATATATATATATATATATATATATATATCTATATATATATATATATAATCGCATTGTATACGCAAAATCAAATAATGAATTCAGAAGTAGTGTAAATGCACTTTTATTTAAATGTTCTGCTGCCATATGAACTAAAGTCCCATAACATTTGTTGTTCAAACACTTTTAACGTCAGCACTTCTCAGTAACACATATTTAGTGTAAATCTCATCTTTAAAAAAAATTAAGATAAAATAAAGCTTATTGCCACTGCCATGGCATTAAAGTAATCCTGTTTTTATGAAAAATAAAAAAAAGGTCTACAAACAAAATCCAACAAAATGATTGTGGCTCAGCACAATCAGAACATTAAAACAGGTAATTTCTGAGGTAACAGCAGAAACTTTTAACGAGGAGTTAAACTTGTCAGTTGTTACAAATAACCTTGTTTCTGTTGAATCCTCCGTCTGGGAGAACTTTAAAATAAAAATGTCCATGTTAAAATTCAGTAACTTTACCAATCCATGTATCATTCATTCTTTCCATTTTCAATAGTCAATTAAAAAATTAAAAAAAAAAATTAAAAAATCTAACATAAAAAAAAAAACGAAAAAATGCCTGTGTTTTTTTTTTTTTTTATGTTTCAATTTTAGACTTGGATCAAAAATAGGAAATGAAAAAACAGCCCACAGGACTGAATTTGTTTTATAATGGAGGACTGGACGTTCTGTTATCGTTACACATCTGTGCCACTAGATGGAGCTGCACTGCAGTAACCAGCTAGAGAACAGCAGGACAGTGAACGCATGGAGCAGATCTGATGGTAACATGGAGGAATGACGCCAAAAGTTTTGTTGCAGTCCAGAATTTTTGTTTTCAGACAGAATTGTTAATATTGCTATCTGAGTTCCTACCCGAACTGTAAAGTACACAGATTTTTACCGTTCTCCATGTTTGTTTCAGCTTTTCTGCAGTTTTTTCCGCCAATTCTCTTCCGGTTCCGCAGCAGCCAGTAACAGACTTTTCAAAACAAAAGCATGTGAGAAACATGCGTTAATGCGCAATAAAACAAATGTCGGCGTTAATAAATTAACGAGTTAACACTATAATAAGGTGTTAACTTGCCCAGCCCTAATATGGAGGTGCCGCTTCAAAAATGTTCTAAACCTGCATTCTCTCTGGTGGCCAGCAGGGGGCGACTGCTCTGGTTTCATAAAGACGTACATTTGAACAGAAGTCTGCGCAATAATGTCTCAAAACCTTTTTGATCTGTGAGCGCAGTGAACATTTCTTAAACAAGTTCATAGCCTTAATTATTAATCTTTACCATCTGAACGTGTCTTTTCCCATATTTTGTCACTAGACGCTCGATGGCGGGCAGAACGTCATCCAGCTGGAGACGGCGGTCGGCGCTGCCATCAAATGCTTTGACAACGCTCTGGGGATAAATGTTCCCCGCAGCCGCTTCCTGCCCGTCAAGACCACGTCGGACCTGCTGCTGGTCATGTCCAACCTGTACAGCCTGGAGGCCGGCTCGCTCACCATGAGCCCCAAGAGGGAGTTCCCGACGACGCCGCACGTCAAACTGGGCAGCTCCTTCACCAAGGTTGCTGTGTTTCCTTTTCCCTATCCATCCCTGCAGATTTTATGTAGCAAAAGGAATTTTTTTTATAATTTCCTGTCTGTCATTTTCTCACTCTATCTACCTCTTTTTATGCCATATTTATAGTATTTTCGTCTAGACATTGCAGATTTTCAGAATGTGGTAATGACTCCCAGTCAGGATGCTAAATAATTTCTGAGATGATAAAAGTGTCTTTTGAACAACAGACAGACAGACACACAGAGTTGGTTATGAGAAGTTTCTTCCCGTTTCCATCCGTGCTCAGGTTCAGGAGTACTTGACCCGCTTGGAGAGCATCCCTGACATCCTGGAACTCGACCACCTGACCGTCTCTGGAGACGTCACCTTCGGGAAAAACGTGTCACTTAAGGTAAACGTGCACGGGGATTCAGTTTTACCGGGACTAATTGAGCTTTACAGGAAGTCACTGTGTGAAGTAGCATTATGTTTTAAAGCAGTGATTCCCAAAGTGTGGACCGCGGCCCCCTGGTGGGCCATCGTGGTACTGCACGTGGGCCATGAGCGGTTATTGAAATTAAACAAATATGTTTTAAATCCCTGATCTTTTTAAAATATGTTTTTAATTACTGTAAAATATTAACAACATGATTTAAAACATTAAGAAGTGACAAGTGTCACCTTATTTCGTTGACCCCTTACATTAATGTCAGAACGTAGCTTCTGGTCCTGTATGTTGATCACAGATGTAATTAGAAGTTTCGGTGGGCCGCAGAGATTTTTCACATTTCAAACTGGGCCTTGGTATTCTGAAGTTTGGGAATGGCTGTTTTAAAGGGTTTAAAGGGCCCAAACAGCTTTACAGAACATTTCTCTGAGCGTGCATAGGTGTGCAGGCTTGAGTGTGGAAACCCAGAGAGAAGGTTTTATTATTTATTCTGCTGTCTACGCTGAGAGACACTGTGGATGTTTGAATGGCAGCAGGACTGGTTGCATCTAACTCGCAGCCGTGTCACTGTCTGCGTTCATTAATGCGTAGCCATGAGCCTCGCAGAGATGCTTTTCTCTGACATTAACTGGTCCTGACGGCTGTCTTCATCGCTTTGATTAAATCCTGGTTTGAAAATGTCTCCCTTCCATCATTCCTTCCACTGAAACAAAAACCTGTCATTCATCGTCCTTGCAGGGGACCGTCATCATCATCGCCAACCACGGAGATCGCATCGATATTCCGGCGGGCTCCATGCTGGAAAACAAAATTGTGTCCGGCAACCTCCGCATCCTGGACCACTGAGGCCTTTTCCCGCCCCCCCCCCACCACGCGCCCTTATCATGTGAGGCGTTGGTCTTGTTTACCCGACACCAACAGATTGTGAGAGGAAGTGACTTTTCCCCTGAAGCCTGCGTGTGATTGCATGTGCAGCGTTGCAGTCTCGTCTTGTTTTTACACATTACTGGCTGGGTGCAGGTGGCCTACACTGCCCTCCAGTGGCAGATCATTGTATAATCTTTAACGTGTGAATTGAGAGCTAGTCATAGTGGTCACTTTTACTAAACCTTAATCAACATTAGAGAAGAAAAAACAAAACAAGAACACATAAAAAAAATGTTTATACTCTTTTCTTTAAATTCTAGTGATTCTAACCATTGTTGGCCAGAAAAAGAAAACAAAATCTGTCAAAGTAGATTTCAATAGGCTAAATGGAACTGCATTAACAGTGCTATGGGCATCACTGAGGATGACACCTGAAGGAACAAGTCTAGTGGTTTTATTATGCCCACTTTCAGCACTGCTAATGTAGTCACAGAGCGTACAAACACAGATAAAGTCATGAAGGTACTGAGATGTTTTGACCATTATTACAAGCACAAGATGCCACTGCAGGACTCAGCATGGTTCCATAATGCAGTTTAGAAAAGAGATTATTCATCACATGCATCGCTGTGGCCAGATCATGGAATCGGTGCAGGAGAGCATCCATGAAGACTAAATGAAGTGTGTAACTCCAGAGGAACTGAAGTCATTTTAATAATATATAAATAACCCCTAAATTATACTGTGTCTCAGAAATATCATTGCCCAAATCTTTTCTTACTAATGAGGATATTAATGTCTGCACATTTATAGATTTAGTCCGAAGAGTTTGAAAATGTGTTTAGATTATAATTGGGTAATTTTTGATTCTTATTCTTATGCAGGAGTTCAGATTAAGGCACGTTAAATTTGCTGGATAGCTTAGTTTAAATTGGGGGAAGGGAAAAAAGAAAAAAAAAACGCACTGGCCTCATCAGATTTGTACTCTGTTAATGCTCCTGAACACACCTGAGGACGTCTGAGAACTTGTTGCCTTACATGTTCATGGTACCGAGCTGCACCTCCAAACGTTTATCTCAGAAGTGGTGACCGGAAATGTGAATTTTGTCTGAACTAATTTGATCAGATGAACCATCCTTAAATAACTTTCAGAGCAGGGGTGGACATGCGCAGCGTGTAATCAGCATCTCGTGTTTTGTTGTTTTTTTTCTTCTGCAACCCACGTGCTGCCTGTGCACGCCCACTTGTCCTGCTTTAAATGTGATGACGTTAATGTGAGTAGCTCGAGGCTAAAATCCCAGAACGGCATCAGTACAATACAAGTCTGTGACATCTTAAATCCTTGAGGTGAAGTTTGTGCTGACATGATTGGTGACTGGCCCAGAGACATGAAAACTGGGAGAACTTGCCGTTCTCGTCCAAACTAACCTGCTCCTGAGTTTGTGCCATAGAGGATCAGCAGTTTTTACGACTGTAATGATCCACACCCGTGCAAGGTCACGATGCCATTGTCATTGAGTTTAGATCATGTAAAAGTGAAGGCCTATGATATAGATGAAAAATTTCACAAGTTGTGTTTTTTTTTTTTTAACATGTTGTCTCATATTTTACCTTCATGTTTCTGTTGTCTATCTCTTATCAAACGTTGTGTCTTTGCACTGCAGGACAGAACGTGCCGTATTCGCTGTAATGTAGGTTTACACACAGATTTAAAATGTATTTGCAAAACACATACACAGAGTTTCAGTTTGGGAATACTTGATGGGTCCGAGCCACGCGGACCAGGAGCCTGACAGCAATAAGTGTTGATTCTGTGACAGTAACGAGGTCTCAGCCTCCTCAGAGCTGAATAAAGTGCAATATGAAGTACTGTGCATGTGTTGTCTGTTCATCTGTGACCTTCTCCTAACTGGGATTCAGCCCTGTGGCACTGGGAATATCATTGATGGATATTTGAAGATCCACTGGGAAAAAAAAAAACAAAACATTTTGAGGCCATGTTTTTTTTTTTTCCTGGATACACAGCATTGAATAATAAAACTGATGTAAAAATGCTAAAAAAAAAAAAAAGGCCATCTGAATGTGTCAGCCTGCAAATACTGGTGAGATGAAAAGACATTCATGATGGGACTCAAAATATTTCGCACAAAGTAACACTATTACTTTGAAAAATCCCAGTTCACTGAGACATGATATGATTTCTGGTACAGTGATCCCTTGCCACTTGGCGGTTTAAGTTCCGTGGTTTTAGTTATTCACGGATTTTTTTAGAAATATATAATTTAAAAAAATTTAAAAAATCACAGAAACATCACAGGATGATGTGCGCGTTCTCTCACAGTGAAGAAATACTGTGAGCCAGTCTGGCCCCTTAAAGAAGGTGGCCTTATGGGTAATGATGTGGCCTTATGGGTAATGTAGTGTGTGTATCGTGGGACGGTAGAAGAAAACATTAGATGAAAAGTGTAGTGAGCATCAACAGCAGCCCAGCGTGTATAGATTTACATTCTCTGTTAACCGACAGGAGCCCAACAATACAACCTGTGTGATGTTACAAGTTCCTGCAGTGCCAGAATAAAGTGCTCGTTCCATGCAATCAGACTTAGCGTGTTAGCTGCTAATTACGAGCCAAAAATAGCACAATAGCAGCAGTTTCTTTACTACGGTTCAGAGACCAGAGGCTGTGAAGGAAACAGAAAGACCACAGTTGAGCCTTTGTCTTGTTTCACTGCAGTGCTTCACTACTTTTTAGGGGTTTTAAAACATATTTTAAACACATTATTGAGGCTCGGGGGGCTCCGGCTCCAGTTTGCGGATTTTGATTTATGTGAGGGGGCGCCGGTCCCCATTAACCGCAAAAAATAAGGGATTACTGTAAAACTAAGTTCAAATCTTTTATCGTAAATCCAGCAGCAGAACCCCTGTCGGTTTGTGAACAATATTCAACCCGCAAATGAAAACCAACAACGCAGGAAAAAAAGAAAAGAAAAATTAAAAGAAATGTGTCACTTTTGCACTTTATTGTTTAAAGTTGTTACAAAAAAAGTGTTTGCTGGAAACATTCGTTGCTTTTGCCTTTTACAAGCACAGAGACAGAAAAAGGAGTGAGTGGGGGGCGGCGGGGCGGGCGGACACGAAGGGAAGCCCTTTTATCACACACAAGTCCATGAAACAAAACCAAACACGGCCGGGACGAGAAGAGGCAGGACGTTTTCTTCCTTTCTTTCTTTTCTTTCCCATCTGTTCTTCTCTTCACATGTTGAGGTATCCCCAGATGACCGCAGCAGTGTGAGCGTGTGAGCGTGTGCACGGGTCATTGTTTTCTCCCTGAGGTGAGTTAGTGTGTTGCACTTGGAGGATACACATTATCTGGAGAGCTACTGTGTGGACAGATGAACAAAAAAAAAAATAAAATTTGCATACACAAAATCAACACATAAATTACAATCTCTCTCTCTCTCTCTTTCTCTCTCTCTCACACACAGATTAGTTCTACCTGCAGGTTTGAGGTGTGCAGATGTCTCGCTGCAACTCTGTCGGAGCAGTTTGGAAGTGAATGATGAGTAAAGATGCTGCTGGGAGCTTTCTAGAGTTTGAGGGTGTCTCGTTTCGATGAACAGTAACACATAGGGTTAACTCCTAACCCTGACCCTATGATCCGTGTCTGTGTGTTCGTGTGTGTGCGTGCATGTGTATGCGTGAGGCCAGGAGTTTGGGAGAATCTGTGCTTTCACATAAAGTGCAACATGCCAAGACTGCCTTCTCTGAGCTCATGGTTTTTTTTTTAGTCTGTGGGAGACTTTAAATCCTGCGGCTGAACTGAAGTCTGTTAAAGTCCAGTCCAGTTAGAACAACCTTCTTTATAGCAGCTTAAAATCAAACACAGTCGTTTCAGTTACAACTAAAATCATAACTGTGTTCACAGATGGTGCGTGGACAACTAACTGCCCAGGTTTGTGGTCTGCAGGGCATCAAATGTCTTCAAACTATACTGGAGAGTAAAGCGAAAACAGCACCCCCTCGTGGCTGTTACTGAGAACAGCCACATACATAAAATCACCATGGCTTTTAGTCCACTACAAAAAATAACAGTGAGGACAGGCAGGCCTGATGTTTAGTAGCCAAACTGTAAGAGCTCATCACCGCCAGAAAGTTACATCAGGAAGCACATCGAGATTCTGTTTGGAAAGCACAAATTCACACAAACGCGCATGCGTAAGAAGACCTGAGTCAAACAGCTACAGTGGTCTTTTCTCTCCACGTGTGTTTTGGTGCTTCTTGTGTCAGGTGGATGGACGTCCTGCGCTGCGACGGTTCAGGTGAGAGAAAGAGAAAACACCTTTTAACCCTCTAAACATGCATTCCTGTCGCCGCACACCTGACTCGAACTGGGCCCAACAAACCATCAGAGGGTTTCAGAATAAAAGCAGGTCTCAGCCTCCTGCAGGGCGCCATGTTAACTGCAACAATACTTAAAGAAAATACTTCTGCCAGCCTCAGAGTGAGACGCAACACCTGTCAGAACACTGTGATGTACAAGCAGCAGCCCCGGTTCACGGCAACCGAGCAGACTTGCTGCGCGCGTCCATCCAAACATCTTACAACCGTATCTAAAGAAACTAAAAGCATCTCACCAGGTCTAGTCAGAAAGCGTGCGTGTGCATGTGTGTGTGTCATTAGCTACATATCTGCATTATCATGGCTAATGTGTGATCAGAAAAGATTCACTCTTTAAAGGGAGGGAGCGCTCGTTCACAAAGACGCCGCGGAGACTCCGTTAACGCTTGAGGAGGTTTTCTGCTGCGAATCTATTGCTCTGAATGTGGAAAGTCCAGGATGATCCCCGGCGAGAGAGAGGAACAACTCAACAGCTGACGCACGGCGGAGGACGGGGCATATAAATACGACGCAGGGCTCTGAAAGGTGAATGTTGGGAGGGAAAGACAGAGAATGAAACCCTCAGAACACACCTAAAACTTTATGTTTGAGTAACAATATACTGAATTCTTTTCAAACTAAAACACTAAATAGTACTGATGTTTAGAATATCTGACGGATAAAGGATGGAGTGATTTTCCTGGGCCATAAATAAACATCTTTGTTTAAATAAGCTTTAAGAGATGTACACAGATGTATATTGCAACAAATACATGAATAAAACCGCATGTTTGCACAACGGTATGTTAGTAATTTAGATAAATACTGTTGAAAGTTCTCTCCGAGGAACAAAGTTTACCCAGCAGTGTTCTTTGTTTGGTTTTTGTGTCTCTAGTTTCTCATGAAAATATAGAAATCTTTGTTGTCATTCATGAAAAAGCAATACAAAGGTCACTTAAAAATGAAAAGAGGCAAAAGTTCAGAAAGAAACAAGGTTCTGTTTTAATGCGGGTTCAGCATCCGAACAAAACCGCGTCGGCCGGCCTCCTCCAAAGCATGCTGGGAGGTCTCCTCCGCTAGTCGAGGGGTCCCTGGAAGATGAGTCTGATGTAGCCCTGCTCGCCGCTCAGCTGCTGGGCGCAGAAGGGGCAGGCGGCGTGGAAGGTGTGCGTGCCGTGCGGGAGCGGGATCTGACTCCAGAAGGCCGCCGTCTTATCTGAACAGACGTGGCCGCAGGGGTTGAAGGCGTGAGTGGGCGGCGCCGCGTCCACGTAGAACCCCGCCTCGCAGCCCAGCCACAGCGGCACGTACGGCCCCTTGGCCCGGCACATGGGGCACTCCCTGCTGCGGCCCTCCCGGCCCTCCCGCTCCTCGCGGTGGTTGCCCCAGTTGTGGTAGCCGTGCACGTGGCCGCACTGGAGGTAGACCCACGGCTGCTTCTCGTCCGGCGTGTCCTTGCGACGCATGGAGGGGAAGGCCAGCGTGTTGAGGCCCACGGGGCACTGTGGCCGGGCGGCGTTGATCTCCTGCCGCAGCGCCTCCAGGTGTTTGAGGGTGGGGGTGCGCGACAGTCCCTCGGCGGTGCGCCACAGCAGGGTGGCGCCAGCAAAGGTCGATGAGCGAGCCGTCGACAAGCTCCTGACTCTCCGGTCTCCACCTGGAACACAAAGAAGGCGCGTGATTTATGAGACCCGATGTTTTCTGACATCGTCTGGTTCTGGTGTTTGACAACCAAAGTCAGGTGATGTGGGTCCACCTACGATACACTGCAGTTGTTAAAGCTATGCTCCAGATCTTCATAGCTGATACCAGCAGATCAGAGAAAGGTCGTGACTGCTGCCTGCCTTCTCATGAGAGGGATTAAGACCTGCAGTACCGCTCTGAGCCCAGCAGGCGGCAGTGTAACACAGACGCCCCACATCCGCTCAGACGGCTCCCTCAGCCAAATGTGTGCGTGTGTCTGTGTGTGTCAGCCGGAGCCAAGATGACATGAGGAAACTGAAATGATGGCAGCATGGAGGCGGGGCAGGGAGCTGTTGGAAATTTCAGAAAACACAGCGGGAAATTCCATGTTTAGATAACCGAGGGACCATCGGGGCAGGAAAAGCAGAGGATGTGAAAGGAGGGAAAGATCTAAACCGCACGACAGACTATTTTTATGACGTGACACAGAAATGAGATGAGGGGCAGCTTCCAGGCGTTTTTGTTGACGCATGTGCTGAGATCACTCCGTGTCGGGATGAACATGCTTGTGTGGCCGCCGCTGGCTGACGTGTCCCTGCTGCTGACAGTGTTTAACCTCCATGTAACTGGGGAATGCAGTTTTTTATGTCAGAAATCTCCTTTCTCACTGATGCAGTAACCCACATGCTAACATCTGCCCAATAAAACCACAGTCTTTCCAGTGCAGGTGAAGGAGGTCGGTCATCGCTGCGCTGGTTGTTGCTTCTGCTTCTCAGCTGATTTCAAACCAGCAATGTTCTGGCCACAAGGTCACTCCCTTATTCATTAACCTCTAGCCTCATAAATTAAAAAAAAAAAAAAAAAAAGTAAGTATCTCTTCTCAGTAGATACTCTCACTAATTATCTGAGCACGCTGGATCGATTTAATTCTCAAAAACATCCACACACTCTCCATCCACTCTCAGTTTTATTAAAGTACACAGAAGCGGATCCTTTATCAGCACAAAAGCTTGCATTTCACACAGCAGGAGGTCACACACACACTGTGTTATGCTCTTTTATTATCCATCACAACCCCCCCCCCACACACACACACAACACACACAGAGAAAAACTCACTAAAAACCACAGTGTGCATGTACACACCTCTGTAAGACTTATTTAATCATGCTGATTTAACTGCAAACTGCAGAAAGACAGTCAGCGGCCATGTACGTTATGAAGCGTGTCCTCTAAATGAACAAACACTCTGATAGTTTCAGCCAAAATCATCTCAGCCTCCCTCTGAAGAACAAAAACGCAGTGTAAAGACACAACGAACGCACTCAAAGGGGGAACACATTAGAGGCTGAAGGGTGTCGGTGTGAAGCGACTGTGGAGCAGCAAAGCAGCATCTACAGGATGTTACAAGACTGGAGCAGCTCGCTATGCTGCGTAGTGAAGTGACAGGGTTCTGACTGCAAACTGCAAGACAATAAAATACTTAAAGTATAACACATAAATACTAAGACACGTGACGAGGTGATGTCAGCAAGGTTGCTGACTCTGTTGAGATGACAAATGAGCTGATGTCATCAACTGGGATTTCAGGGTTGATTTCCTCGGGACTTTCCCACCTTTCCAACCAACTAAAATATGATTACAACAATATGTCTCACCTAAACTATAACATTATAATGGGAACTTTTTTTTTTTATATTAGTATAAAACAAAAAGATGCTGTGACTGCTTTAACGCTTGTGTTCAGTGCTTCAGATGACTGCTGCGTAAGTGAGCCGTCTAGCAGCTGTAATGTCCACGAATATTAGTACATTGTTGCTTCTAATCTTATGTTTGTTACGGATGTATGAAGGAATTGGCATAATCTTAAACTGGAGTACCATTGAAGTGGGTGCAACTTGATGTCTTTTAGACTGTCATCTGTCTAGCCAGATCCCCTTCCTTTGGCCCAAAAACACATCTCACCTGGTTGTGTTTGCAGAACAACTCTGGCTCTTTAAAGTTTTTCATGTGTGTCTTCTGGGTCATTATAAAGTTTTTGGTACTGCTAATGTGTTTCCTGTTGAAATCAAGGATTTTCAGATTTTTTTGGGGGTTCTCAGGGTAAACAAACAAAAAAAAAAAGGTCTCATCTTGAAGCAACAAAACAATAATTTCTCTCACAAATGACTCTGTGGTTGCAGCTCTGTCACTCTGTGGCAAAAGGCTGCACTGAGAGCTAACAACTACCGGTGTGCGTTCAGCGTCGCAATTAAACCTCATCATGTTCTGTCACCGCACTTAATGAAGATAGGTGATTTCCCGCAGCGCACAATTTGAAATTGTCAATCAGCTGTGAAATAATGTGGGGTCTGTGGAGTGGAGGATAATGCACTCGGCGGACGGTAAAGGGCGGGTGGAGATGGCAGAGCTGTGCGTTTGTGCTGCGCTGGACAGACTTGAGAACAGGTGGCACGCCAGATAAAGAGGCAGATTAAAATTACAACTGCTGACACGCTGACTGCGCTCTGCCCGTCGGTGAGGTAAATGTTGTGGCGGAGGAGGGAATGAAGTATCCGCTCGGATAAATTCCTTATGTGGCCGTGCCGAGGTGGCGGCAAGGAGCGCTGTGATTGGCTGAGAGACGGCGACAGCCGCCGGAGGATCCCTTACAAGGTCTTGTTACACGCACCTTTGACAGACAGACTGTTGCCATGGAGATGGCATCTCAATAACCTCCAGGTGGTGCTGAGGATTGACTGGCCTCAGTCTGGTACAAAAGTGTGAAAAACAGTGACACAGTGTGAGGAAATGGATCATGGAGGGATATAAACACAAGCCAAGCAGCCTGCTTTACTAGCTTTAATCTGCATTAGTATGATAACTGATATTTATTCGTGGACAGACGGCGACTAATCGGCTATATCTACTTCACACCGAGATTCAGCTCACGGTTTACTTCTCAACACTCGTGGCATTGATTTGATTTGAAGCACTGCAAACCCCCTGGACAGCATCAAACAGATAAAAAAAAAAAATAAGAGAGACGAGCTGGTAAACATGATGGAGCACTTAGCACCTAAAGAAGAGGAAATTTCCCAAAACCAGCGTGCGAGTGTGACACTCGGTGCGTGTTTTCTCACCATCTTCCCCCGCTGTTGCGCTGAGCGGGTCTCTCGCAGGGTGAAGACGTTGCCGCAGACTGAGATCTCCCTCCAGACGCCCAGGTTTGGAGTCCTGCGTAAAGCCGTTGCGAGGGTGCATCACCAGCACGCCGTTGGTGGTCAGCCCGTCCATTTGACCGTCACACGTTTTCCACTTTGCAGCTTTCTCCTGCAGGCAACAGAGACACAGGAGAGTGATGTCACTCAGCCCCGAACCCAACACGCATCAGGAATTACCGTGTATATTGTGATTTCTTAATGCGAAAAATGCTAAAAAAAATATGTAGCAGCTTGACAAAAACTGGATTGAAACATAAATTATAACGTGTCAGTTATTTTTTATAACATAAACGTGCGTCAGTGTCGTCTTCACAGGCTCTTTAACAGGATACCAGCTGTAGTCCTGTGTAGTCACGACAATGACAAATCAGGATATGTTTTATATAACGCTTGATTCTGACATTAAGTGAAATGTGTGGGTTTTTTTTTTTATGTCTCATTCCTTTTTTTCTGCCCTCTGACTTTCTGCTCTCACGCTCGTCGGCATGTGTCTGAAGCAGTAGATGACACCGCTCACCCCCAGGAAGATGTTCTTGGAGGAGTCAAAGCCTGCGGCATAGATGCGAGCTGTGTAAGGCGGCGTGCGCTGGCACATGATGCGGCAGGCAAAGCGGGAGATGGTGCTCTGGACCGACTGAGTGTCTGCGTTGCTCTGGCTGCCTGCCACCGTGTCCGTCACCACGAAATCTATTGGACTCTCCGTGGATCGGCCGATCTGGTGACAAGAGACGGAGCGATTAGGAATCAGTGACGTCAAGTTGTGAGATTACATAATAGTCTTTTCTCCTGGGGAGGCTCGCAGGAATAAAAATATCACAAGTGAAAAATAGAGGCAGAAGCAGAAAATAATGCAGTGTTTGCAAGATGTAGAATACATTCAAAAAAAGTGGGTGTATAATGCTTCAGTGGCTGAGATGGCAGGAAATAAACAGTATATGATGTGTAGTTTGCTAACTTCCATTTGTGTTCTTCTATATAACCTTGAAGATGCTCTGTGATATGATAATGGTTGCTTCGCTGCTTCCGACAGCTACCTGCATCACACCGCTACCGTAATCTCCGCGCAGCACCACCTCCCACAGTGTTAATGTTAAGCAAAGAACAGGATGACTTTGGAAAACTGCTGCGTGAATTAATTTAACAATCCAGAGAGAAAATCTTTTCAGCCGACGCTGCAGTCCGCTCGGTGTGCCGGTACCTGTCAGTCCCATGGGCTAACCAAGCCCCACAGGACTCCTTCAGCTTGATGGCTTCCCTCTCCTGGGGTGTCCACCCAAGTCCCCCCCCACGGGCCCCGGCTCCAGGCTGGGGGCCTCAATAATCCGCATCCAGGTGAGGGGTTTAAGGCCTCTTGGCTGCTCAGGTCTGTGCGTGTTGCTACAGAATCGCTCTTAGTCTGGCCCGTCCCCCAGGACCAGTTTGCCTTGGGAGACCCTACCAGGGGCAAAAGCCCCCGACAACATAGCTCCTGGGTTCATTCAGGCACACAAACCCCTCCACCACGATAAGGTGGCGATTCAAGGAGGAGGCCAAGAAATCAGTGAGCAGGCCATAAAACCGAGCATTTTCGTGTCACTATTCATTAGGAAACAAACACAGTCTTTCCAGTTGTAGTTTATATTTAATGTTTGTAACCTTCTGCAAGGTCACACCAAAAGCCCAGCTCGGCAACCAGCCCTTGTTTAGTTGATCTGTGTGAGCGGAGCAGCAAAATGGAAAAAATAAGGACTTTCAGCAAGGTGGTTGTAAAACTCAGAAGCTTGTTGTTAAAAACCCCGTTACCTGGAACATGTCTGTATTGCTGTCGTGGGTGTACTCCACCACCACCGTCTGGGCTCGGGACAGAGTGTAAGAGATGCTGTGCTGGTCTTTGTTGCTTATGGCCTGGTGGGACAGAACAAAAGCAGGACCACGATGACTACAATGGAGGCAAATAAGAGGAAGAAACGAACACGAACGGGCCTTTACACGGCCTGAAACCAAGCCCTCTGTGAGAATTCACAAGAGTGAGCCCGAACACGTTTCGATGGACACCTCCGACATCTGCTCATTCATTTTTACAGAGAACGGATACACGCAGGAGGGGCAGGGCGGGTGAGGACTTCAGTTATGCTGTCACTAGCTGGACCCAACATCTTTTTGGTCAGTAGGGACCACCCACAGGACAGAAAAAGACAATCACTCTTCCAGATTCTTTAAGTTACTGCAGCTAAAAGTCTGTGCATCTGTGTGTGTGTGTGTCAGAGTAAGGGTGTAAACATGTGTTCACAGACTGTACATTAGGTGCAGATGTTAAACCGGGAAAAGCAAAGGCCCTCTCCCACACATTACAGTTCTCTCAACATTTAACAGATTTCAGAGGATTTATGTGCAGTGCTGATGATTGAAACCCAAGAAAAAGCTACGTAACCGCTCACTGGATCACTCACATTTGTTTCCCTTATAAAATCCGCAGCGTGTTTGCGATAAATGCTGTGTAAAAACAAATGCGCGAATTCTTTTTAAAACCTCCACAAAGCCATGTTAGGCCTACCTGCTTGTTTTCATTTCTCTGCTAACTCAGGGAAGCTCTGCTGAGCTTTTTCCTTTTCCTGTCTTGTTAATGGTGCGTGTATTATTCACTGTGTGCTGCATTTTAATACCACAGGCCAAAAAAAAGCAAGTTTCACAAAATACTATGGTGGAGCAGCCAAATCCACTGAACTCTACTTCTTCTTCTTTTTTCTAAATTGTGAACTGTTAAAAATCACACATCCAAAAAGGGAATCGGCCTTAAGAGGACAGAGAAATGTCACTTTCTCAGATTGTAGATGGTCAGAAGTTTGATAACTTTGGGTTCACCAACCACTGACATTTCTGAAAAATACAATTTTGTGTTTTTGTGCGCATTTGTGCGTTTCACCTTGGCTGCTTGCGGGGAGCAGGCGATGTGAACTGTGCTGGGTTTCACCCCATTCGACTTCGGTCTCTTACAAAGTGCAAACCGGCTTTTACGACGGCCTCGGTCCCCATTGGGCAGAGAGCCATTGTACCTGCACGAACACACACACAGAAACATATACACACACATACACACACACACACAAACAAAACAATAGTTGATTACTGTCTAAGCAGCTGTATGATACACTGGAAAAACAGTCATTGTGGAAAATGCTGCAGGCGCTTTGCCGCTCTAAGATTACAAGCACACAGACATATGCACAGACTGGAGCCTATACTTTACATGCATGCTTTTTAACAAAAGCAGACAATGTCCCCACAAACATTAAGGCCCTCCAAACATAACCCCAGAAAAAGGCGGAGAAAATAAGCACATACAGAGACTTATTTAGCCAGATACACGGCTGAGGAAGGGAGAATAAACAGAGGCGTTCCCTCTGACAGAATGGAGTCTCTGTGGCTCTCAACTGTACAGCGACTGTGCTGTTGTGTCAGTGTGTTCGCGTCTGTGTGTCTTGCTTAACGTCCAAAAGTAAGAGAACATTCGGGAAACATTCATCAATGCCATCTACCAGACATCTAGTGAAAAAAAAAAACTCTTTCTGAATTTACAGTTGCTTTCTTATCTGGCGCTTAAACAAGTTTCAGATATGTTCTTACTGGTGTTGAGGTGATATTTCTGCAAGAAGCACCACAGCCTAAACATGCTGAATGCATAAAACATTGCTTACTGCTTAAACTCTTTCATGATATACACAAACCACAGAAAGTATTGACTCTTCTGACTTCACTGATGTACCATTAGTTTCTACTTAAGCCAATTAAAAAGAGGAAAAACCAAAAGACTAAACTCAAAGATTCAAGAAACTCCTGCTCCGAGATCAGCCCTTCAAGCTTAACTTCAGTTTATAGCAAACATTATCCACAAAAGTTTCTGAAAAACTAAGAAATCACAGCTGTATCAGCTGTTATCCATGTTTGTTGCTCAGGAGCCTTTTTAACTCCAAGCAGAAGGCACAAAGTTGACATGTAAAGTATATCCCCCTCTAAGTGCTTTCAGCGTGTTGCTCCCTCACTAATTAACAGAAAACCTATTATTCTATGCCTGCAGAGCTTTTATTCTCCATCGTGCAGTCAACGAGAGGTTTTGTTTCCCCGTGGGAACGATCCGGGAACCGGACTGCTCACCTTTTAAACGGCTGAGGACAACCTCAGAAACCTTCAGCGTTACTTCAAACCATGTAGTCTGTGCTTAAAGTTGAATTGATGCTCAGAAGTGCCCTGACAGTCTGGATCACCACAGCCCTGCATACTGGTTTGGTACAGGTTTGACTGTCTCTCCCCATTTATCTGGGCTGGTGACCCCTTTGTGGCTGGAGCAGTGGGGCCGATGTGGGGTTGAGTGTCCTTCCCAAGGACACTTCAGCGTGTGAGGGGGCTGGGGACGGATCTGGGGACCCTCCATTAGGAGGACAACCAACTCTACCCGCTACGTAAACTACACATACATTTTGACATTTTTTTCTGTAAAGAAAATCTGCTTTGAAATATGCACTTTTTCATTCAAGTCATAAAGAAATTAAAAAGAGCTGTTTAAAAAGCTCTTACAACTGGAATTGTATCAAATGATGTTCCAGTTTTTAAATACTTGATGTCTTTTCTTCATGAATGAGACAACAATAGAAAAAAATGATGAGTTAAAAAAAAAAAACAATTCACAACATTACAATCATGTTATATAATGTCTGAAAGTGGTTTTGATGTCCAAGCGCAGGATACTCGTCTTCTGTACGAGGTCTCAGTACAGCTGGAACGTGTCTTGGACCAATCAGAGGCTCGAAGCGAGCTCACCCTCTCCGCTGAGTCTAGTAAAAACAGCACAGGCATGCTGTAAGGAAGCCCAGCCTACGGCTAAATGTTTCTGTGAGAAGAGCAGAGCTGCTGGGATCAAACAACGCTGGGAGGGTTTGTTCGTAACCATGGAGAGGGAACAGAGCCACAGCAACGTTTAGGCAGCGTAACCATGGCAAGAGTGTAACCATGGTGAAGTTTAGCCCGTATCCAGATAGAGGACGGGGCGGTCTGTTGGACAGAGCTCAAAGAGCTGCACGCAATTCAAAACCAGGTTCCCATGTGCAGCAGAAGTGTTTGTGTGAGCACATGCATGCATCCAAATATTCCCAGAACCGAGGTGGAGAGGCCAAAGGTTTGCAACAAGCTAGCTTGTGTTCATGGGTTCGTGCGCACACAAGGCCGTTCATACAGGAAGACGTGCGGAACCAGACCCGGGAAAAAGTTAGTCTGAATATGCAGACACATACTGTATTTTTCATTTCCCTTAATCAGCAATAACCGCGTGTGTTTCCTTCACACCCTAATAAACTAAAGGTCAGTGTGCAGCAACGAGCTACCGTTTACACAGTTAACCTACAAAAACATAAAGACAGGTTGTCTGGGAGTTGCTGCTCATGCCTGAGTCACCCTCTGTGCCTGTTCGACTGAAGGCAGCGTCTGCTCTGCAACTTTATTTATTACACTTTTCGTGCCATGGGGGAAAAAAAAAAAAAAAATCAGAAAACAGATGCCACAACTTATCTAAGTGCTAAACACAATTTTGTCAAGTACAGTGATACAATTGTTCCCTCAGTAAGCTTCATGTCCATGTGTGAGTCAATACATCACTGAGATTGCCAACACAACACAGCTGCGCTGCTGTAAAGTATGAGATGCTGCACCTAAAGTGTAAGGCATTTCTGGGGCTTCATCCTACTCAGATTTAAAAAAAAAAAAATATATATATAAGGGCTGAGGAAGTAAACGCGTTATTATCGCGTTAACGCATTAATTTATTAACGCTGACATTTATTTTATCGCGCGTTAACGCATGTTGCTCACATGCTTTTGTTTTGAAAAGTCTGTTACTGGCTGCTGCAGAACCGGAAAACAGTAAACATGCAGAAAAGCTAAAACAGACATGGAGAACGGTAAAAATCAGTGAACTTTACAGTTCAGGTAGCAACTCAGGTAGCGATATTAACAATTCTGTCTAAAAAAAAAAAAAAAAAAATTCTGGACTGCAACAAAACTTTCGCGTCATTCCTCCATGTTCCGTCAGATCTGCTCCATGTGTTCACTGTCCTGCTGTTCTCTAGCTGGTTACTGCAGTGCGGCTCCATCTAGTGGCACAGATGTGTAATGACAACAGAAAGTCCAGTCCTCCATTATAAAACTAATTCAATCCCATAGCCCGTTTTTTTCATTTCATATTTTTGATCCAAGTCTAAAATTGATATATTAATTAATTAATAAAATGTCACTTTTTAATTTTTTAAAATTTTTGATTGGCAATTGAAAATGGAAAGAATGAATGATACACGGATTGGTAAAGTAACTGAACTTTAACATGGACATTTTCATTTAAAATTCTCCCAGACGGAGAATTTGACAGAAACAAGGTTATTTGTAACAACTGACAAGTTGAACTCCCCGTTAAAAGTTTCTGCTGTTACCTCAGAAATGACCTGTTTTAATGTTCTGATTGTGCTGAGCCACAATCATTTTTTTGGATTTTGTTTGTAGACTTTATTTTTTATCAAAACAGGATGACATTAATGTCCTGGCTGTGGCAATAAGCTTTATTTTATTTTACATTTTTTAAGATGAGATTTACACTAAATATGTGTTACTGACAAGTGCTGATGTTAAAAGTGTTTGAACAACAAATGTTATATGACTTTAGTTCATATGGCAGCAGAACATTTAAATAAAAGTGCATTTTACACTACTTTTGAATTCATTATTTGATTTTGCCTATACAATGCGATTAATCGTGATTAATCAGGGAAATAATGCGATTAATCGCGATTAAAGCACAGTAAATGTTTTTGCAAAGGCAAGGAAGAGGACTGCTTTTAACTGTAAGAAGCATAGTCTCCAGGTACAACTTTACCTCTGAAACCATGTACTAATTAGAGATGATAAGCACAGCAAATATCACTACAACCACTGATATTCTGCTCTCAATGTCAGTGGCGAGAGCACATGTTTACACCACCCAGTGATGCTTTATATTGTGAACAACACAGGGTGACGGTGCCGCAGCGATGTATTCGTTTAGCTGATGTAGGTGAAAGGATAAAGGGTCAGGGTTAAGTCCTCGCCTCTCACAGTTTCAGTGAACCCTTTAAAAGGTTTAAAGAACAGCCTTGCATGTAGCTCAGTGCGTGAACCCTCCTGTCACCGAGCAAAAAGTGCCCGTGTTAACCTTTTAAAACGGGTGGCCTGATTTTACGACACACACACACACAAAAAAAAAAACTACAAGCGGAAAAAGCATAACTAACGGAAAAGCGGGGTTCTCCCTTGTAAAGTCATGGAACTGCATTTATTGTTTAATGTGTTTTTTCCACTAGGGAAAATTTCCACGGTTGTCTCTCTCTCTATACCCCTCTAGCACAGCACAGAACAGCAAAACTGTGAGTCAGCTGTGACACCAACTGTGTCAGACATGAAAACTCTGCGTGTGCTTGTAGGAAGTCTTTCTAAAATCTACATTCCTCTATGGAGCAGGCCGGTATGGGGAGCAGACTGGAATAGACCTTTGGGAATAAACAAGAGACGGACAAACAGAGGAACTCCGTCACTGTCAGTTGTTATTTAAGCAAGTTTATATGTCTTCTATGCTGGAGATGCAGGGCGGAGTGGATTTTTATTCCTGCAGCCGACTCGACTCAAAACACAATCTCTGGTATTGGTGGAAAAGTGAAGGTGTTTGAGATGATATCCGCTGTTGCTGCTGACAAAACTAATCTGAAGTTATAATGCTTGAAGCGGTGTGATTCATCTCCACATGCAAAAACACTCGGTTCCATCCGTGCAGAAATATCTGGACAGAAATATCACAAGTGTTTATGCTGCTGTCCTCCAATTTACCAGAACTGGTTCGCCGACTGATACATTATCAAACGCCCAAGTGGTGCACAAGTCTACACATCTGGGGGCTCAGACAGTAAATAAACGCTGTTACGTTAGTTACCATGTTACAGTTTATGTCAGGGCTTTTTTGTTGTTTCTTGAAACTAGGCAGGATGAAGAAGTCGGGAGGAGGATTAGTTTGCTTTGGCACATGTGCAACTCACATCAGGTCATGACAGCAGCCCAGCACCATATCAGTATGTGCAATCAAATATCATACCAACGTTGCAGAGTCAGAGGGGTAACAACAGCCGTCCTCTGTGCAAACGCATCTATTCGGTTCACTGACTACCCATGATGCCGGTTCAGAGGCAATTCAACTGGGACTCTTCTTCCATTCTGTTCCTCACAAACAGAAGAGCAATGAACAACGGAGGCCTTACCGTCCTCCGTCCTACCTTGGAAAGGCAGAATGAAAACGACCGGTGACAACCAAAAAATAAAAAACACCACCCGTAATCTACAGAACATGACCTACACAGCAAATACAAAAAATAAAAGAATGTACAACCATAAAAGCTGCATGCAAAGTACACAACACACAGCAACCGACGAAGTGATTCAGATCCACGAGATGCATCGAGAATTTTCATGAATCTTTAATGGTGCTTAATAGAATAAGGATTGAGTATTAATGTAAAAAAATAATATTTTTTCATGAACCGTCACAAAATCAAAGGAACATTAAAAATAGGAAGTTAGTAAAACTGGGAAGTATTTCAACCAACTGTCAATGTTAACATGTTGTAATACAGCAGAATATAACCTTTGGCTGCAACTAAAAAGTGATTTTAACTTTGAGTTTAATCCCCCACAAAATCATCTAAGTCTTTAGTGAGAGCTTCAGACGATATTTGATTTGATCAGCAGTTTACATCCCCTAAATATCAAGATGAGAAAAAGCGGAAAACACACATCTGGTAAACTGTAACCATTTAAATGTGGGCATTTTTCTATGACAAATTAACTTTTTTTAGTCATCTTAAGTCATCTTAAGGCAGTCATCTTTGATTGCTGTTTAAACCATGTATGACAAAACATCAACATATCATTCTTGCAAAAAACATGATTTTAAATTTCAACAACTAAGCCTGCAGCATCTTCTCCCTGAGTCTTATTAAGACCATAATAAACAGATGGTGGCACTGAATCTTGGGCTTTTTATATCTTTATATATTAATTAAAAGGTTATTTATATATGCAAATCACTGTGTGAAGTAGCAACACTGCATTTGGTGTGTCATAAACTGATTTGTTGTTGCCTACCCGAGCACAATGAGCTCTCCATACTTCACTGGCACTTTGGTGGAGGCGGTGGTGGAGATGTTTTCCTGCTCCGGGGAGTACATTGGGTACCGCTGACTGAGGTTTGGAGGAGGAGGTAAGGAACAACGGGTGAGACCCAACAGGGTGGCGGAGGCAGGAAGGGGAAAGGAGGGGAAGGGAGGGGAGGAGGTGCTGATCGTTTGGAGCACAGGGGAAAGGAGGAGATGGAGGGGAGGGGTCAGCTGAGTCTCAGCTCCACCCTTTCATGCTTCATATATCCGTCTCACAGCGCTGCTCGTCTCTGCAGAGGGGAAAAAAAACAGAAAAGATTTACGATCATGTGTTCACTCAAAGGCCTAAAAAGAAGAGACCTATTTTTTAACGACAACAGACATTTCCGTGATGAAGCACAAACAATAATGCTGCAGCAAAAAAATAAAACCCTCTTGATTTGAATGAGAAACATAAAGTCAGCAAAATGATTTCTGCTGTTTACTTTACACCTGTTGCAGTGAAAGGTAAATGGCCACTTTGGTGTCTTCAAATGTTGTAAACTACCATTGACTAAACCACTATTTATTAAACTGTGTCACTGAGTTGGTTGGACCTGCATTGAAACATGGATCTGTCTTGCAAACCGGTCCTCCTGGACCACCATCATCTTTTAACTCATACCTGAAGCCATTTCAGGTATCCAGTACTGCTCATTTTTGATGATATATTTGTGTTGAGGAAACCAGTAAGGGGTGGAGTTTAGTCACTGTTTGGTGACCGGTTGCTGAGAAGGCTTAAATGGGGAGGCATGGCACATCTGAGTAACATAAATACAAGGATAAAGAGCACTTAACATTTGGATAGCTACAAAGAAAGAAATTTAGCTCCACATAGTCAGATACTGACATCCGAATACCAAAAATATCTAAACCCGCACAAATGGAACGCACTCTGCATATTTAGTGGGTAGATAATGTTTCCTTTTATTTCTTTTGACACATCTGAAGTAAGCATTTCCTCACAACGTTCTTTATGCACGGGAAATCACAGAAAGGAGAACATGCGTGAGAAAGAGGGCATGAGAAAAATTAGAGGATGGACTTCCTGTTAGAGCAAGCTGAAGTAGATCATCGTGTGTTTAAGTTTAACTAATGACCTTTCTGGTACATCTACTCTCTCCCACTCACAAGTGGGAGAGAGAAGACTTAAAAAAAAAAAAAAAAAAAAAAACAAACCTAAATAATATGCACAAATCACAAACTGTCTTCCCAACAATCACATCATCACTTCAGTTCCAGGCAATGTGCCTCATGTGAAGCTGAATACTTCTACCATTCCCAGAGTGCCCTATCTGCTGGGAGGAAGCAAAACCACACATGAATAAAGAGTAGGCCGTAAAGTGTTTTGATGATGAGTGAGGAAGGGCGGGGGCAGGAAGGCTGATACAGTCCCACCAGACTGAGTGGGAGAAGTTCATGCAGGGGCCTTTCAAGTGAATAGATCAGACATGTAGCTTCAGACAGACGCATTGCATCGACTGCAGTCGGTGCTTCATGATAATTTTAACGCATGGCTCTAAGATATAATTGCAATATCGATATGAATATATGGAAACCAGAGAAACAGCCAACAGTGAGTGCAGTTGTCGTTTCTGAACAGACAGCCTGTAAAAATGAAACTGCCAAATCCATAAAACCTCATTTTATAAAACTATAATGTTTTAGATATGTTTGAAAAAAAAATCAATGTTTGCCTTTTATTTAAATTTATAACCAAGAAATGTGGCATTCTTGGCAATGTCCTAATAATGATGTATGTCAAAATATAGAAAATCTGTTTAATAATCATATCATCATTATCGAAACACTTTCTACTGTGATATATATATATATATATATATGTACAAATATTTGTGTGTTTTGTAATAGAATACAATAAAACACATAATAAACAGTTAATATCAGTAGGATCTATGCCAGCGATACCAGCTGGCTTTGAAAGACATCTAATTATTTTTCCAACTTTGAGGTTTAACGTGTAACCTTTTCTGTTAAAGACTTGAATTGTTCAGTCGTTATTCTGTTGTTGTTCCAGACAGTGTCGTGCCGGAAACCCTCAGACAGACGTCCATCTACGGCCAGTCACGCAGACGTCCCACGACACAGCTGAATCTTGTCTCTCAAAAGTTTACAATGTGACGAGTTATCGCAAAAAACTTGCAGCTGGTAAAATAAAGACTGGAGTCAGTAGATGAATGTGGCATCAAAGAGCTTCTTTATTCTCCAAAACAGTTGTACAGCGGTCAAAAAGCCAGTTTCTCTGCAGGAAAACCTGATTTTTTTAGTCTGTGCATTAGCTTTTATTTTGTTACGATATAGGGGTGTCTTACGCTCTCTAGGTATTTTCAGACGATCTCATTGGATACAAAGTTATTTGTTTCGCCTCAAATATTTTGAACAAATCAGATTTTACAGGTCTGCCTGTTTGTTTGACTGTATTACTCACACCTTTGGCCATTAAGCTTATTTGTCTCCAGGCAAAAGATATTTGTTCGGACCCAACAGGCAGGTGCATCTGGAGGATGTGGCCAGGACAAACATGTCAGGACTTCTGTATCTGTCCTCATCTCCTTCTTTGTTTTGGCGTATAGTTACCGGACAGGCAGGGGAGATAATGGGAGCAGAATTATTAAGAAATACAGACACATATTTGACCTGACCTGACCCTGACTATAACCCTTTAACCTACCACCGGACTCACTTCTGTCTCCTCTAAACAACATAACAGAATAGGATACAATAAAACTGAATTACCTAAACATAAATATATTATATTATAACCTCTATTAAGACTTCTGTGGTCTTCCTAAAATCAAGCTCACATAATGCAAAAATCTTAATGGTGTCGTGTGAGTCAATGCTGGCACCATTGAAAGGAAACAGGAGACATTTAGTCGTCCACTGATTAAACCTTCATCACTCTGGACTGAAATATAGGTGGATAAATGAACATTTCCAGCACAGATACAGGAGGTTACAGGTTGTTAACACTCCCCTTCGCTTTTAGGTTGATCAGTATTAACTCACAATGAGTTAACATGATTTGTGAGACGGTAAAAAAAAAACAAAACAAAACAAGGAGAGGAATATTACCGTATTTATAGCATGGGGGATTGTTGGTTTATGCTTTACATTTAATTTTCATGGCTACACTGTTACTAGATAATTTAAATAGTAGTTAGTTGGTGAAGACAAACATTTGTAGGACCCACACTCGCTTGGCTGCTGGAAGGAGACTGGTAAATAGCTGGTCATGCTGGCAGTAATCTGAACATGCCCTTATTATGACAGAGAGGAGGAATAACACGCCTGGAGTGTTTTCAAAACCGTCTGCATTTCCGTTTACGAATGTGAGGAGATGAGGGTGAGACCTTCATCCCACGCAGCCATAACAAAAGAAGCGTTTCAATATACCAACAATAAAAACACCCAATAAATTTTGGCGAAAAATACAGCAAAATTTATGTTTAAAATTGATGTTTAAAATTTAAGAAATTGAATATGAATAAGAACCAGTGAGTCTAATCCTGTCTGCTAACTGAAAGTCAACATGCCCATACCTCAAATGGTATAAAATGTTTCACAACGTCACACCAGGTAGTGTAAAGAGGTAACACTGAATTTAAAGTCGCATCTCACCTTCAAACCTTTATCTATTGTTATCATGCAGACAGCAGTGGTGCTATGAGCTAAAATCAGACTAATCACATAAGACAGTGGAGGTGAGGCGTTGATCATCCACAGAAATCACACCAGACTCAAACACATCACATTTAAATCTGGTACTTTATTTAGTTCACCCAGCAGCATCCCAGTAGAGCACACCCAGTGCTGGAAAAAAAATATGGCAGTCAAACTAGAGGCAAGTGTGAAACTCGCCTGCTCCGCCCACAGAGATAAAATCTACCCGACCCAAACCTACTCCAAGATCCATGCAGCACACACAACACAATGCACTTAAAAGTGTGAATGTAAAACCCCTGCTGTATACACAGTCATGTGTGGGTCACGTGGTTGTATCAGTGGTATTGATAAAACTGTTGCCTGACTTGCCAGAAATTGATCCTGACAAATCAATCCAGACATTGAAGGAAAAAGAACAGGTCTGGCTGCTGTTGGTTCTGGTACTGGGGATGAACCCTGAATGGCAAATTATCTTTCTGCCTCAGCTCAACAACTCACACACGTTTTCCACAACATTTCATCTTCCACTTACTTTTGATCCAAACTCTCTAAGCAGTTTCTGCACACAAGTGAATATTCTACAGCTTAACAGTGGAATATTCACTTCTGGAGATGCACTCTCTCAGAGGAGCACAGAGGACACGGGACACCACGGAGAGGTACGCTCTTGAAGTCGTTGCATTTTGTTTACGTCACATTGACAATGACAGATGAACCTCCAAGATTACCATCTTGGTGTTGTTGTCAATACCGCACGTAGACGCGATTCGAACAAGTACGTGGGGAACAGCACACAGGTCAGCAGAAAGACATATGAGGCAGCTTTTATCAGCACACGATCTCGCTCACCGTAAACGTTTTGAATATTTGCTGCTGTATTCACAGTTTGATGCACTTGCTGATCTTCCAGATTTCTCACCAGGTAACTAGGTGGCTGATGTCTGCAACACGTTTTGAATCAACATTTTCAGATCTCATGGCAGCAGTACAGTGGACTCAAAAAAAAAAAACAAACTAAAACACGTTACAGTAAAGTACCCAGAAAAGTGGGGGGAAAAAAAACATTAGGCCCTTTTGCTTAATGCCATTAGGCCCATTTATTTTCCAAATACTTTTCCCATATATGAATATTTTGCAGTTATGCATATATAAGATCTTACTCTGCTCGGAGCAGCGAGAAGGAGAGAACAACTGCTACAGTTTCTACAACATGCTATTTTGACAAAAAAGTTGCAAAGTTGCAAAAAAAAAGTACATAAGTCACTGAATTTATTAGACTTTTACCATTTTTAACTGAACAGTTCCCCCTACAGGCGTGGAGGTTACGTTGCTTTTACGACACTGTACGAGTCGTTTGGGTTTTTGTTTGGGGTCGCTCTCTTTTTCTCTTCCATCATTACTTTCTTGAGTCAGTCACCTCTGACGTGACGTCCTATGTAGCTCTGTCACCTGGTTTGTTTCATCGTTGCTGTAAGAGACGTCTGGGATGGGAGTCCAAAGTTACTTTGGCAGGATGGGGAGACATCGAGAGCATGATGACACTTCCTAAAAATAATCAAATACTCCTAAAAGAATATTCCATAAACTAATATTTTAACATGAAAGGAAGCCTTTTGCGCTGAGTATAAACTGAGGGGCATTCCCCTCATGCATGGTCATCTATCCATCCACTGAAATGAGAGGCCAATTCAAAGTGCATGCGAAGCAGAGTGGGAAGCTTTTATCATTCTTTATAAATTCCCAATTTATAACTTTTGAATTTGGATTCAACTGGAAAGGGCTGGATTACCTCTGAATTAGAACTAATTGGACTGAATTGGTCTGTTTTTGGACCGACTGCACTGAACCTCTGTGTAAAGCCGTCTGGCCAGATTTAATACTGTGTGGGAAACTCTAAAATAAATGGATGAGGTTGTGAAACAGCCTGTTATTTGCCTAAAAAATACTGGGAAAAAAAACATGAATTATTGATCATCAAACCGGCTGACGTTTATTGTACACATGTTGCATGTTTGGGCATGCATATCACTTCTTGAGAGTGTCTGTAACTTTGTTTTCGGCCTCTGCAGCCCTGCATGTTACAGAGCTGGATGTGGCTGCGTGCCAGCGGCTGCCTAGCTACCGAGACACACAGTCCTACAACAATAGAGTTCAGCGAGGGAGGCTGACTTCGCTGGCCGGTGTCACAGATCGCAGCAGCATTCTGCTGACAGCATGAACGCCAACCTCACACTTACAAAAGACCTTCATAAAACTTTACTGCAGTGAGTCACAGATGACACCTGCCATCTCCACTGGCTGCCAACAGAGCTCAACACATGACAAACAGCTAAACATGCACGCAGGCAGCAGCAAACAAAAACACGCTTCTTCATTTTAGAAAGGAACGGCGCCACAGCTGCACATGCATACGCAGACTGCAGCCGTACCTGACAAAGCTTCAAGGTTTGAATCCAGTTTGAATACTTTCATTTTGACTTAAAAGGTGCATATCGTTTGAAAAGGCTAGTGTGATGGTAAGTTAAAGGTTGACACACTTTCAGGATCACAAGGCCCGCCTGTGTGGAAACTAACAAAGTAACCCGAGGCTGCGTTTTGCTTCTATGCTGACAGGTTAGGAACCAAAAATGGGTCAGAAGGTACTCCAGAAGAGTCATGAACGAAGAGGAAGTCGGAATGAGAACTAAAATGTTTACTAGTCTGCAAATTTAACTCCACGTCCACACACACACACACAAAAAAAAAAAAAAAAAAGCTCGGTCCTGGTTCACTTAGTTAGACAGTTATTGGCTCATTTGATGTTTAAATGTGGGATAAGATTTTTTTTTTTTTTTAGTGACATGATCATTTAGTCTATCAGTGAGAACATTTTTGTTTTCTTGTTTAAAAGCAACTAGTTTTAACCAGAAATTGCTAATTCAAAAATGATGGAGAGCTTAATTAGATTATTGCAGCAAAAAGGTGGTAATGGAGCTCTAAACATGAACAGGAATGAACAGGAAAAACACCTACATTGTTGTTGATGCCAAATATTTGTGAGACAAATAATCCAGAACTAAATTGTCATGATTGTGACAGGTTGTGGTGCCAACACTTCAGACAGCTGACATCTACATATTAAGAATGTTTCTGGGTTATTCACAATATAAATATTGCACCTGCAAGTTCTTTCAAACTGTCAAAGGGAGATTAAAAATCCTTTACAACAGAACACAGAAATACATACATGAAAGCCAGGGAAGAAGACATCCTTCAAACTGCACATATAAACTTATTGCAGGTATAAAAGCCTAAATATGCTGAAGGCAAAAATGCTACATATTAGTCCAGTGCCCTAAAAATATTCAACTGGGCATCATGGTTTAAAATAATCAAAAAGAAGCTATTTCAGCATTTTCACTACAAGGTTTAGACGTGAGCAGCTCCCACATTAAATCATTTGGTGGATAGAGACGAATAGCAGGACACAAACTACCAGAGAAAATGTTTTATCAGCTACAACAGAAATTCAGGACCTGCAACAGGGTCAAAGGTCTTTATTGCTGTAAAGTGGTGATAAGATCTCACTGGGTCATTAGATTAATAACAAATTACACATACCAAGAAAAGACTCAAAGCTGAAGACATGATTCTGGCTTTCTGGACATGAAAATCAACTCGACATGAAGCAAACCTGCTGATATGTAAAAATACAACACTGCAAAAAAAGGGGGTCTTCAAACAAGATAAAAACACTACAACTAAGGAAAAAGGTTCTCAAAACAAGTGAAAAAAATCTGTCCATGCAGCAAGATAATTTCACTTGGTAAGATTTCTTAAAATAAGATTGTAGGAACAATTGTTTCTAGATTTAAGAAAGGTATAATTTGTTATTGAATCTTAAAACAAGATTTATTTTGATGAGGAGAGGAGATGAGGAGGAAAAAAATGTAATACATCTTATTTTAAGTGTTAATTGTCTCGTTTTAAGATTCCCTGCCTGTTTGAGACAAAAAAGTAGTTTTACTTGATATAAGATTATACTGAGACTTAAAATAAGAAAGTAATTATTAAAACAAGAAAAAGTATCTAACACTTCTAAATGTAGGGGTTTTTTTTCTTGGTAAGATCCTAATAATTTGCAGTGAACACACTGAAACTGGTCTTCTGCGTGAAACAGTGAGTCTAATAAAGGTTGGGGTCTGATGAACAATTACATTTGTGAACTGGCTGCCAGTTTCTTTTGACTCTGATCTTGTCTATCTTTTGATTCTATATATATCAAATCCTCTAAAGTGAATTTCTCATATATATTATTACACATCATAAAATGCTTCTCCTGACTGTGTTTGGAAACCAGTTGGTTATGAGTGGGAACTTTATTACATCACTGTTAGTCTGACTGCAGAACTCAAGTTAGTCAGGATGCTGCAAACTGAAAGTATATGACAGTCGAGTCAAAATGAGAACGTGTGTTAAAAATAAGAGACAAATAAACTTGTTTCTTAACTTGTGGCTGCAGTGATCTTTGTCAAAGGCCTTTATGAAGAAGATTATCAGTTATCTAATCATACCAGTATTTCCAGCTCCCAGCTAATCCTGACACATCATTGCTTTTAAGTATATCTCACACCTTTTATGTTCCCAGCGAGCATCATGCAACCACGAGGCACTTATCTCCCGAGCTGTTTCATGCTGAGCAGCAGGCTCTTCAAAAGCTTCCAACATCTACTTTCCAAAAACAGAAACTTCATCTCTACCTTTACCTCCTCTTCTGTCTTTTTTATCTTTGTTTCCCTTGACTATCAGTTTTCTCTCTTTATTACAAGTGGTTGATAAGACGAGGGGTCTTGATCTTTGAAAACTGAAGTGTAAACATCATTTCCCTGTCTTGTGCCCACAGCTCACTTCACAGTGTGACGCTCAGTTCTAGGAAACTGTGCCCAAGCCAAGTCTGCAAACAAAAAACACTTAGCAAAGTCGGCTGTCGAGAAAATAATGGACACAACGGGATTTCGAAATGTACGCCTGATTGTCCTTTGGTACACTGCAGAACAGCTCTTGTGAGATTATGCTGGATTTGCAAAGCAGCAATAATAGACACATGAAAGGTCACGGGGAATGTTAAGAAACATGGTTCTCCAGCAGGTTTCTGCGTCCTTGAAGGCAAACATCTGCTTTGCTGACATGTGCTTGGGCAAAACTAACACAATCACTGCTCAAACTGTCGTGGAAAAAGAAAAGACTGAAGGAAATACATTCAAGTACATAAAGCATCCTTTTCATCAAGTGAGTCTGAGAAGTATTTTTTTAGTGTACAATTTTAGCAAGGGCCACATAAAACAGTAGGCAGCTCAACAAAATAAATGCTCATGGGATTCTCTGATAGCGTTCACTACAGTCTCAGACCTCCATTTTTATATTAAAACAATAACTTGTTCACCAGAAAGGTCAGACTAAAGATGCATACATTCTCTGACTCCTAATACCTCGCCTCAACAGCACTGAGCTTGTAAGAAGCTGACTAGACGTGTGAAAACTAAATTAGTTGACACACACAGGGCTCGGCATCATGCTGCAAAGCACAGCGTTTGCCAGTGTTGGTTTTTGTTTTTTTTTCAGTACACCAGCATAAATAGCTGCTTTTTGCCTTCCTTGTAACTCTACGGTATTTTTGAGTCATGTTGGCAAGGAATCTTGTGTCATTGCTCGTACCATCCATGCGCATGACCTTCAAAGTAAAAAAAAAAAAAGACAAGACAAAGCAAAGACTAAAAGCTTTGATGTCAGCTGCTGGATCCTGGGAAACATAATGGCTGTACATTTTGTACAGACATCAGGTTTTCCAGCACTCCAAGGTTACTGAATATGTAGGCGAGCTTTTACTGAACACAGCCCAAATCCATAATAAACTACTTCTTGGTGTGTTGAGTCGCCTAACTTAACCCTGATTGAGATTTGTAGATACACTTCAAAAGGACATTTCATGCCGCACAGTCTGTGAATCTCACAGAACGTTGGTGACCGTTATGTTGGGAGGAAAAAAAAGACCAACAGACCCAAAGCAGGAGCTACAGGACTCCTTCTGCACTCAAATACTCTGATAAACAGACTAATACCAAGGCAATATGCAAGGTGTACTGAAACTTTGTCTGCGTCCTTTCTCCTTTTTTATCTTGCAAATGAAAATATGTATTTAAAAAGTATGCTAATTAATAAATAAAATATTTTACAAATGTACTCATTCACAGTAGGAACAGTAGTAGCTGGATAATTTATTTCTGGACATTAAGAGACAACCCATAACAATGGGTGAATTTAAAAAACAGATGTTGTTCGTAATTAAATTATATTTTGAAAAAAAGGAACCAGCATCCCCACTGGGTTCAACAAATTAAACAAGTAAGTTGTTGGGTAGATGTAAACAAGCTCAAGTTCAAGCATAGAGCATATACAGAGGTTGTCAGGAATGAGCTTGCTCAGATGAAAAATCTGACTGACCTCGCCTCTTCTAACAAAAGCTTTCTTTGTCACATTCCCGCTCCAAACGGAGCTCCAGCCTACTTGATCCTCGTCCTGTTTACAGAGGAATATAAGCTGTCCCGCTCACTGGAAGACAAAATGCAGATCCATCTGCTTAAGCCAATAGGGCTGGAGGAACAAGCCCTCAAGAAAAACAGCTGATTTCTGGTACGGTCCCAACCCTCAGTGAAAAGATTACTTCTGTGGCAAGTCCAAATATGAGCGCCTATTTATATCAGATATTTGATGTTCATAACAACTATCGTATTTTTTTTTACTTAAAATTCAAAAAATAAAGTAACAAATCCCAGCTTGCATCTTTTTGATTCCCTTCCTTATAGAGAGAAAGAGACTGTAAAAGGAGAGATCTGTGGCCGCAGGCGATCTGCAGAGAGAACGAAAATGGGAAACTTTGGAACTTGTCACAGGTTCCTGCTAATCACTTAATCACAGGTGAGTCAGGTGAGGTGAGAGCCACTGGCTCCGATGTTAAAGGTCACAGTCAAGGCGATGCTTCACTGAAAGGACAGTGTACAAAACTTCCCAAAAAAAAAAACATAGCTCATCATTGAGCAAGGTGCTAGTTAGCTTGCAAGATATGTACAATGCAATAGGACAGCCATTCCCAAACTTCAGATGACCATGGCCCAATTTAAAATCTCTGCGGTCCATCCAAACCTTTCATCACAACTGTGTCCAGCATAAAAGACAAGAAGCTATGTCCTGATATTAATGTAAGGGGTCAACAAATAAGGTGACACTTGTTATATTAAGTTGAGATGACAGTAGAATAACACTCAATTGGTTTGCTTTATTACTTCTTAATATTTTACGTCTGACTTCGAGGTAGTCAGGTAGCCCCTGTTAGTGCAGCGTAGCTTCACGTTGGACAGAGTGTAAGCATCTTTGAAACAGAAGAAGTAACAGGTTTCTGAAATACATGGAGACTCAGTAAGGTAAATTTATAAGTCAGGATTTGACGACTGCTTATTTTGTGGAATAGTTCATCCACTACTGATGGAAGCAGGCTGAAAGGTTTTTAAATATCGAAGGAAATCATTGATCGCCTCACAGGTACAAAGCAACCCTATAGTCTTATTTAACATTTTTATTTTAGCAAAAACTTCAAAAGTTGTATTTTCTGACAGTCAACTTCAATGAACTGTTTTCATGCAAAAAATGGCAGGAGCAACAACTTTTCAGGGCAAAGTTGTTTTTTTTTTACATTTTTGACAATGAGGCTTCAACAGTCTCATATCCAAACACATACAGGAGACTCAAGCGTAAAAATAACTTGCTTTAAGTTCACATCTATAAACACCAACGTTTGTGACCTTTAATCAGCGAGGGATGCTGGTATATCTTCTACAACCCACATTTTATTTAAAAGGGTCTGTGAAACTACTGCAAAGCAATCAAAGTTAAAGGGTGGAGTAAACCATCAAGAGAGGCTCTAAAATGTCTCCAATTAGACCGTTTTTCACAGAGATAATCTCCATATGAGGAAAGGCAGTCGCACTTCAACACCTCAAATCGGAGACCTCAACTTCCTCCATAAATGCCGGCTGCTTGGTGGGAAAGCCGACTGCTCAGCAAGTCTTCAACAGAAACAAAAGTCAAACTGGTGGCCCTCTGTAACATTTGTCATTTGGAAAAAGACGATTACAGTTTGTCACGCAGACCTGAGTGTGCCTGGTTTCACAGTGTGGATAAGTGTAATTGTTACCTTCTTTTTTAGAGTTTACATGATGTTTGTTTAGTTTGTTGCTATTAGCAAGACAAATAAACCCCCGGACTGTGACAGAAAGCTAAACATAATCTACGGCTTGAGGCCAGTGGGAAAAGTTTAAAAAAAAAAAATTCATTAAAAAAAAAAAATCTTACAGAACAAACAGCCTTATGGATCTGAATATCAGACATCTGTTTGCAGGCTTCAGATCAAAGCATCCCTACATTTTCTTGGAGTGGTTTTCTTTGTTTTTTCTCCAAGTGCTGACTAAAATGGAGCATGATGCAGAACATCATGCTGGAGGGCCGTGGGGTCTGACCGTAAACCTCATCTCTGGTGTTGGTCTCAGAAACAGTTTCATCCTAACAACACTCAATAACAAGACAATTCATCCGCTCGCCCTAAAATTTATGGTTAAGAATGCTGGAGATTTCCGTTTGAGAGTGGGAGGCCGTGTGTATACATCAGTGCACGCACAAACAGAACGTTTATGATACAATGCATGTGTGCGGGGTTTTGTGTGGGCGCAAGCTGGATTTCACCCTGGATCTGGCCCCTGTGTGTAGAGTTGCATGGTTGGGTCAGGGGAGACGGATAGGTTTGCACACTGTGAAGATTTCCGATGACTCCGAAACTGATCTGTGAAGAAGCGAAGCACGTAAACATGATGCCAGATTCTCTTTTCTTTTTAACCCGCCATCCTCTTTAACATGTCTTGTCAATGACATCCACTGTGGCCACCACTGTTGTTTGTTTGTTTGTTTGTTTTGTTGTTTTTTCCCCTCAGAACCTCCTTCAGGACTTTTCAGAGATCCGCTGGTGCCCCGACTGTCATTATTTTTCCAGGCTACCAAACACATGGCACAAACTGTTCACCCTGGTAACCGAGAAAACAGAGGATAAGCAGCTGAGGGGTTTAGTGCTTTTCATCTCAAGCTGGAAGCTTGTCATGAGTTGTGCGCTCTACTCTAAAATATGTGGGAGCGATTTTTGGTGAACCACTGGGATGATGCGCTCCCCAGGCCATGATAGCACTTGTCTACCCGAAGGAAATGCTATGCTGATGCACACCCAATGAAAGATAGCTAGAAAGACAGCTTTTACAAAAACAATGAAAAATGCAACAGACTGCTTTTGCTGGTCCTATATCGTTGTCTGTAGTCACATATGTTAATATTATCTTTTTGGAGTGCAGTAACTTAATGAAAATACTGTTTATTTATGCAGTTTATTGGAAAAAAAAACGCCAAAATGATCTCAAATCAACTGCACAGTGGAAATCATTTTTTAAAGGATTACGGCTTCATTTTCATGACCATCTCTACAACTAACAGAAAGATCACATATCCATATGTTTAACACCATCTTTAAGAGTTAATTGACTGAGAAAGATTACACCCTTTCAATGACGACGTCTCATTGTGTGCCTGTCTGCTGCTGTGGACTTAGTATATCTGTTGTTTAAAAAGACTAAAAGGCAAACAGACTCTGTGTGTGCAGCATGTGTGAATCCTTTACTGTGTAAACAGGAACTTGATTGGAACATAAATTTCATGGGTTCTTACAGACATAATTAAACTGTCCCTGTTCTGCTTCTCACTCAAAAAACTTAACGGCTGACAGCGAAGGGTTCAATATTGATGACCTTCACATTCAACAGACTGATTGAATAGATTTTTCTTTATTATTACTCATCATCACCACACCCTTGCAAATCAAATAGAGTGTATAAAGCTCTGCTGGTTACCTTCCAAACTAACTGAACCTGCAACACACGATAGACAAAATCTCAAATCGGTGTTTGGCAACTGACAGAGGTGAGGTGATAAATCCTCCTCTATTTTGAAATTTAATTGATTTTTTTCTTTATCATCATTTGTACTCATATGAAGATTTTTATGTGTTCAGCTGGATGTGCTCTGCAGCTCATTAGCCCTCCATCCCTCTTTAAATGGTGACTATCCATCTTGAATCCAGTGGACACAATCTAACTAATTTCCATTCTCACATCAGATCTCCAGCTTTCTCTCGCATAAAAACCAAAATGAGAAAACTGGCATCTCGAAATCATTTGCATCCGAAGGAGCCATAAATCAGCGGAGGACCTCATGAAAGTAAAATTCGCCGACTGATACTATGTAACAGAAAATTAATGTAGCGTGAATTACATCTCCAGAAGCTCAGCAGGGTGTACACAGACAGATAAGACTTCATTATCGATACAAACCAGAGTGTGAATTCCTGACATGTGTTGCTGAGTGGCAGCTAGAAATGGAACAATCTCTGAGAGCGCAAAATTTGAATAAATCTTCATTGTTATTGATTACTTACTATTCTACAACTGAATGCACAGACATGCAGGGATATTTCTGTCTATTTCATGCCTGTAGCTCAGCCAGCTCAGAGGTGATTTACACACACTCAGCATGTTGATGCACACAGGAAGTCCCAATTCCCTGCCCACTCACAGACATGCACACTCCTCTCATGCTCAATGGTCCCTGGAGGTTGTCTCCAGTGTGCCTTCGTATATATACTGTATGTGAGTTCCTGCATTTACACTGTGATGGATGGAAACGCAGTGTGTCCAAATCACACGTACCCGACATGCATGCCTCCGGGGGAAGGAAGGAATAACTGATGAGCATTCAGTAAACAGCCATACTCAGGCTGAATAAAATCTGGCGACTGAAGGTTTGCTACCTCTGGGCTTAATTTAGTCATACACCTAAAGCACATGTGAAGCTCCACTAGCAGACAACAGGTAGGAAATCTCAAACTAAACGGTGTTCACCAATAATCTCTTGAAGATCTGAGAAAAATGCACTGAGGTGGAATTCAGATTTTTTTTTTTTTTCCACAATGGATCTTCTAGTTTCTGTAACTTGTGAGGAAGGGGCTCCGTGATTTGGGAATCAGCTCCGTACATTGATGCTCTACTGGACTGGGATCACAAGAGTTTACCAGTCCCGTCACCATCTGCTGTGCTCTTCAAGACAACAGAACAGCTTTGGCATAACAGAAGAATTTGACAATAGTTAATAGTTTTGGAGCAAAACAGCATTGTGAAATGTATAAAGTGTCTGTCCTCCAGGTGTCTGATCTGGTTTTGTTTGTATGAATTCAAGGAAAATGAATAAAGCTGTAATTCATTCTCACCGGAGGGTCTTCTAAATGCCATGAATGCATAACCAAATAGATCGTAGACTTATGGTAATAAGTGATGAACATCAGGATGGTGCACTCATGTTCTCTAATACAGCAAATAAAAAATTTATATCCCTCAGCCCATCTGTCATATTCATGTGAGCAAGGTTAAATTACCATCCTTTTTATGGAAACTTACACTCTGTGATACGAGGGCTCTTTGGAGTAACCATCAGCCTACACCAGACATCTTATAAAATTACACACAACAGACCACTTCCCCTTGTTGTGTTGCCAAAACAGACAATGAAGTGGCTAATATCAAGCCATGCTGAGCTACTTTTAAGAGGATCTACCATAGTTGTGAGTATGATGGAAAATGGGAGTAGTCTTTAACAAGGCCGATTAGAATAATCCACTTGGGCCTGATGCCAGGCACTTGACCTGAGGAAGCGTTGCCACAACAATACTCGCACTCATCAGCTACGAACAGCCGGATATGAAATATGTGGAGCAGGTCAGGAAAAGGACTTGAACATTAGAAGCAGAGTGAGGAATGTAAACCCAGAGCCGCGCTGTTGAAAGCAGATGTGAAGGTGGCATCAGAAGTTTAAAAAAAAGGACTCGCAAATGTCTGGCACACTTACTGATCACTGTAACCTGAATGGTTTTCTGTGATAATTTCTTTGCGCCTATTGGTCCACTTTGTAACAAATAGTTACTCTTTTAAGCTTTAAGTGTCAGTGCAGGTCCGTCTGTGCTCTAACCGGGCAGCGTACTGACCTTCCTATGAGCTGGGGGGGGATAGGAGGGCTGGTGTTCAAATTACTGTCTCATTAATGATTCAGTAGAATTGGTTGTATACGCATATATAAAACAAACAGTCCAGTTGGAGGACGTGCAACAAGATATGCACCCACCCACGGTCTTAGACACAGAAAAGAAATGACTCAATCACAGATGGATACAATATGAGAACCAAGCTGCCAGTGTGTTACTGCGTGCTCTGAAATCAAATGGACATTTAAGCACACGTGCTGTACCTGTACCTCGTATTACCATCATTTCAATCACATTCTATTACTTAGATATTTTCCTCATCTGAGCTCTGGGTCAAGGGACAGAAACGGTCGTATGCCAAACTGGCTGCAAAGTCCTTTGAGACGAATATATGAGTCACAGTGGGCTAAATAACTCAGTGACTTGACTTATTTGAGTTGACACATTGTGCAGATATATGTCCCCACAACATCACCAGGGGCTTACACAAACTAGCGCCAACTTTTAACCGTACAAAGCATAAAATCTGACCTTCCTAAAACCGCGTGACTGACGGCAGTCAGTACAACCCTGTTTCAAAACTACACAAATACATATTGAGAGAATTTGCAAGCAGGCTTTTAGCGCTGTCGTCTATGATTTAAACAGCTGACCAAAGTGCCCATAAAACCTCTGTACTGAAGATGTTACTGAGGTGTGCAACACAGAGATGCGAGGGAGGCTGTAATCCTGAGGCAGCAATTATTTCTTTCTTCAACACCTTTTTCTCATCCAACTGCTCTGCTTTCAGTTCCCTCTGCGTTTTGTCAATTTCCCTCGAACTGACAAATGAGTGGTGGCACATGTTGCTGAGAAAATATACCCAGTTTCATTTTGACTTTGTGATTTCATATCTATAATTACTCATTACAACACGTACTTTTCTGTTGTCATTTTTCATACAGTCATCTTCTGACTCGTGCAAAGAAGCATAATTTCATCCTCGGTTCCTTCTTGTTTTTAGGGTCAGATGAAAAAGCAGCAGCAGCGTGGCATTTGTTGATTTTCCAGTCTTCACTAGTACACCACCAACAACCTATTGTTTCTGCAGCTGACTCTAAACACAACCAGGGTTGCTTTCCTCCACATAATGAATTATTTAGAGCCTTTATTACTAAAACATTTGAGGTATAAAATGCATAGATGCAATAGAAGTGTGAGATGGTAACAACTGTATTTTCTTACTGTAAGCTAAAAGTCACTATTGGAGCACCTGCAGGAGAAAACTTCGATGGAAAATGTTTCTTCAATTACATGCCAAAGGCTGATTCATGTTCTCGTTCACCTTCCTATCCTGTTTGGTTCCTTTTGGTGTCGATGAGGGTTGCATTTTTCTTGGAAGGCAGGAGTAAGGCTTTTCCCTGCGTAAAATTGTGCACCTGGTCACAGTTTGTATGCATTAATCCTAAATCCAAATGAAATGAGCTGATGCTTAGCGCTGATAGCGTGAACATTCAGTGGAGTTTATGGGACCGCTTCCACCTCGGACTTCTGACTCCTCCGAGACATTTTACAATAAAAACGGACTAATTGTTTAAATAAACAAGTGGGACCTAAACTGTATGTCGACTATAAGTTACAATTTCAACAAATGATGCGTTTGATTAACATTTACGGGTAATCTATTCAAACTCGTGTTTCCCAGCTCAGCAACTTTCAGCATTTGTTTTCTTTAGTGTACGGACAATGAGACTGATCATTTCTGATCAATCTCTCTGCTTTAACAGAAACGGCAAACACTCACTGGGGAAGCCACGGTGTCCACACACAGTGGTGTGTGTGTGTGTGTGTGTGCGTATGAGAGCCAGAGATGATGTAAACTCAAGCTCATTTGAGACAGGAAGGTTAAAGCAGGAAATGGTTATCGAGCATGATCAGAGGGGCTTTGATAATTACAGGGCCAAGTGTACGAAAATGTTGTCTGCCATTATTTTAGACTGTGTGTGCATGTGCATATACCTGTGCATGCGTGTATGAGAGTGTGTGTGTAAGGTGGTGATTATATGAGTAGTTTTAGTTGTAGTTGTCTGTTCAAACAAACTTTGCAGCAAGGAAACCACAAAGATGATATCTCTTCAAAATTCAATCAATCCTTTCTCAAATATATATGTACAGAACTTAAAGTTTCTGTACACAAAAGTGAAGACTCGTGATGTTTGTAAGAAACAGAAACAGAAACAGACCGGGATAAGGAGCGCTGCACACGAACAAGAAACACACCCAAACAGAAAAGTGAAACATTAAGACAGGGATTGTCAACCAGTCTTTTTGTTACTCAAGAAATTACTGTCAAGAAGTTCTGCTCCCTCATAATCAACTAAGGCCAATAATACAGGAAACACATTCAATTTTTCTGGGTATATTTGCCTTAATGATGTTAGTGGATCAAGGTTTAGCATCTACATCACAACGAATGCAAAATGAATGCTCCTGTCACACTTTTATTTTTCCTTTTGTTTCTTTTCTTTTTTTTTCCCAGTAGACCTACAGAAGTTAGACTATGTATATTTCTAACAGGATTTTATTTTGAAATCCTCAAGTTTTTTTCTCCAACATACTTCTGCTCTCCACGAGTCAACACGTCCCTCCGCCAAAATTCTACAAATAAGGATGCTATTCATGAGTCCAACTGCCATACGGTTAAATTAAAAAAAAAAAAAATGCTGCCAAAAAGTACTGAAACCCCCACCTCCCCCTCCATCCAACAGCTTTTTAAAAGATGCAGAACAGTCTCACTGTTTCACCTGCTGCTGTCCCTCTTTTTCCAACTCAAATATTTTCAGCAGGAGAGGAAGGCAAGAGGCGGGATGAGAAATGTCTTCTTCATTCCCAGTTAACAAAATGGGTGACCACACTCAATGCTGTGCAAAATTAAACTACCAAAATAGCTTCTTAAATGAAAAATTGTGTCTTTGGCGGAGCTATATTAAGGACTATGGAGAGGCGGGCTCACACTTGAAGAAAGAACATGGTATCTGTGTAAAAATCTGTGTTCAGCTATTTTGCAGGAGTATTATCTCTGCCAAAATACATATCTTACATTATCCTCTATAACTATATGTATAATCTTTGTAAAAGGTAAAGCCAATACACTCCAGAGACCATATCCATCCATAATCCACATATTTTACTATAATACAGTGATTCTGCAGCCATAGTTTACATAATTCTCATGATAATGCTGATGAGAGGTGACCTGCAGGAAGCATTACGTTATGACGAGATAAAAACAGATGGGAAAAAGAAGAGATATGCTTGTTTTCTCAGTGTTTTATTAATGTTGAATCTTTATGCTCAAACTCAAAGTTGCCTCTCACGGGGCATCTGTTTCACTGCCATCCAGAAGATGTTGCTACGGTTTTTGATGGCTCTCCCCAATGAAAAATGAATTCTCTCTCCTATTCTTTCAGACTTTAAGTACAGCAAACACAAAGGAAATATGCTCCACAACTTTTATGGGACCGTGTGGGATAGGGGTTATGTGAATTTACATATAGATGAGATAATCCAATCCCATTTTTAGATAACAGACAACAGCTCAGACACTGCAGAAGTCTTACAGGTGGAGCTTTGTACAGTGTACGTTGAAGAGTAAATTCACTCTCTTTTAAAGAGCATATATTACAGGGGGGGAAAAAATCACTTTCTTTGTGCTTGAGAGCGTTTATTTCAGTCTGGGGATTCACTATCGGCTCTAAAACTCCCATATGGCACATGCCGTTCATTGTGTTTGGGCCTGTGTTTGTCCTAAAAGTTCTCACTGAGTGAACCTTTCAGACGCTCTGATTGCTGTGACATCACAGACCCACATCAGAGTGCAATTATCCAGCTTCCCCATCTTTATCTTCCCTCAACTTTGCATCAGGCTGCATTTGCTGTACCTCAGAAGTGGGTAGCGTAACACTGATTTAAAAAAAAGGCACACCCCAGAGAGGACAGGGTGGAGTAGAGTCGAGTGGCTGACTCCACCCTCTAAAACAGGCTGCTATGATCTACGTTGTAAAGACATGGTTGAAAAGGGTGATTTTTCTTTTTTAAATTTACTGTTTCTCTGTGACATTTTGACCAAAATGTGTTCCAGATATGCAATTAAGACATCAGGAAATTAAGTCAACTTTTGAAAAAGATAATCATGTGCTGCCCTTAAAAGATCATTTCTGTTCTAATTCAGTCCAGTGCATTACCCAAAAACGTGGTTTTTGCAAACTTTATACTTGCTCTTTCCACTGTAGAGACTCTGGAAAACAAGACCCATCATGCCAAGCACCGAAAGCCTCCTGGAGCTGTGCGCTGGTGTAGACTTCCAGTCATGCAGGTCATGGTAACTCTCAACGGTTTGAATCAAGGCAAATGGTCTTCGTCAATTGACAAAGCCTTCTGGATTCAAACCTTTGAGTCTCCTGGAACTGTCAAACATGATTTTTACATGAATCATTTCAGACACTGTGTTTGTGACTCACTATAAGCAAATCAGCTAAGTATAAGTAGCATGCTTAGTTTAACTCAACTTGGTTTCCAGGGCTTAAAAATGTAAAGGCAGTCTCACAGTGAGCAGACCATATGTATCCTCGAGACACCCAGCAGAGTAACCCATCATCTAAGCTACCAATGACTGCCTTGTCAGAAAATGAACAATAAGTTACAACAAAAGAAGAGGAAAAGAAACTCGCTCAGAGCACATGCAGCCTAAAGCAACATTATGGAAAATCGCTGGTGGTTTAATGCTCCCCCTCCTCTTTTATTTCCTACCATGCAGAAACAAGGCCATAAAAATCATGCCCACTGTCTGACCCACTTTCCATGATAGACGTAATCTCCCTGCACAAACTTCAGCCTGTTTACCAGCCCAGCAGAGAGTAAGCCGGACCGGGAGGAGCGGGCCAAGCTTCTCAAACGCAGCAGGGGCAAAGCTGCCGCTCAGCTGTGCAGACGATTACACCCGCCGAGCTCGCCAGAGCTCCCTCAACAAACTACACATAACAGAGGCACGTGCACACACAAAGATTACTGAAAACACAAAAGTATTCTCACACGACATTCTTAATCAGCTTGCTTTGAAGGGATGCAGGCGCACAGCTGTTCATGGTTGGTTTCAATCTCAAATATTTTCACTCTATACCAAGATGGTAAGCACCAACGTGAATGTGAGCATTTATTATTTTTCCATAAAGTGAATATGTGATGAAAGTGATTTTTTTTTTTACACACACTAAGCTCAGCATGATGAGAATATTACAAATTTGATTCTGCACTAGTTGTCAACATCTGTGACAGCGCAGTGTTTTCAGCCTACCTGCCTGTCAGTCAGTCTGTCATCATGATGAAATGTAGTCATGAACACCCCAAAAGACAGTTCTGAGTACTCTGACAGGTATTTGTAAGTATGTCTGTTTGTCTGTCTGTCTGTCTCCAGGCAGAGTTAGTCAACATGATAGCATTGCAAACGTGCGAGATCCTGTAATGAAAGTTTCAGGGTGCGTCAATGAGTTATACCTTATTTTAATTTTGCAATGTCTGTATAACTGCTCAGGTGGCACCTCTACCTGACTAGTAAATCAATGATATTTCATGCAAAAGGTGTGGTATGACAACTCCTTGACATCTCTGCTGATCTGATCCCAGCTCGTGTTTTTCTCATCCACTCTTTTCTCACAAAGAGATGCATGCTCTGCTTTACAGTAAAAAAATTCCAAAACGTTTCCTTACATTTTTACGACAGCTGTGATTTGAGCAAGCCTATTATTCTAAGTAACAGCAGAGGCTCAGGGCGTTATTTAAACTAGATGATGTAGTCAACTCATCTACACATAAAACATGTTGACATGAAACTGCTCTAACAAGTAAGGAAAGTTGAGAAAACAAAGGGTTTTCAAACCACGATTTTCAGAATTTACATCCATTTAAATTCAAATACAATGCTTCTTAACTTTAAAAGGTATTTTTCTAAATTAAAATACTGAAAGCAACACTTACTAGACAGAAAGCAAATTCTGTTAAGGTATTTAAAATGAGTTTAAGAGTGCGACCGGATCAGAATTGTTTCTAAGGTTATGTTAAAAATGACATCTAAATAAACAAATGTGTAGATAATCGCAAAAAGAGGTGCTATGCAATCTTTTTTGTGCAGCCCAGACAAAATTGACACTGAAAGGCCTCTCCTTGTCCCCACAGAGCAGGTTACTAAGCCTCCATTAGGATATCCGAGCTGTCTTTGCTCCCCCGTCTGACACTACCAGCTCGAGTTTCCCCCCCTGAAATCGACTCTAAACCGAGCATATGACCAAGATACATGTACAACAGGAAGCATACACACACACATACGTATATATATATATATATATATATATATATATATATATATATATATATATATATATATATATATATATATATATATAAAACTTTAAATAATGCTTTTTGTTGCTGCAGATTTGCAACAGGGCACTTTACATTTGCAAGGCTTTTATTGTATATTTTCTGCAAAATGCATATATGGCTCTTAATTGTTCAGCTTTTTGCTGCTATGTTTTTTCTTGTTGCACTTCTTTACCCCCAAAGCTCAGAGAAAAGCAATTTTATGTTTTCAAATTGTGCAAAATAGCAATGAAAAGTTTTAATTTATAAAGCGATGAGAAGAGAGTTGCATGCTTTACTATTTCATCCCGATTCTAACTTTCTTATACAGTACCATACAGTTAAAAATATACATATATAAAATCTCCTGACCTCTTTGTCAACTTGCTGCTGACTTCAGCTAGCTTCATAAGTCTTAGATCAATTAAAGAAATAAAAATCAATTCTTTTACCAGTTGATAATGCTTTATGGAAAGCATTATTAGTATTTGGTAATACCACTGACCAACATTAAACCTGACCAAGATCCAGACTACTGATTAATCAGTATAGTGTCAGGCAGACAATAGATATAAGATGCCTGTCTTTTCAGTGACATTTCAAAAATGAGGAGTGGAATGAGTAGGAAAAAAAACAGCTTTTAAACTTATCATATCATATATCGTACTACTATAAAAAGACGGAAGCAGACAGAAAGATCACAAGTGGAGAAGAAAGAGAAGGAGAGGAAGAGGGCGAAAGCGGTAAAATGAGATGAGGGACACAAAACAGGAGGGTCTGTGAGGCGGGGGTTGAGGGGAGTGGGGGTCATTAACTGGCAATCAGGCTTAGGTAATGGCAAGAATCCGTGCCTTTGCTTTAATGCCTTCCTAGGCAATGCTCCCTCCTTTCCCACCCAACCCTCCTCGTGACAGGTCAGCTCGCATGATGGATGTGATGCAAAGCAATGCCTGCGCCCCTGAAGCCTCCGCGCACATACAGAGATACAGAAGCTCTATCTGTGCAGGGCTTCTGATTTTACACTGTGATAAAAGGAAAAACAGCTAAAGCAGGTGCATGCATGTGCGACTGTGCATGTCTCACACACACACACTGTGCGGTAGACTTGACAAAGATCAGCACTTTACAGCCGCAGCACCGCCTGCGATGGTTTACCAGCTGAGTGATAGGACATTACCAAATGAGGCAAGGCAGCGTTAATAAATGAAACAGTCTCAGAGCAGCTGGCCGCACAAAGCAGGTGATTCTTAATAAAAGAGAGCAGGCTGGCTAGCGCAAACCCGCTGTTACACCACTGTGGATATTTAATTACAAAGCTAAATCAGGTGGCATGTAGTAAACATGTACTCACTGCGATAGAAGTGATGAAGTCCTCTTATTGTCCCGAGATTATGGTCGGTGGTAGCTCCAAGCTTCTCCCCCAACTTGTTTAAGCTAGCAGGCTAGCTAACGTCCCACCGGCACAAAATAAAAAAAAATAAAAAAGGAAATTTCACGTTAAATTTCTCCGCTGAGAAACCAGAAATTCAACTGCACCACGTAATAAAAAAAATTAACGGAAGCCAATTGACGTTTGTGCTTTTTTAATACCTCTCTATATAAAAAAAACAGATACAAATTGTAGGCGTTGGAGATTTAAATTAAAAAAAAATCCACGGTGCGTTATTTTAAATGACAGCCTCTCCTCGGTGCGCTGTCCTTTGTTGTGAGCATCTCAACGTAAACACGGAGCTGACCCGTTCTGCCCGTTCTCTAGCTGCGAGCCTGCGCGGTAGGAGGGGACACGCGCTACAAAGGATGCTGGGACTTGTAGTATTATCTTCCGCTCCTCTCGATGAGCCTACAGCTATATTAAAGGTAACTGGAAGCTATAAATACCCGATATTGTGATCTTTAAAGGTTAAAAAAGGCTCATGAAACACCACCAGAAGTCAAGTTTACATGTCATTAACTATAGTTATCAAATCGACTGCTTTGTTTTACGCTCATCTCCAAGAGTGACTACAATGAAGACACAACATATTTTGTTTGCAACTAGTCTGATTAAAAATATTCAACAAAGTAAATTTCGCGCATTTTCAGTTCATCTGTCACTTTACTTACATGAATCACTTGTCTGTAGCTGTTGAGAGTTTCTTTTGCTGGTGACAGGAAAGCAAAAATGAAAACGTGGAGGCAGCCTGTTGCTGTTATTTTTTGTTTTGTTTTGTTCCACTTGCGAATTAAACGCCGATCTCAGAAAATCCCAGTTGTCAGGAATACAGCATTAAAAAAAAAAAAATTATTAATATGTTTACATATGTACTGTGGCATATAGTATTTAGTCGGCTACTAGTGAGTACTGTAATCTGAGATCAATGAATCAAGCAACTTTATTTATAAAGCATTTTAAAAGACAACACAGTTGGCCAATGTGCTTAAAGAAATTCAGATAAAATATTTGGCACATACAGTAAATTACAATGAACCACAAAAACTATATAAGCAAAACCCACGTAATTGTCAGTGAGAAAGTTCAGATAAATAGAATTAAATTATCATTTTAAGAGAAAAATGTTAAATGATGAGACCATATCAAAACAATATCTTTTTCATAAGGAGGGTTTTAATAAATGATTTAAAGAACATTGCTGGCTGTGTTTATAAACACAGACAAACACACTGACAGTATCAGTATTTTATCATCATTTGGTTTTAAGATAAAATAATCAAATAATTAAGATAACAACTCAAGTCAAAGTTAATTTCTGTCGCACATTTAAAACGAACTCAGTTGACTAAAGTGCTGTTCAATCTAAACAAATAAAACTCTACAAATCATCAATAAATATAAGCAACTTTATCAGATAAAATAAAAGAATAAAAACAGAGCAAAGTAACAATATCTAAGTAAAAACGATGAAAGCACAAATGCTATGATAAACAAATTAAATCATATGAATAATATATATATAAGATAATACAAAGTAGCTAATAAACACCCCTGTGTCCAAAATACACCCCCACACATTATTTGGTGTACTAAATAGTGTGGTCGGTATTATGTAGTCCCGTCCGAATATGTAGTGAGAATTGTCATACCCTTTATAGTGCACTTAATATCTACCAGAAAGCATCATGAAAAGAGGTGTACAACTGATGGTCACTATATGGTGTTTTATTTGTGTGGCAGCAATGATGCAATGGACAGCTTGTAGTGTCCAAAAGTCCTTCCTGCTGATGAGGCTACGTCATCGTTCCCTGCAGAGGAGCTTTGTCCTGACACATTAACTACAAACTATCGCATTATGTAGTGAATGGGGGGTGATTTTGGACACAAGGTTGAGTCTGAAATCACCCCCTATCATTCATCATGACTCCTGAACATGTTCTGCAGGCAAAGTCAATAATCTCTGTGATGATGAGAAATTAGACACAAAAGCAAACACATGATCAGACATTAAAGTCCTTAAATGGTCATGTACTCCATAAAATGAATGCGCTAAGTAAATAACAAACCCAGAATATGATCTGTGAGCACCTGTCAAGCATAATCACAAGTAACCCATTACTGGAAGAAAGGATGGGTAAAATATAACAACACTCAAATACCCGGGTGCTTACTTTTCACTGTGAATGAAAAAGGTAGATCATTTTAATCAATATTTGTGCTGGTAGAAATGCAAAGATTTAAATATTGTGTACCAATATCCCCTTTATGCTGACTCGATATCAGGATGTACAGAATTAACCTCACAGCAGTTTTTTTTTTTTTCTGTGTAAAGAAGAACCCTGAACACCAGGATCACATCCATCAGCTTCTCTGCTCCCCTTTCATGCAAATCTGTGAGATTTGTGCCCGACAGACATGCACGACTCTCCTCTGCTCTCACAAACAGCTCACATACCGCAAGTGCTTAAAGGTACATTGTGCACGGACCATACTGGAATAAGAGAGGGCTTGTCTGTGCTGCCGCCGTCTTTATCTTTATCTTCATCTAGAGAATGCTGCATGCCCACTTTCTCCTTGTTCCTCCCATACATGAGTGTGCAGCACAGCGTGCTGCAAAGCAGGACCGAGTCATGGCACTCCCTCAACCACACTTCACTGGTGGGATGATGGTTTGACGTCTGTAAGGTGAACTCTTTCTGTGCCACACACGATGTTGAAAATTCTTGTCCAATGATTTAACTTTTGTGTCACAAGCACATAAAACATCTTCCTAGAAGAGCTGTGGATTGCAAAGTTGCTCTTTGGTAGACTTCAGGTTTGCAGTGATGATTTATTTTTTTATTTTTTTTTGGAGAGCAGCAGCTTCTTCTGTGGTGTTCTGTCACGGACAGTCTGCCTGTTCCATGAATTACGTTTAGTTGACTTATGAACAGAGAAGTTCCAGTTCCAGTGATGTCTCCAAGCCTTTAGCTGTCACCTTTCCCTAAGAAAAAGCCAACAGAAATTGCTTTTTCATTTTCACCTGTAGTTTTAGCAACAGCTCAATGAAAAAAAATCTTTCCATGTCATCTTTCTTCCACGTATCTGCCCAGAATGAGCTCAACCTGTTGTTTCTGGGCATTTTGTGAGCAAGCATTCATCTAGCTGTAGCAGATCAAATATTATTCACTTATATACATCTTATTTTACGTGTTTGTGTGGTTTTTTTTCCCCTGGGATGCTCCCGTGTCCCCTCACTGTCCAAAAACACCAATATCTGGGTTAATTGGATTATCTAAATTGCTCCATTTTAATTATAAATAGAAACCAACTGTGGAAGATTTAATAAACCATCAAACTATAAAAATCCATTATGTTTCTGTATTTCAGTAATACTAGAAAACATCATCACTTTCTGTTTACTGCCTGTTGTTGTTCGAACAGTGCTGAATTAAAAATAATGATAATCACAATAAAACATTTAAGGTCTGAGATTAATAATATGGCAGAAAGAGTGTTATGAAATAAAGGAGTTAATAAATAAATACTTCTTTTACATAACCTGAGGAACTGAGTGGTTAATACTTTTTATATACAAACAGTTGAAACTTCAAACACTAATTAACACATGTAAAAACTACAGTTATGGTTTGCTGAAACTACTGAGATTGATTTCAGAATGGTGCATTATTAAAACCTTTCAGGGCGGTGGTAAACATTCGTTTTAAAGAAGACATCTTCCTTCTTGTAAAGCCAGTCTGCAAGCCTTCAGATAGATGGTTTTTGTCCCGACCCAAAAACCAGTGGAGCTGCTGAACTGCTCGTGCGACTTATGTGAACTACTTTTGCAGTCTCAGTCATGAGCACAGGGGGATGCGGCATGTGTTTCACAAAAATATCGAATGTTTTATTTACACAGTGGCAGCTTATATAGAAAGCAGATTTCACTTGTGGATTTGAATAAAACTGCAGCAAGAATAAAAAAAAAGCAAAAGTTGTGTGTTTATGGAAATTTTTCATTGCAAATATGAGCAGCTCAGCAGTCAACAAAAGGAAGGAAATGTGGTTTCTGGTGTGTGAGTGTACGTGAGAGAGAAAACCTTTCATGATTTTACTATAGATTTAAGTAGGTATATATAACATCATCAAAGTGATCGTAGTAGCAGAAATTATCAGTTTTCTAAAAAACGATTTAAGTTCTAAAACATAATTGGTTTTATGTGCCCAAATTATTTGTATTCATTTATTCTAGAATCGTGCCGTTCATGGTGGCAGCTTGTTGCAGTTGCTCTGTCAATATATTCTAGCACTTTGAACATTTTTTAGTTTTTGAACAAAGTCATCTTCATTGATAACTTCGGTTTCTGAAACATTTTTCATCGTGGGCTGGAGGCTGCGGGATAAGTGATGAGTATGATGAGTAACCAGCGCAACGAGAGAGTTGTTCACAAGCAGGAGCAGCTGACTGAAATATCACGAAGCCAAATTATATCCAGACTGAGACCCCTAATCCCCCACGAGCTGAGGAGGAGATGCCGTGGATGCAGGACAGGAGCAAAGCGGAGAGGGAGAAAGAGGAAGTTTAAACCAGCTCTTCCCCTCTTCAAAATGGGGGACGTGAGATCTGGACAAGCTTGAAGCGCTGACGAGGACCAATCTGGAGTTTCGGCAATGCAGTTTAATATGTTTCACTGAGACGTGGCGGCAGGACCTTGTTCCAGACAGCCTCCCTGTCACATCTCAGCTGTCTCATCTTCCACCTCAGTCGTTGATCTACAACCACTTAAGGAGATACTGGGGCCTCCTCCCACTTGTGTGTCTCTACCGGTCAGATGAAGAGGCAGCTCGAGAGACTGAACAGGAACAAGGCTGCTGGTCCAGATGGTGTCAGCCCCGGAGTCCTGAAAGCCTGTGGTACTCTCCAGCACCTCTTCAACATCAGCCTGAACCAGGAGAAGGTTGCCAGGTCCAGTGTTGAGGAAGACATCCTGCCTTGTTCCAGTACCAAAACGATCTCATCCATCTTCTCCCAGTGACTATAGACCTGTAGCTCTAACATCTCACATCATGAAAGTCTGGGAGACTTTTATTTGCCCACCTGTATAAGCAAACAAGCACCTTCCACTGCAGTCTGCTTGTTGTCGTGGGGTTGACGCTGAAGACGCCATCATGCACCTGCTTCAACGACCCCAGTCATCTGGACAAAGCAGGCAGCAGTGGGAGGATCATGTTCCTCGATTTCTCCAGTGTATTTAACACCATCCAGCCTGCTTTACCATGAAAGAAAGTTCAGAAGACACAGGTGGATGCCTCCACAATCACCTGGATCACTGACTACCTGACAGTACTATCTGGTTGTGTGTCTGAGCAGGTGGTCAGCAGCTCAGGAGCACCACAGGGAGCTGTACTCTCACCATTCTTCTTCACTCTGGACACCTCAGACTTCCAGTACCAGTCCAAGACCTGTCATCTGCAGAAATACTCAGTGATTCTGCAGTTGTGCGGTGTATCAGTGGTGGACAAGAGACTGAAGACAGTGAACTGGTGGACCGCTTTGTGGCGTAATGTGGGAACAATCATCTAATCTTAAATATGAGCAAGACAAAGGAGATGATTGTGGATTTTAGGAGGACCAGGAACAAGTCAAACAGCATTTTCATAAAGCAAGGCGATGCGGAGGTGGTAGAGGAGTATAAATACCTCTGTGTTCATCTGGACAACAGACTGGACTGGAGACACAACGCTGATGCTGTTAATAAGAAGGGACAGAGCGGACTTTACTTCTGGAGGAAACTTCGGCCGTTCAGAATGTTATCTTCTATCAGTCTGTTGTGGAAAGTTCCATCCTGTCTGCAGGGATCTGCTGGGGGAGCAGCATCAGAGCGATTTAAAGAAACTGAACAAACTGATAAAGAAAGCTGGATCTGTTCTGGAAGCTCTGGGGCTGATACTGCAAAGGAGGATACTTCATAAAATGAAAAACATCATTAACAACTCTGAGCATCCTCTAAACAGCACAGTGATTCATCGACAGAGTGTCCTCAGTCAGAGGCGTCTTCAGATCTGCTGGAACGCAGATGCTACAGGAGATCCTTCCTGAAAACAGCAATGACCTCTGAAATGAATCATTGCAGAGACTTAAATCATGACAGTTACTGCAACAATTTAATTTCCCTTCAGGGACCAATAAAGCATTTTGAATTGAACTGAATTTGTTATTAATTAAATGTATTCTCTTTGTGTGAAGAACCATTTAAACATTTTCTTAATTTACATCAAAATTTCACATCATTGACCCTTGAGCCCGTTTTGTTCAAAATCGATGACACTGTTCTTGACATAGGCCTCATTTAATGCGAAAGTGGAACACACAAAACAAGTAAAAACCAGGCAATTTAAACCAGTATCTCAGCAGTGAATTTTCATGTACCTCATAAGGTAAAATTATATAAAAACACATTGTTAGGGCTGTGTTGTTTTTTTTTTTGTTTGTTTATTTCTGACTTATTTTAATGACAGCTGCTATGGCGTCTATAGCAGTAATGGCTAGCTGTTATCACTTTACTTACTTAGTGGTTTGCATTTTCAATGGAACTTGACACTTGAGCTTCAGCTAAAGAGCTAGCAGAGCACAATCAATGTTATTATGGCTTTTTATGCTGTTAAGTGTGCTAACAGACCTCTGTGACTGACTGTGGGTTGGACTGGAGGAGTCTAAGGAAGAAGCTAAACGAAGTAGGAGGCAGCAGCTACTTTCACAGACGGCTGAGGGTCATTACAGGAGCCAACCAGAGACTGGCCTTGAGCTGACTGGTCAATCGAACCAGTTGAGCCACACTAGAGGTTGGCCAAGACCCTTCCAGACTGACTAACCAGACCACTAGCCAATGGTTCACTAGTTATATTTGCCCAAACATCCTCCAGGACAGAGTTCCTACAGATCTGGGTTAGGGTTAGGTTTTGTGGTTAGGGTTAGGCCCAGTGGTCCAGTGGAGCTTAGTCAGAGCACCAGAAAGTCCTATTTCAGCTTTGGAATTACTTGTTTCAAATCTCGTTTTGTTAGTGACATCAGAAATGAGCATGGATGGACAGATTTGATGATTTTGATGAATGTAAGTTCACGCTCGTTAGCATTATTAGTTCAAATGAGTCCAGCCATGCTAATATGAAAATGAAATGAATGAAAAATGAAATGAAAATGAAAATGAAAAAAAAATATATATATAATATAGCTGGTTTGTGATAACTGAGGTTATGTGGATTAACGGGCAGAGTCAAGTATCGCCAGTCTGATTGTTGTAACAAAGGGCCGAAAACTGCCTTTCCCTAAAACCTGTGGGTAACATCATAGAGGGTTTGTCAAGTTTTATTTATTTTTTTTAAATAATAACAGGTACACAGGTTTATCCCATTCAGCATTAACCTATTCAGTGTTGTGGACGATGGAGCCTTTTTAAGCTGCCATCAAATGGCAGGAAGAGCTTGAACGGGTCACCAGTTCATCAACGAAGCACACTCACACACAATGGCCAGTTCAAACTCATGAATCAATCTAACGGGCATGTGTTTAGACTGCGGGAGGAAGCAGGACTACTTGGAGAAAACCTGTGCTGACATGGGAAAAAGCTCACAGACTCCACACAGAAAGGCCCCAGGCGGGATTCAAACCAGGAACTCTACTGGTGTGAAATGACACCGCTAACCACTGCAGCGCCATGTTGCCCTCCCAAGTAGTCTCTAAATGAAAAGACAACACGTCAAATCTATTGCAATAATAAATAAAAGGCAGGTCAAAAGATGAAGTTGATTGTTTCAAGGAAAGAAAAAAAAAAAAAACATAAATTACAACCTTAACAGTGAACACCTGCAAGACAAACACACACGAAACAAACAGCATCGCTCACATGACTTCTGAAATGAATGTCTCCCAGATGTGGAGCAACACTCAAGTCCAGCTCCAGCTGTGTGTACATGACTCCAGGAAGACTAGTTTTACCAGAAGACCTCCTTTTTTTTTTTTTTTTTTTTTTTTTTTGGAGACGCGGCTCCTTCAGTGTGAGAACCGAGTGGAAAAACCACGTGAGTCCAAGAACAGATGAAACACATCTCAGCTTCCTTCACGCCAATAATCGCACACCTCGGATTCTCATGCACATGGAGACAGACTTATTTTTACACCGCTGAGACACCACGAGGCGCACATTTACGTGCGCTAATAAAACGCGCGGCTGCTGCCACGCTGGATGCCAGAAGTGAGTGGTGGGCGTCGTAGCTTCAAGTGCTTTTTCAACAAACTGCAGAGGCTGAAAGGAGACTCTCGAGTTTAGGACTGTGAAATGCACTCCATGCACGCATGTTGCATAATTTCTGCGCGCATTTCAATCAGTGTTTGAACCCTGCTGTTTACGTTGCTATGGCGACAGCACCAACACCCTCGCCGGCCGTTTCCAGGTCTGGGAGCAGGAGACACACCTTCCTTTGATTCCACGGGTGAAGGCGCTGCAACCAGTTCACGTCCCTCCTGATGGATGTTTTCACAAGTGCTTCTCTTTCCAGCGGGCTGCACTTCTGTGAGAAGCGTCGAGAAGCTATGAAAAGCTAGAGAAAAGATCTGCACACACACACACACAGTGCGTGTGGTCTGATTACAACACTGATACTGATGCACAGTGCAACCTGGAAAATCGCTCTGGTGTTGCTTTGTTTTCCTCAACTGATTCTTATTACATCATAACTGCTCTCCTTTGTGCAAGTTTTTGCAAAGGACGGGTGTCGATCTAAGGCTCACAATAGCAAAATGCTTAAAATATGAAAAAATAAGACAATAGAGATTTGAAACTTTCAAATTAAACTGATGCACAGGTCCAAAATATATAAAACACAGTCTTATGAATGAGGAAAGCGAGGAACTTTTCAGGCAGTGCAACAGTAAAGCGCTTTTATAGGGATGAACGTAAAGCAAAGTATTTATTTGAAAGAATTCCCAGGCTGCTTTGCAGTAAAGGTGGTGTAACATGGCTGCAAAAAGACACTGCTCAATGTGCATGTAAGGATAACACTAATAGGAGGTTTTAACATTGTAATCTTCCAGCCATTATCTATACCCGCTTAGTCCTCTGCAGGGTCACAGGGATCTGTTGGAGTCTTTCCCAGCTCACTTTGGGTGAAAGGCAGGGGTCCACCCTGGACAGGTCACCAGTCCATCACAGGGCCACATGTAGACCAACAACCACTCATGCTCATAATCACTCCTACAGGCAATTTTAGAATCACCAGTTAACCTGACATGCATGTCTTTGGACTGTGGGAGGAAGCCGGGGTACCTGGAGGAAACCAGGAGGTTCAAACCAGGAACCATCTTGTTGTCAGGCAACAGTGCTGACCACCAAGCCACCGTGCTGCTCACATTTCAATCATAATCATTTGAAGTCCATTGAAATTCATTTGCAAGGTGCAAAATGGGAGAATGCAAAAACAAAAAAAAAATTGAACTTTTAATTTTTTTGTCATCAGAGATGCAGCGTCCTGACCTGTGCTAACACACTCTAGTTGCACGAAGGGAGAGGCAAAGGTTGGGAAAAGATCGTAATAAAAAGTTGTCCTGGTTTTCATCCCAGAAAGTCATGCAACGGAAACATTAATATAATATTATATTAATGTTAAACTGTGTAGTTCAAGGTTTTTGTGCAACCAATCCAGAGCAGGTTTCACCGTGTTTTCCTCGTTTCTCGCTGATTGAACTTTGACCTCTGCAAGACGGTCTGCTCAGCCATTAAAACACCTCATGCAGATTTAAAAAGACTTTCGAAGCTGTGAGATGCTGAAGAAGTGCACGTCGTGATTATTTATGCTCTAATTTCTCACCGGCTGAACTCGTACTCTGGCACCAGTCGGCCCGCTTTGGGCCCTTAAGTGAATAAACTTCCTTAATATCACTTAAGTCTCTGGAACAACATCTGCTCTTGTCTCATGTGATGCAGACCGTGGGCAAAGTGTGTCGGACAGCACGAAGGGCGAGTCTGGCGAGGCAGCATTTTATCATTTGTTGTTGTTGCGCGATAAGAGCAAAACATGGCAACAGCTGGGCTGCGTTCAGCTCCGCCGAGGAGCCTCCGCTGGTGTGACAGGATTATGTGATAGAAACATGCTGTTCTCATGCGTATCCAAATATTAAATAACACCACTGTCCCGTGTTTGAGGGCCCGAGCCGAGTGCTGTTGTCATGCTGCCATGGAGACAGTAACCATGCGCAGGGCAGTGTTTACAGACTGTTTAGTGCATCACAAAGCAGACGCTCGGGGTGACTGGACCAATGATTCAAGAGTTTATGTGTGTTTGCGTGTGCGTGCTCGCATTTGCATGACTGAGTACATTTTTAACTGGCAGCCTTCAGTAAAGATTTTTGTGTGTGTGTGTGTGTGTGTGTGTCCTGCGTTGCATAATTGTTTACCGAGCTGAAGCCAGTAATTCATATTGTGAACGGATGTATTTTAATGTCTAGCCTAACACTTAAACTGTAACTAACAAACTACCCAGTGGCATCTCTGAGTGTGATTTAGCTCACTGCTACCCCGCACACACGATGGAGGACGTTTCCTAATTCACTCCAGATTTTCTTTTGTAATAATGAAAGCAGGATGGCGGCTTATAGTTACGCAGTATAGCATAGCTTTGCATTACATAATCACTCTGCAAGTTATTTCCCTTTAAGATTTCAAAACACCAGCAAGTGGCTGCACATATCAGAGCATTTAGTGTTTTGCAACCCCTGAAAATATCTGTGTTTTAAAGTGCTTATAAGCTGCTCCAAAAGCTGGGTAGCCCAAAGAGAGAGAGAGAGAGAAAGAAAGAAAGAAATTGGGGATTTGTTTGTTTTAAAATCTCAGCTGTTGTCGTACCACAGCTGAGATTTTAAATCACAGGAAATCACAATTGAATCCAAGAAGAACCAGACTAATTCTTTGCATCAAAGAGGAAAAGAAAAATATAATAGCCACCCGAGATATTAAAGACTAACCACAGAGCTTGTGCATTTTGGTATACATATACTGGCTGTCTGCAAAGAGACGCGTCATAAATGTAAAACGTCATGTGGTTTCATCTGGTCAGAGTTTGTTGGTTGTGTCATAGTTGATCTGTTAAATCGTCTCCTAAACACTGCTCATTAAGTTTCATCATGATACCCGATTGCATCGATTAACTGGATGATGGTTTGCGTTTGATGACATCACAAAGTCTCCAGTTTTGATTCAGTATTTGTTTGGTGAAGATGTGGATGCGCTCCATTGAGCCCGCGGAGAAGATTTTGCCTCCCATTGTTTCAACTCATGTGTACGTTGCATCGTGTATATTGTAACATGAACACGAAGGAGTCTGGAGTCCTTTGAGACTCTGGATGTCACTGCATGTAATTACACAGTCATTGACTTTAATTAGGTATGGTGTTGTCATGAACCTCCCCAACCTCTGTAATTGGCTGTGGACAGACAACCAGACTCCCCTTTCACACTGGGCTGGAGAACCATTTTAATAGCAGCCTGTCAGTACGGGTGACTTATGAAGCATTGCACTCTGGGCCACATGACGGCGCACATGAGATGACCAGCGCTTACGACACACCAGAGAAATCCTTCCTGGGGATTTTCATCCCCACGACTGCAGCTACGGATTCAGGTGCGTGCACTTCAGGTCACGGTGGACATCAGACTGGAAGGTTTGAGCAGTTCCTGAGAACCATCCAGAACACCCGGGTCTACACTCTTTTGAGCGTTGTTGTCTGAGTGAGGAAAGTTGTCCCAGAAACCGAAGTGCAAAGAAACATTGAAGATCAGCTGCACAAGGAAAACTTAACTTCAGTGAGTTGTTAGGAAACTTTATTTGGGTTAGGGTAGCTCAGGCATGAATGCTGGTGATCATTTTTAAAGCTGAAAAAACAAACAAATAAAAAAAAAACAACCAACCTCCCATATTCTTAGAAACTGCATAAAAAGTCAAAGCCTATTGATACTTTCCATTTGCTCCACAAAGTCTTACTTATGTCCAAAAGTTAATGAAAACATTTGTTGGACGGGGCATTTTTCTCCTTCTGCTTTTTTATTTTATTTTAATTTACTAAATAAAAATGTTATTATTATATAATTTGTTTTATTTATTAATGATAATGATAATAATAATAACAATAGTATTTATTTTTTTTAATTAATAATAATAATTATTTTAATATATTTTTATTAATAATTATAATAATAATTTTATTTATTAATAATAATAATAATAATAATTATTCTTTATTTAATAAATGTATAATAAATAAATATATAAATAAAAAAAGACATCTTTCAGACTCCGTAGCTGTAAATTAGTTTTGTCTTGTGTGTCACCAGACAGGATGGAATTTGAATGACAAAAGTGTTTGTTTTGATGTTTTTTAAAAAGATTTGTTGATTTATATAAACTATGTAGGAGAGAGACAGCCAGACCTTTGCAGAAGACCTGTTTAATGTGTAGTTCAACAGCAACAAAATATAATGGATGTGACCTGAAAAAGATATTGTTGAAGTTTTGTGTAATTTTTCCTGTTTCTCTTTGAAAGTGTTTGTCCTCGCAGGTGATTTGCTCCTGATCTGTTTTGACTTCTTCTTTGATTTCTTAGCCATCTTTTGTCAGTCTTTGGGCTTAAACGTACCTGTACAGACTGCCTTAAAGTGTGTTAAAATAATTTATGGACTTAACATATTAGCTCTGGTTGGGAACTTGCGCAACATTTCCAGTCGGAGCAGAGGACCTGCAGAGATTCACCTCAGACTTATCTCTGCGCTTGAACCAGATTTTTAGATTAAACTACGGGGACTTTATGTCCTCAAGAGCAAGTTAAGTCCACACCATGTGTCACGTACACACACACATGCACACCAGGTTCAAACAGTCAAACATAACCAGTCAGGGTAGGACAGTAGGTCATTCGCCTATGGCAACAAGCTGCAGAGTGATGCAAGCGAGCCTGACATGCATAACCTCCAGGTGGTTTTTGTAGCCACAGAATTTCAAGCAACACAGACTTGTTTTCTTTTTTCTTCTTTCAAAATCAAAGTTTATTACATGAGAAATAAATGAATAGAACTTCATCGGAGCGTGTCCGCTGTCACAGTGCACGCAAGTCACAACACGGGAGTGCAAACGCTTCACATGCCCTTTAGGGAGAGATGGCGGAGGTAGTCAGCCGGGGTTTGGATCACAGTGGGTGTGCTTCGTCCTGGCAACACGCGCCACTGTTTACACATGCTGCAACATTCCAGCTGAAAAAGATCATATTTTAAAGAAAAACTGGCAGCCGAACAATGAAGGCCCCCGCAGCTCCGTCTCTGGAGCTCGTGTCCTCTCCCAACCTTCTAAAACCCTTCAAAGATGGTCGGTGGATTTTCAGCTACAGTCCATATGTGAGTGTCAGAGGAGAGGGTGAGGTTATTACGTAGAAGCTGAGCACATTTTTAACAAAACAGCAGCCTTACATGGATTTTTTTTTTTTGTTTTTAATGCCAACAACACCCCCAACTGACTAAAAACAAACATTAAATATCCAAAACATTAAAACATGTTTTACACAAAATTATTAAATAATGCCCACAGGTTTCACATAAGCCGTGCCGATTTAATTAAAGACTTTAATCAAATAAAGATCCATCACGATGTGATGTTGGTCAGTGAGGTCCACAGGTGGCCCCACCTGGACAGGAGATTCAGCCTCACTGTCCTTTCAAGGCAAGAACACGAACAGAGCTACAGTGCTTATTAATTCAGACGCCTGCTGATGAGTCTGTAAAAGCACGAGGTCACCGGTTCACCGTTCTTACCAAAAAGAGAAAAAAAATAACACAATGTTCCTCTAAACGTGCTGCAGGAAGACGCAGCACAGCGACAGATTTACAACACAGGAAAACCTCCAGACCCTCACAGCTACCAGAGGGGGGGAGGGGGGCATCACGACACGTCCAAGGATAACACGTGCGGCGTTACGTCTGTCTGCAGCCGAGTGAAGAAAAAAGATCATCTGACTTATCAAGAACTGATGAACGTTTTAAATCTTCCACTGGCACAGTGTGGTCTGCCGCTTTTTTCTTTTAAACAGTACCGATTCGTCAGGGGTTTTCACTTTCAAAGCAATAAGATGAAAGCTGAGACGAGTCGTACCCCTCCTGGTGTCAAGACTTCTCATTCAAAGACAGGAAGCCTGTCGTTACGGCGGACGGCTCGCAGGCTCAGAGATGAGCTCGTCCCGTTTTCATCGAGGAGACGTTCAAAAGAAACAAACACGTGGTTTATTAATGACGGTGAGCTGCTATCTTTTTTCCAGTGACTTGATGACTTTATCTTTTTCTATCTAAATGTGTTTTATTTTTACACAGTGAAAATACACAGTGAAAAAACATCTACAGATACATGTCCACGGGCACTTAAGAGTTATTTAAAATACGCTTTTCTTCATTTGAGATCATTTGTCCATCAAGAGAAGGTTTTTCTGACTTTAAACAGCAGATTTCATCTCAGAGGACTGACGTCCCGAAAAGCTTTGCTACTCTGTCCTTTTGTGCTCGGTCGCTTTCGGAGTAAGTTTCAAACTTCTTTTCTCAACAGTTTTGCATCAGAAATACAACTGCATGGATGCAGACAGCTGCAGAAGCATATTAACAGCTGATTCCAGAGCAGGAATCTATCAGACGGCCTCCACTCTGTCCAGCAAAGTGGAGAGTAATCCAGAAACATAGAAGGTGCAGCGTGGAAACTTTTCCCATCACCGACCGTGTCCCACTTCAGACGCAGGCACAAAGTCACCAGTCTGAGCTGAAAACGGTGACAACGAGCACCAGGTGACACAGCGAGCTGCATCACAGTTACCACTTCCTGCCATCACGAGACGGGACATTCAACGAAACACGAGTATCACGAGCAGTGAGAGAAATGCCTGAACGGGGGAGAGTTTATGAAACATCAAGCAATCGACTCTTTGACACCTCGTCTGCATTCCAACAAAGCTGCGCAATAATCCTGTACATGTTGCAGATTCTTACAAAAACATTTTCTTTTATTTTGTGACAGTTATCTCCCCCCTCCCCATTTTCTTCTTCATGCTAGTGTTAGGTGGACACCAAATACTCGTTACCCGTTAACATCCTGCAGTCATTTTCATCGTCTCTATCCAAAATGGACTGCTTGGGCTCCATTGTCTCGCTAAATAAAATATAAATGAAAGTGAAAAAACAAAAAAATCTCTCCATAAGCAAACAGGAACAAAAAAGAAAGAGCCTGAGCTGGTTTATGGCCATTCAGGGAATGAAAAGTTTCAAGAAGCTGCACGTCCGATCTTATACGTGCGGCTTCTTGAAATCCCCCTTTGAGCAAAACTGAGCAACGGCTGCGGGATCGAACAGTTGGCTGGAGAGAGTGTGCACGTCAGTTAACCTGTGTGTGTGTAAGAGAAGGGAGACTCACGCTTCAGTCCGTTAAAACACAGAGACACCCCCCCCCCCCATCCCCTCCCCCCTCCCTTCCCCTTGATTCCTGCTGTCTCGGTGTGTCCACAGATAGCTGGTCCAGGTAAGTTTCTGGCTCCTGCGCTTCACCTGACGGCTCCGTCTCCACTCCGGACGGTGTCCTGCGAGGTCCTCCTCACGTCCTCAGCTTTAGGATGACCGTCGCCAGGATGAGGAAGAAGGTGTTCCAGCCCAGGGTGACGGCGAAGCCGCGCCACACCATCATCTGAGAAAGACCCCAGCCTGGCGAAGAGGATTGCACAGTTACTACGCAGATACAGGGAGCCAGAAAAAGTGGAGACTTTGGGCCAATTCCAATTCCTCCCTTAACCCTCAATCTCAACCCTCGGCCTTAATCCTCAATCTTTGGCCCTCAATCTTGGCCCTCCAAAGTAAGTGTAAGCACTATATTGTGACTTAGAAATGGGATACCCCTTGAGTGCAGTTACGTCTTCAGACTATGGGGGCGACCTTATGGCAAAGCGGAGTCCAGTCTGTCAAGAAAATGATGACGACGAAGAAGATGTAGAAGAACGAAGACAGTAAGATAGTTTTGTAACATTTATATCTTTATTAACTATGAAAATACGTACATTTGTAGCTCGCTTTTTTTGGCGCCATCCTTTTTGAAGAGGTTTTGGAGAAAATACGCAATGCTTTCTGGGTAGCCCTTACTTTCAAGGGTGGTGCCGGAGAATCTCAATATTGAGGGCGATACAACTCTCAAACTTGTTCCTCAACTTGACTTTCTAAGAATCGGGACAGCACTTGCACTTCACGGGAGCGCGCATGTTTTAGATTGAGGGTTAAGGGAGGAATTGGAATTCACCCTTTAATCATGTCAGCAACTTTTCTCTGCTTTTCCTTTTGTAGGGGGTCATTTCGGTGGATCATTGCATCCTGAATTGTTGGATTCCCTTCTGGACACAAGCCTCCAGACTAATCTGGGTTTGGGACTGGCACCGTGAACGGCTGGGGTAATGGGAGCAATGCGGGATTCAGTGCTCTGCGTTGTTCACCCTCTGACCTTCCTGATTCAAATGAATGAGCCGTTAACAGACCTGTGCAGACCTGGATGACAAGGTGGAGGCGACCGATTTATTTGAATCAGGTGTGCCGAAGCAGGAAAATATCTAAGACATGCAGGCCAGCGGCCCTCCAGGACTGGAGTCCGACACCTCCTGAGTTAGTGGGTAAAGGACAACCAATTAATACCTTAATTAAATCCATATCTGACAACAGCACCTGGGTTTGAAGAGCTAAATCTAAACAATCCACAAGATCATGTGATGTACTTGAAAGTTTTTTTTTTACTTTCATTTCACTTCATGTTCATATTTGAGTGTTTTGAGAAATAAAACACTAAATTAATTCCAAGTTCTGCCAGATTAAACCAACAATGACCTTTAAGCCTCACATATGTGAACAAAGCTTTGTTATAATACAACATACAACAGAGGCTTACATTTAATCCTTTTCATGCTGTGGTTTGAAAACAAAAAAAAACAAACACACGCAACATTTTTTACTCACTTTGTTATTTACATCTGTTGTTTTATCTGTTCAAGTTTAGCAAGGCCATACTAGTGAAGATGTGGAAGGAAACGAGAAGAACATTTGCTAACGTGTTCAATCATTAAACGTATAAGGATGAAGATGCCAAGTTTGAGTCCCCGCCCTCCAGACTGAATTTTGACACCGTCCACTTCCACCCAAGCATCCCTCTCCTTCCACTGCACCCCAACGATAACCTCCTGAAACAGGAAGAGGTTCCCGGGCCTTCCTGTGTACCGTGTAGCTTTGTAGGGAGCTCGGGCTGTCGTCAGGCATTATTGTTCGGAGGCAATGAGGTCAGAAGAAGGAGAAAAGATTACACCTGACATTCCAGGAAGATGAGTTACACCGGCCCCGCTGCTGATTAATGATTTAGACGGCGGGCTAAGTGGTGTATCATGTGACGTCCAGGGCCGTGTGACCCTCGTGTCGCGTCTCGACGCTTCTCGTGCGATGAGGCATGTGTATTACCTCTGTACATGATGCAGCGGAGGGACTCCGAGGCGTAGGTCTGAGGAAGAGCCAGGCTGAGGTAACGGAGAGGATATGGGATACACTCCACCGGCCAGATGATACCTGCACCGCAGCACGGACAGGACACGGAGTCAGATGGCAAATAAATAAAATACAGTTCACGTCTGGATTCTGACAGCACACCGCGGATCAAACATTTAAATCACATCTTCCCTCTCTTGTTTTTTTTTGTTTCAGGAGAAGAAGTGGCGACAAAAAAATACGACCAAAGTTCAAAGTTCAGCCGCTGAGCATCAGGTGTTTGCGCTGTAGCTTTCAGTTTACCCGCAGATGTTCACAGATGTTCAGATTTACGTTGAGCGTGACCTCTGTGACGCCTGGATGATGTGCTTCTATTTCCCCACAAAACTGGATGAACTCTTAGTATTCCAAAAGTCCAGGTTATGCCTTCTTCAGCACATTTATGTTTCATTATTATGTTTTATTTGCATTCCTTTTGTTTTTGCGCAGCACTGTGGTCCACTGGAGCAGTTTTAAAGAGCTTAATAAATAAAGTTTGTCTGTTATGGTAACCAAGACAGAAGAGATTTAAAGGGTCTCACTGTAACAAACATAGACTGAACTGTGGACGTACTTGTGCTACACTTTATTCAGCTGCAGCAGCGTGGGAAATCCAAAAACCTCTCAGATTTATCCCAACAGAAGACATTTTGAACTTGGTCCTCCCAACAGATTATTTCCATTTTTGCTTTCAGAGGATTTCAGCTGCTCATCAGTTCTGGACCTCACATGTTGCCTTTTTCATTTCATAAAGCCAAACGAAATCTTTAATGTCAAATATTTACACAGTGTTTTCATGTTCCTTGTAGACGCCGTCCGAAGTAAACCAAATTCAGCTTAAGTTCTGATCACTTTATTTAGATGGTTTTCATGGCTGTGCTGATATTTTATGATCATTACATCTATGGCTGCTGTTTTCTGAGAACAACGGACAAACAGCAGCTTTGTGTAACTACATGGATCAGCTGTTTGAGAGACAAGCTGGAATTAAAGCATTAATGTCCAAAGCAGGCAGAGAGGATGTTCACCAGCGCAAATGAAAACAATGAAAACATGATCCCGTCTTTCCATTTTTAAACTGTAGGGGGTATTAGAGGACGTTTCGAATCTAAAAGTTTTCTGGTTCTAAACAAGCACGACCCACACACAGGCTCACACCCGCCTCATCACATAAAAAAACTCTTTAATCAGCTTTCCAGCTTCAAAGAGGCTCCGGCAATCAGGCACCTACTGTGCTTTTGGAGAAGACACAGATTTCTTCTTAAGTGCCGGAAAGAACAAGGCGAACCCTCGCTGCTTACCGCTGAGGATGAGGTTGGGGTAGAAGATGCCCAGGGCGGCCTGGTTGGCGCTCTGCTCGTCGTCGATAGCTGCTGAGATGACGAGGCCGAAGGAGATCCCAGAGATGCCTTGCAGCACGATCAGAACGATGACCAGCACCAGCGAGCCTTCGTTGGGGATCTGCCCAGAGAGAGGAAGATGAGGTGCAGAGGTGAGAGGAAGCAACAGGTTCTACAAATTCGTAAGCACAATGTATCATCTCGATCTATTCAAACAAAAAGCATGAATCTTGCAAATTCCTTTTTTTTTTTAAAGAAAGAAAAAAGAGAGGAGACAGGACAGAGAGAGGAGAGCACACAAATGACTGAATGAAATGACTACATAAACAGATGCAGGTAGCAGCACTGAGGTGAGATATCTTTAAGAAAGAGAAAAAAAAGGTTATGCATCATTTTCAAGGACTTGAGCTGAAGCCGACACTCACCTGCAGCGCGTGTGCACTAACATTAAGACAACTGAGAAAAATTTAAGCTTTCACGAGCAATTAATAAGTAACATGAAACTAGTCACTATGAGGTGGGTTTAAATGGGTTCAAGCACAAGCTGTCCATCTTGTGTTCGAAAGTACTGGAGGAGCACAAACCGACTCAGAGCAGAACTCCTTTAAAGAGCACGAGAACGAGTGATGAAACGAGATCAAGAAAAAAAAGAAAGAAAAAGGAAAACAATCCGCAGAGACACGAGCGCTCGCTGATGCTCGGCCAAAAATACCACAAGAAATGAGAGAAATGTCAGTGGTGATGGAGTTTAGATGTAAATAACTCCCGTGGAGGGGAGCGTAAACAGACAAAACACCATTCAGAACCGAACATAAATAGAAAAAAAGTCTGGAAGTCTCAGTTCACAGGATTCAAGGTGATAACTCCTGAATGGCGTGTGCGTGCGTGCGCGCGCGTATGTGTGTGTGTGTGCTACTGCTCGACTCGGCGTGTGAAGGCACTATCTGTCTCCCCTGACAACGCGCAAAAATAGACCTGCACCGAGAGGCCACATGACCACTCGGTTGCCACAGCAATCAAAGACTGTTGTCGTGGTGATCCGGCAGTGAACCCTGGATACGGCCGAGGCAGGAAATGATTTATGGAGTGGTGGTCTCTTTGGACTTCAGCACCTTAATTAACACACACACGCCCACACACACACACACACACGCAATGATGGACGGAGATGAAAGCACTCACCCTTAAAAGCATTTGCCTGCACGCACACACGCGTACGCAGACACACATGAATCACACGTATGTCCTCCAGATCATGCTGATGGTGGTCCTGGAGGAGACCACCATCAGCATGATCTGGTTCATGCTGCGGTTATCAGACGCTGTGTCCGTCTGTGTGTGTGTGTGGGTCTCCGTCTGTGTGTGTGTCTCCATGTGTGTGTGTGTCTCTGAAGCAGAAACACATTGTAAAGCACTTTGTAGAACCGAGACAAGGTTAAGAAAGGTGCTCTGTAAGTGCAGACCATTTATCACGCAGCGCTCGCCCAGTGGACAGACTGCGGTCGGGCGGCGAGCCGCCACATTCGCCGGGGCGGCGGCAGTTCTAACGATCGTGATACACCGTCGCCTCATCTCTTTTTGTAGCTGAACCACGGACGGCTGGAGCGAGGGATTTTTTTTTGTTTTTTGAGAGAAAAAATTGCAAAAAAGGGGTGTGAAAAAAAAAAGTCAGGTGGGCTGAATTGCAGCGCCGCACGCTATTCTAGGATGTGAGTGGGTCGCAGGTATCAACATTGTGTGGGAACCCTGCATACTTGTGTCTATTTTTAATCAATAACGGCCAGAACGCTCTCGTTTCCAGAGGTGTGGCGCTCTCGCACCGACCCTGACCTCGATCACCTTCAGACTCCGCTGGACTCGATGTGCCGTTAAACTTTACTTCCTCTACAATTCATTGTTGTAATGGAGGAAATATTAAAGATATAAGCTGATCTTAAAAAAAAAAAAAAAAAAAAAAAGAAGGTTAACTGAAGCTTTTTGGTGACTAGGATGAATTCTTCTGGACATAATTATGGATCTTATCTGTTATAGTTTAAGTTGGACTTTTGATGATGTAATAAAAATGTAAATGAAAAGACCTGGGAGGCTTGTGGAACATTAACCTTCACCATGACAGAACTGATTTCCTCATGTCAAAAAGAAGTGTCTCCCTTTTAATATTAAGTGTAGCTATCTTTATAAAGGTTAAACAGAAATGATCCAGTTGTTTGCTTTTTAAACAGTTATGCCAACAAGAGAGATCATTGTGTTTCAGTCATTTGGTTGTTTCATTAATATCGGCTGATCTCATTTCTGCAGCCACAAACGCTCGCTTTAAAGTCTATAAGGTTTCATCCAAATTGTCTGTGTTTGCGCGCGGGCTGTCATTGTTTGCGGTGCGTCTTGTTGCACCGACCTTGAAGACGAGCAGGATGAAGAGGAGCATGAGGCAGATCTGAACGCTGATGACGAGCAGCTGAGAGAAGAGGTGAGCCAGCATCGTCTCCATGGAGCTCACACCTGCCAGACAGAAAAAAAGACCCCTGATGATTTACATCTGGTGATCAATCAAAGTATATCAATCAATCAATCAATCAATTTTATTGAACATGTTAAAAAACAAAATAAAAACAGGATCAAGGCAGAGTAAGTAATACAGTCTGCCCACAAATAAAAACAACAAGAGCAAAAAAATGAAATAAAAAATCAACAGGCAACAAAGCCTCATCCGTTTGAAAAAACAAAACAAAAACAATGCATCTGCCTTCTGTCCATTTGTCACCCAAACATCATGTCCAAAAGGGATAGGAAGAAGTTAAAAAAAAAACTTTTCTAGTCCTACCCCCTTGTTCATCTGCTTTAGCATTTAGTATAAAAAACACACAAAAAAACAAACAAAAAAACAAACAAAAACATACAAACAACCTAATAAAGTTAGCGTACGTGCTATTTCTTGTGCAATTCCATAAGTGCAAAAAACAAAAAAAGTAGGCCGAGACCTACGTCAGCCCATAGCTGCCAAGAAGACTACATAAACAACAATATAGAATACTTCTGATGCCAGTTAAACAAGCACCTGATTTAAAGATCCACTATAGTGACAAAAATATGAAAATCTGCTACATCGTCAGTTTGCAACGTCCTCACTCATGAAAGATTTCTACACTTTAAAAAAATAACATCATGAATTATATTTTACATCTCTGCTCTGCTTCTTAACTTTTGACTTTGCATCTGCTGTAAATGGTCAATTTATTCTCAAGTCCATTAACAGCAGAATGAATCAGGAGTCATTTATGTCATATTCCAGACAAGAAGCCTATTATCTGAATATAAACGGTACGGTGGCTGTCAAATGTTAACATGCTTTCTGATTAACTTGAGGCTCTTCGTGTTTTTTGGATGGCTGATCAGACAAAAACAAGGTATTTGATATATTTCTGGATTCCTGTGACTCAGGAGATAGAGGGCTCATCATCAGAGGAGATGACAATCATCTGAGCTCATGTGTTGTGGAAAAACGTGCAAAATAAGTTCATTTGCTGATGGATGGATAAAAAAATAGATAACAAAAATATATAAATAAATAAATAATAAAAAATAGAATAAATTAAAAAATGGGCCCTGTTGGACTATCTGAGTAAAAATATCATGCCCCCAATTCAACATTTACATGCTTCTGCTGATGAAAGAAGAGACAAGAAACTCAAAACGGTAACATAGCTTCAATTATGAGGATTTGTGTTTTAATTCAATGTGTAGTTTTTATTCAGTTTTATTCAGTAAAATAAATCCAGCAGCAGGAGTTTAATTCAGGCTGTTTGTAGATGAGCATCACAAATTCAAACTGACTAAATTACTAACTTGAAACCGACATATTGATGAGCTGTTACCTGTTTAAAAACTAAAAATGTTTAAAAGGTACAAGCAGAACAGCTCCTCTGGATGTTTGCTTGCTGGTAAACATCTCCACAAGCTGCTGTGATCACGCTCCCCCCTCTACTGGTCACGTCTCAAATGACACTTATGTAATGATGCATCGATTGAATTTTCATCAATAATAAATGTCTGACACCCCCACTTCCTCTCAGCAGAAAGAGGAAAGGAAGAATAAACACATAAAACACCTGAACCGCGTGAACATCACTACAAAACAATCCAAACAGTCTTCCTCGACAGTTAAAGTGTGTTCAAATGAAATCAGAAATCAACATTAAAAGTGCAAACAACAATTTTCCTCAGAGGTTCAGAGCTAAAAATTTACATTTAAAAATCAATGAATAATATTTTATTCTAAGGTCAAAAAAACAGGTTTAAAAACAGCCAAAATCTTCTGTTAGCAGAATCACCAGCGTCCGAACTTTGACCTCTTACCTGCGACCCAGCACCTGTCCAAAAGGCCCTCCTTCCTCTCCAGGACGAAGGAGAGCGCTGTCAGGCCCACAGCCAGGTAGAAGGTGATACTGGAGGGGCAGAGATGAGCAGGAAAGAAGGGAACTTAAATGGAAAGTTTTTTGTTAAAACAAGATTTTGAAAAAGAGACGTGATAATTACAGGTTAAACACAGTTAAATGTAAACGCATTCTGACGAGTAACTGCCTGCCATTTTGAATACATGATGTCAGATATAGGTATAAATCACAGATGACATTTTTATGTCGCAGCTCCAGATCAGAGCTCATTCAGTGTGAGATGCTGAGATGCTGAGATGCAGCTATATCGATGGTCTTACGATCGAAGGTTCCATCACCTTATCCCTGTGCAGGGTGAGGGAGGATCTACTGAGGCCCGTCCCAGTCTGCCAGTCCACCGCAGGGCCGTAACCCGACAGTGTTAGAAATCCTACAGCTTCATCTACGGACCCAGCAACTAAAACCCAGCTTGAAATGACGTATATTAATGGGACTTGGTGCCAAAACAAAGAAAACATAATGTGGACGTCAGTTATGAAAGAAATCAAGCTTTGTGGAACTCTCCTTCACCGCTTCCTTTTAAAAGTATTTTCATCATAAATAAAAGCTTGCTGATCACCGTCAGTAAATAGTGATGCTATTCCTATGCCTCCACTGTAGCCTTCAGTTCAGGAGGTCTCAACACTCTCCACAGATGCCGCTCTTGATATCGTACTCAAGATCGAGCAGATGCAGTGATTTTATGTGACTGTAGAAATCATGCGGTTTATAGGAGCTTTGAAAGCCAAACCATATGTAACAACAAAGGTCCAGTAAGTTATTTAAAACCTATTTTAACCAGCCCACTATGTACCTACCTGAGCACAGCTCCAGGTGTCACGAACGTAGTGAAGTCTGTGTTTTGGCTGCCGTAGATTGGCTCCTCAAACTAGAATAAAACAAAAAATGTTTTTATTTCATATTAACAGAAACATTTACAAATATCCTCACTATATCCAGATGTTTTTACACTTGAACTTTCATACCTTTATTGGCAAGGTAGCCAAGTATGACATACTCCCCAATTTACTGTCCACAAAAGCCTGCAGATAGAGACAAACACAGGTTTAGTGTAAAAATTCAGCTATTCTTGCTCAGCCTTAAAGCCACTCTGTGACGCAATGCAACCTCTGACCACACTGGGGCAGCACCTTGCAAGAAAGCCCACATGTCAGTCCTTGGTGAAAGACACTTCTAGTGGGACAAAGTGGCATTACAACAGGTGCTGGACCATCCCCACTCAGGGCAGTGCTGCCAGTGGCTCTTTTGTCCACCCAGCAGCCCAACATGCCCCCATGTGGTCAGAAGTGCTCCTGCTGCATGAAATGGCTTTAAGGGGAACTGTGACAGTGACGTAATTACAAACCAAGCAAATTAGGGAGTTTTATTGCTCATACATACTGTATGAGGACCTCAGTCAGCAGAAACTGCGAGGTGCACTCAACATCAGCATGCAATAATTAGAACGGAGACATATTGGAGCAATACGTCTCCTGAAGCAGACGCAGTCAGCTGCTTCTGTTCTATTTATCAAGACTGAACGAGCATCTACAGTATCATGGACAACATATATGTCACTCGTCCCTTATGTTTTACAGTTATAATCCTTCATTCTGTCAGATATCGTTGCAGCTGGGTCGCATTTGTACCTCAAAGGCTTCGTGCAGTTTCTTCTGCAGCATGAGAGCAACTTGTCGATCTGGAGAGCAGAAACAGAGACGCAGGACACATTTTTCCTAAATTTCATGCGCTTTGTAAAAAGTGATTCTTAATCGTATGACACATGTGGAGTATAACCCTAATAAAGACGCGTAATAAGCAGGAAGAATGTAAAAATGTATTTGGATCTTACTCGTCTGGTCCAGCCAAACGTGTACTGATCCCCCGTCGATCACCTCCTTTGAAACATGCCTCTGGACCATCCTGTAAGACCAGGGACAGGGTCATGATCTACTGGACATTCAACAGCCATCAATAAAACTGGAACAAAAAGGATGCAAGAGGAAGCAGAAACAAGAGAGACAAGGTGCTGGAAACCAGCACAGAAATACGGGACACACATTTTACAATTTAGTTTTTAAAAATAATCTCCAGTAATTATATGCAAACTATAATTAACAACAGCTATTTAACCTTGAAGACTGCAGCCACATTAAATATAGAGACGTACACGACCGCAGGCTGCTATCATTAATTACAGTTTGGGAGGTCAGACGAACAAAAAAAAAACAAAAAAAAAAACACAACCACAGTCTAGTAGAGCCACTAAGGGCAAAAGAAAACGTGGAGTTGAATAAATGTTTGAATGTGATCAGGAGGATCATTTTTCATTAACACACATGTATGTATGTTTAAAATGATCACTGGCCAAGGATTTTTAATCTGTTTTAATCTCCTTTATTAATAACTGCAGGTCCTGTTTGTGCGTGTGTGTGGAAAAGTAAAACAGTCTCTTTATGCTAAATAAAAAACAATATTCCCTTTTCAGTACGTCTCTATGCTCATTTGTTCCTCTGAGCTGCCCAGGCCTGGCTCAGAAGTGCTGTGGGAGGGACATTGTTCAATTTCAATTGATTTACGCATTTTCACTGGGCGCACATGCACTCTTTTTGTTTTTCCCCCTAATTTATTTACTGAGATGCAAACACCCATCCCAGTCTCACACGGAGACGTGTAGCAGTGTAACAGGCACCTTTGTGCACGCGTCCAAACGTTCCCAGACAACTGACACACTCGGGCCTAACTTCAGCTACTTCGGCCACTTGTGGAAGAAGCAGGAGCGATGCAGGCCAGGCGTGACCAAGAGGTCAACGGGGTTGACTTTGACGTGTGCGACGCCAACGGCTGTGACGGATATGGAGCGACATTTGACATGTGGGTCAAATATAAAACTAACCAAACGCAATATCTGGTTGGATTTAGGCTGACGAGTTCCCAGTGAGTCAACTCTATGAGTCACGGTCAAATGTGGGCCAAAGAAACCTACGTACGTAGGCCGTGTTTGGACCAAATGTTCTTTGCTTTTTTTCGGTGTTGCCCGCCATCCTGATCACTTATTTCTGTTCTCGCGTATAAATGAAGTAACGCCGTCCTGCACCTCCCGCAGCACCTGACAGACAACAAAAAGACGTGTGCATTTTGACCTGTGAAATCCGTCTGAGAGACTGGCTGAACACTGCTCACACATCACCGGAGGACGCAGAGCCAGACTCCTTTTGTTCACCTCGGCCAGCTTTGTCTCACGAGCGGCGCGTGACTCTGCGGGGATGAGCGCTTGATTCGTCGGCCCTAAGGTGAGACCTGCCCAGGTGCGTCGGGGACAGGAAGGACCGGACCATCCGCCCGTGAATAACACACTGTGATTATTAACGCCTCAAACAAAAGCGCCAGACTGACTCACCCTCACATGACAGAGACGAGCAACAACAACAATAGACTCAAACTGTTCCTTCTACTTTTCGGCCTCACAAAAACACCAACAACCTTTAAAACAAGAACAACAGCCTAACAAGGCTCAGATATGTCGCACTTTTGTTCGTTCTCCTGCACGAGGAATTTCTAAAAGGATTAAACTCTGAGACTGGGACTAAATTTAGAGGTGGATTTCTTTTTCAATCCTTATATTTCATCGGCAGGATGCGGCGCAGCATCAACGTATTTCTCACATGCAGTCGATGGACTGCAGAAGTTTCACTCTTCTTTTGTGGTTTTTATACTTTCTTAGTTTCTTAGAACCACATAGTTGCTTCAGTAAAGTGTGTCGAAGCAAAAAAGGGAGTCTGTGATGATGTTTGGACACAAGGAAAGACTAAAAACATATTGTTTATCACGCGCGGATGATAACCTTTGCATTTTAGGGTTACAGACAAGTTGAGGCATGTACGGCTCGAAAAGTGGAAGGGAAACAGGTTTCACATCTCAGAAGGGAACTATTTTTATAGTCGTAAAGGACGTGGACGTGTGCGGTCAGGCGTTCGGTGCGTTTCTCCGTCTCGGCTCCGCGGCCGGAACGTTCCTCGGGAGCGTTTTATGGTGCCGTGCGGTCTGACTTCACCGCTGGATGATGTCTGAGATCCCTTTGACGCACGCTGGCACAGCCGCCTGTAGTCAGAGTTGCGCTGCAGGTGCACAACAACACAAGCATCAGTCTGCAGTGTGACGAGCTAGAAAAGGAACCATCGGCGGTGACGCAGGAGAGGAAGGAGAAGCACGCAGGGGGAACGAAAAGTAAACCTGTGATGAGCATCAAATAATACGCCGGCATGTTGACACATGTAGAGGGACAGAGGTGTCACGACATTCCAACTCTGAACTTTGACTGGTGTGGATTTATTCCAAAACGTTTTACTTCTATATATATGAACATGTGGAACAGAGTTTTCTGCAATAAATATCCCCATGGTTGCTCTGTGCAGCATGTGCCAACATCACCAGCTTCAACTTTATCAAACGCCACTAACGGACAGAAATATTTCATGTGATGCATCATCTTTGATTTATACTTCCATGAATGGAAAATTGTGGTATTTTTAACCTGGGATCCATATTTTAGGCTCAGAATGATTAATGGAAACCGTGCGTGTTCCAGAATCAGTGGTGCGATTAGAGACATCGCTATAAATGGACGCAGTGAAACAGCAGCGAGTTTTTCCCACAGATTCAAACTTTCCTCGCAATAGTCTTCCCATCGTCCTATTTTTACCGCGGTAGACGCAAGTTTAACATGCAGCAGAGGACAACCGCCTAGGAGGAGCCGTCCTCTGACAGATTTCATGTTTCATGTTTGAATTGTGAGAACGAGACGACGTGAACTCATGATGATTGTTGTTTTCATATATATTGTTTGTCATCTATGTCTACGTTTAGCTTGTGTTTTTTTGGTTTTTCCTATTCAATGACCAGCTGTGTATCATAAGCTCTTCAGTTTAATTGATGTTGCATGATTGGGGCGCCTGTGGCTCAGGTGGTGGAGTGGGTTGTCCGGTAACTGGAGAGTTTCCGGTTCGATTCCCATGCTCCCCTGACTACATGTCGAAGTATCCTTGGGCCAGACACTGAACCCCAAATTGCTTCTGGCACCGATGTTGACTGACACTCGAACATTTCTGAACTCTACTTTAAAATCCACTCAGCCAAGTTCAAAGCCTGAAGGGTCATTTTTACGTGATAACTTGAGGTTATGAATGAAAGCCATGTGGACGCTGATCATGCCACTGGTGCTCGTACCCATCAGTTCCTCTCACCGTTTTGTCAGGTAGCTGGTGAAGTTCTTTCCAAAGCCGATGATGCCCCAGTACTCTCCTTTATAGACCCCCTCAAAGGCCTCATTGTGGGACAAAGGCACCTACATGTCAGAGACAAGGTGGTAACTGTGAATACACTGTATTTCTGTACCTCCCACTTCAGACGAGTGAAGTTCTGTCACACGAAACCTCCCTATCTGTCATTCATTCTGCTGCTGGAGTCATGGACAACAGTTCAACATCTATGTTATGGGACCCACAGACCGCTGCATTCATTGTCACAGACGGCCTGTTTCATGAGGATGACTGATGGATAAAAACTACACTATTAACATCTTTGCTCAGCATCTCCTCTTTACAATTTGCGTCTAAAGTTTCTGCACGTTACTGTGTTGTGACACGTGTCACACTGCAGGGTTAGAGTGCTGGGTCACGCTGGGTGATGTTTGCTCTGCTGCAAAGAGAAGTGAAACTCATTTGCCTATAGTTCAGTTGAATCTTACAACCCACAGGAAAGCCATTTCTCGAAATTCACTCTCTTTCTAGGTGAAATGCAAAAAAAAAGAAAAGTGACCACTGTGTCAAACTGAGTGAGCAGCAATTAATAACTGAGAATCTGCCTACAGTTGATGTGACAAAGTGAATACGCTCTCAGAGCCACATAGCTACCTGCTGCACGCTGGAGTTGTCCAGGAAGGAGAGCAGAGCTTTGCTGTAGGAAGCGGGAGAGGTCTCGTTATTCACCACAGCAACCTGGATTCCCCTCGGATCTCCTCCAACACACAAACAGATCAGAGAGATCTGGATGACGGGCAGCAAGAACTGGAAACACAACGAGCTGGAGGCCCACAGGAGACAGTGACAGTCACAAATATCCTGCTTACTATCAACTTCTGCAGCTGATGAGTAGACGGCAGCGTTGAACACCGTCAGCTACAACTTACCCCGGCATCCTCTTCATCCGCAACATTGTCTTGATGATGAGCGCAGCGATGATTCTCCCCTTTGGCAACACGTGTCTGGCTCGCACCTTCCAGTCCGCTAGACACACAAACGCAAATGAAAAGTCACTCTACGATATGAAACTCCAAATAAATTTGGCACATTAACATCTACGGATTTCCGCTCGTAACTAATAAGTGATTACGCTGTAAGATTGCATGTTGAAGTAAAATTCATATAATTGTGGGTTTTTAGTGGAATGGCGCCGCCCTGGAGGCAGCCAGGAGTAGTGGCTCTGGTCACATCACATCTTTCTTTGCATCTTGATGAGATTTTCTGTTGTTAAAAGTAGAAGGCCCCTAAAATAATTCTTGTTTTTCTAAGCATTTCTCTGCTGATTTATATGCTGTCCTGCTGTTGTGACGAGAAACCGTGACGAAAGGAAAAATATTTACATGGAGGAGCTTTCCGAAGCCCAAGTAATCCCTGGAATAATACCCTAAATCCATACTGGTTACAGAGCAGATGTCAAGGACAAAGGATGATGGAGCATAAAGAGGTTTAAGCCATTTCTTTCCTCTATCATCACGTGAAATGTGAAATCTCTGGTAAAAAAAAAAAGAAAAGAGGAGCTTGGTGAGCTGATGAGGACTCAGCAGAAATATTGGCAATGAAATATTCACTTTTAAAAGTATGTCCTGACCTCAACCTGAGAGAAGACCTTTGGGATGAATTAGAGCAGAGACTGAGAACCAGACCTTCTGGTCCAACATCAGTGTTTGACCTCACAAATGTTCTTCTGGAAGAATGGACTAACAATCCCCATAAACACACTCCTAAACCTTGTGGACAGCCTTCCCAGAAGAGTTGAAGCTGTTCTAGCTGCAAAGATGGAGCCACGTCATATTGATTAGGAATGAGATGAACTAAATCTCATATGTGAGTCAAGGCAGGTGAGTGAATACTTTAGGCAGTATGGTGTATGTGCAGAAAAAAACTGCAGGCGGAGTAACAGAAGTGAAGGAGGATCGTTGAAAGATGCTTAACAAAAGTTGATTCTTCACTCTTTCAGGTGTCTCAAACTACTCACTCACCATGCATCAAACAAACCGGTTTAACAGTGATGTTGTTCAGTGAGGAACGAAGAGGCTGGACCACAAACAAGGTGTTTACGCACATTCGGAACAAACGCTGGGGGAAAAGGAAAAATCTCAAAAACGTCTCTGTTGTACGCTAAACACACACCCAGAACCAAACAGCAGAGAGATTGCAGCTGGCAGCTCGATAGTGAGCACATTTGAGTCTTAAAAGCAGCGAGAAAGATGGCAAATATTAGATTTAGATCAGCCAGGTGGCCAGATATGAGACTCCAAATGAAAGGCAACGCCTCTCTGTAGCTTATCTCAGTATTTCCTGTTATCTACAGTACCCAGATAAGGCAGTGTTGATAAGTTGTGGATATCTTTATTTTTACTGTAGGAACGCAGGACGGTGATAAAGTGTGTCGATCGTATCAAACTGTCAATAGAAGTGGACACTTTTGCTGAGAGATCCCTTAAAGAGATTTTGTGCCATTCAAAGTGCTTGAAAAGAATGTCTGACATTGCAAAAGGATGCCGTCATTGCAGCTGCACATTAACTGGGAAGGAAATCTGCACATTTCAGCACCTGTGCATTTGGTGACTTCTTCTGCAGCGCCCGATCCAAGAATCGGCTGGCTCTCATCCCGCCCGCTCTCGAACGATTGGCTGTTTTCCAGCGTCCCGCTCTGCGGACTGGACCCCCGTTTTAAGCCGTTCTGGTCCGATGTCTCACACAGCTGCAGGAAAGCGTGCTCCAGGGTCTGCAGCAGAGTAACAGCATTAACGGCAGCAGGACACACAGCGACAGCCTGAGAAGGAGCATCACTGCAACAGCTTTTGAGCACCATGACTGTAAAACAGAACAGTTTGTCTCGCTCTGTGGTTTCGTTGACAACTCCCAGCCATGACTATCGGTGCCCCTGGGTGCCCACGCAGCCCACCGGAGGTTTGAACAGGACTCACCGTTGCACTGTGCTGCTTCATGACGGCTTCTGGAGGACCTTCTGCCAGCAAACGGCCGTTCCGCATGAGACCGACCTAGAAGAGAAAAAGAGCAAGAGAGGCAGCGTCAGTCAAAGCACAATGATTATCTAAAATTAGTCTGTTCCAATTCATTCCCAAAAGAGGAAGGTTTTATAAGCAACTTGGTTTCTCTTGCAACTGAAAAATAAAATCCGCACATGACAGCTAAGGAGAAGTCCGGCGAAAGACGCTTTAATGACAGGAATTATGATAGTTAATCTTGACCATCAGATAAGCCTTTTCAGTTGATTATATGAGATTATTTTTATTTAGAGAGAAAAAAATCACCACCTATACACCAAGTGGTGGTGTTTTTTTTTGTTTTGGGTTGGTTTTGTTGCAGGTGGAGAGCCGTCAGCCTGAGGAGACACACCCGGGCTCAGAGGTTCTCCTTCCCTTTAAGAGGTCCACCTTCAGTTCTGTTGCGGGAGGCTGTGATGAGGGCTGCTCCGGGGAGCTGATCCCATGTGGCTGCCTGTTTGCCGCCGCCAGGTTGCGGTTCTCGCAGCTCTGGATTACCGCTGCCGTTCTAGGGTCTGCTGATGGTCTGTGGAACTGTTGGGAGGACCGTGGCTGGCAGATGGTTTGACTCGTGTTACTGTTGGTGTTGTTTGGTGCGATTGTTTTTAAAATCAACTTATACTGTTGGTATCGACTTTTTTGTGCCGCCTCCCTCACTCCTGTCACGGCCTTGAACCAGGTTGTGGTTTTATTCATCTTTAATGAATAAGTGATCCATCATGACTGATCATCAGTGATCCATCCATCCTTCCATCCATCATCTATGCCTGTTTAGTCCTCTGCAGGGTCACGGGAATCTGCTGGAGCCTATCCCAGCTCTCTTTGGGCGAAAGGCAGGTTGCCAGTCCATCACAGGGCCACAAACAAATCCTCACAATCACTCCTATGGACAACTTAGAACCACCAACTAACCTGACATGCATGTCTTTGGACTGTGGGAGGAAGCCGGAGTACCCGGAGGAAACCCACGCAAGCACAGGAGAACACTCCACACAGTGATAGTGTTACAGTTGCTATTTGTTCCAAAAGTACATACTAAAATATCTGAATCTTTATCTAATCAGGACTGGAATTCATCAGCACAACAGCGAGCGTGTTTTTTCAAAACTGACTTGCTCCGTTTCCCTCCGGGTCACCTGTAAAGCTGACTCAGTCGCCTCTTCTCTGGAGTTCACATGTCAAAAGCAAAAAGCGGCGGCCATTCAAAGCCAGTCACACCTGAGGCAGGGAGACGAAGAAAACTAGAGTTCTCTAGGTCATGACACACCGACATGACCCAGCAGAACTCATTCCTTATCAGCGGAGCGGCGCATTGCTGAGCTTTTTGCTGAGCTGTTTGCTGCATTACCTGGCATACTTCTGTCAGGGTGCAGGAGCTATAAAGGTAAACTCATCAGCAGATTTGCGTCATTATCTCTCAGACGAAGTGACACTCTCCCATCTATCTCAGTGTCCAGAAAGGCAGATATTCCCGAGTGGTACGGCAGGCTTTATTTGAGACGCTCCGTTGATCGAGAACGAAGCATTTTAAACCGCGCCGCCTGAGAAAAGGTTTGAGCTGTGATCTTCGTTCACATACAGTGAACAGCTGCACCAGCAAACCCATCCAGAGTTACTTGTTGACATCTGGGTCAGGTTTCCAGATTTACACTGAAGGTCCGGCTGACTGACATCGATCTAATAAATCATGGTAATAAGCATTTTCTGGACTTCTTAGACGGCACCTAAACCTTCACGTGACAGTAAATTCTCCACTGAAACCCAGACTGAAATACTGAGTAGTCTTTCCTGAATAAATGAAAAAGATATTCTTTGTCTGGAGCGGCCTCGGTCTGAAAATATGGACTCCAGTGATCAGAGTAGAATCATCCAGCTTTACACCATCCTCTACCACAGCGGTTCCCAAACTTTTTTAGCCGCGCACCCCCTTCTATGTCTCAACCGGGTTGACGCACCCCCGATCCCCCACCCCTTAAAAAAAACGCAACAAGCTTTATTATAGCCATATTAAAGTCGCCATGTTTATTCATGCTAAAATGACCAGAACACACATATAACATAATAATCACAATCACAACAATGTGCTCTCGCATTTAAATTAAACTGAAACACTGTAACACAGTTCCAATATAATGAAACAAAGTTATGCGCAGGCTTCCACTGAGGATGACATGCTCAGACTCAGTGGCAGAAAGCAGATAAGTTGTGGAAAATGTTAGAATATTTTGAACATTGAACAAAAATTGCAGCAAGTTTAAATGACCGTGGAACTAACACAACCCGTCATCATAACACAGCATTTAGCATATTTGCGTGAATGAATAAAGTAGAGGCCACAAGCTAGGTGCAAATGCAGTGGTAGAAGAATATAACTTCTTCTTCTACGCTTCACTTTAAGATGACGTGCATTTTGAATAGCCTGCATTTATTTATTCATTAAAATTACAGTTTTTGATTTAAAATTTTACAAAGGAAATGTTTATTTACACATCTTTATTGTGTGAAAAAAAAAATTATCAGACCGCCATTACATTTTTCATCTCGCGCACCCCCTAGAGGCAGCTTGCGCACCCCACTTTGGGAATCCCTGCTCTACCACAACTGGGCAGCACAAAGCTCAAAGACCAATCGATAAAGAGGCCCACGGTGCTAAAGCCAGCTGATATAACTGAACTGTAGCCGTGTGCTATTTTGATCGAGGGAACGTCACAGACTGAGACTTCAAGGAACTGTGTTTTTGTTTTGCCACCGTTTGGCTTGGAGGTTTTTTCTTTTTTTTTTTTTACTTGTTATTGTTTCTTTCCTTAAGATTTAATAATATAACTTATAGTTAATAATATTTGCTCAGGGGGTCATGCTCTGGGTCTCTGAAAAGCGCAAGGAGACAATTTATATTGTAACAGATGCTAAACAAATAAAGCTGAACCAAACTGTGTGAAGTTTAACATTCAGAGGTTTAGATATAACATTTACATGCTGTGTTTTTCTGACTCTACATTTGTTGACACACCGAAACACTTATCAGAATAAAAAGCAGCAATACATGATTTAAAAAAATTATCTTTACAAGCTTGAGCATCAACTCCTTGAACTCTGCAGACTGGTTACAGGGAAGAGTTCTCCGACAGATGACCCCTCAGAGCTCCTCAGGGTGCAGGAGGTTGAGTACTGCTAACAACACGTCCATTTCAGACCGTTAATGGAAATGCCTCGTACGACGACATTTCTAGAAATCCTCAGACATGTCAGACTGCCTCCGGCCTTCACGTGCTGTGCTTCTGGTTTTGTTGCTGCAGCATTTTTGAACTCGTGTCCCTTATTTTGTACAGTTTTGACCTCAAAACAGTCACACGATGACAGTTAAATGAAATGCGCACGGTTTGAAATACAGAGGCACCGGCCTCCGAACGTCACTCAGCTAAATCATTTACGCCACAAAAACACGGCGTCTAGGAACCTAATGAACAACGCAAACGTTCAAGGGTAAAAAGAATTTGACTTGGAGGACGTCTTGCAAAGAGGATTACTGGCGCAACAAGGAATAAACTCACACACTTGATGGATTTAATGTGAACCAGGAGTTAGTTTGTGAAAGACTGACTCAAATCCACTGAGTGAGGTGCACGTGGGGCTCAAAGCTGCATGAGGCCACGCTGCTCTTACGTTATAAAGTTGGTGGTTGTCTGTCACATCTGAGAGAAACTTGTGATTCTGTGATTTTATTCCTGCTCCCGCTCCGTCTTCCCTCTGGATTTGTATGTTGTCATGGCGGAGTTCAGACTATGCAAATTTCAGAGCACAGATTCACTCGATCCAAAAGATACATTTTTTTCCTCCTACATTTCCATTTCTTGCTCAGTTGTGACGGTTTAACGTCCATTTCTTTTGCTGCCCCCCACGTCTGTAGGCCTTTTCTAGACTAGACCCTCCCTGCAGTCGAGAACTGCAGCCTTTTCTTGTGTGTTTTACTCCCTCGTGTTCCTCTTCCTTGTTTTGGTTCCTGTTTTTTTTTTTCCTCAACTAGACTGCTTGATCTGTTTCTGCTGCTCTTTAGACACTTCTGTTAATCTGCTGCAGCCTCCACACATATAGACTAAACTGTGCTCTGAAAAGTTTTGAATTTGTGCTTTTATTTTTCCCTAATGCAAAATAATATAGTTATTACAATACTCCTCTATCTCCATGCTGCTATTGCTATTCAGCACTTTGCACTTTACCATATGCACCTTGTATTATCACACCTTGAATTATTGCACATCAGCAACACACCTCAAACTGACCTAAAAAAAACTGACTACACCTCTGGAACACTGTGAATACTATGTTTATGTTGTGTTTACTATGTTTATGTTGCTGCTATATTTTACTTTCCACATTTGGAATTTGAAGAAACGCAATTTCAACCCTCTGTGTAATTACTGTTACATGGTCTGATTGACAATAAAGCTTACTTTGACTTTGACTTTGACTAATGTCCAAAATTTGAACTCACTCATCTTTAAACCATCAGACTAATCACTTCATACATACAGATGGACAAAGTAATGCTGTTCCAGCCAATAAATGCAACTAATTTTTCTATATCCTGTCTATTCTTTGCAGAATGATCCCACAAATAAATTTTCTAACCTCCTAAAGCATCAAGCCACAGCGGACATCATTATGTGTCACTTCAAAGGAACAAATAAAAGGTGCTTGTCTCTGAGAGCATATAATACACATTTGGCTGAAATAACTGAAGTGAAATGTAGAGCATTTCCCAATAAACACAAAAGGGAGCCTCCGTGCATCCTCTGATGCTGAATTTGACCTTTCATCCCTCCTGTCAAAGCCAATAAATACCACATCCCACTTCAGACCCGTTATTTTTTTCTGCGATGAGAGACAAACTGAGAACGGGAGCGCTCTGTGCTACTGAACATGGCGTATGCGTTACTGAATGCTGAGCATGTGTGCATATGTGCTACGCATTTATACGCTGGGGCTCAGGATTTAACTCACCACATTGGCCTGCCTGGCCTCCTCTATATAGTGTGTGGTGATGATAACGGAGACTTTCCCCGTCTTCACGATCTCCACCAGATGCTGCCAGATCCTAGACGAACACCAGAGAAACCAGAACACGTTACATAACACTCGCCCTGCTCGTTAATGGGGTTTTCCTGAACGGTTTGCTAATAGCAGATTTGCTGCCAGCGGTCTGATCTGGCCGGGCTTTGTGATTGCAAAATGACACTGGAGCAACTCCCTGAGGGGCTGCAGAACGCTGACAGAAATGTCCGTCTCTCTAAAACACAGTCATGTTTGTGTTGACCTCATTTGGTCAAATTCTTCCCCTGTTTTAATGTCACAATATTCCCACCATTCTGCCATGTCAATAAATGTGTATATTGAGTGGAAACATAATGTAACAGCATTAAAAATCCTTTGCAACATGGTTGTTTGTCTATTTGTGACAGCTGGGATGGGTTCCCAGCTGGATGGGCTCAGATAAGTGTCTACATACTCACTTATACATAATAAGTGCAAATATAGTATGTAACTCTGATCTCGGGTTAATAATAGGGGATTCCTTCTGAATGCATCACTGTGTCCTCTCTGGTGAAAATGACTTGTAATCGTTGGCAGAAAGACAAGAAACAGCTGGTGGTGCTCTTCTTTGTAAGCTGCCTGGTAACAGCACATCTTTATCCAACTATGCATTCACACCCTGCCAGGTCCCAGAGATGCATCGCCCTTGAGGGTCATCGTGCTGCTACAGAACTGGGAAGACTGGCTTTTAACCTCCATGCCCTCCAGCAGGTGGAATGATTCCTAAAAATCTGCTAAAAGTGGATATCTTGATACCATTTAAACACTTCTGGGAGACACTAATAAGACTCATTTTACTCTATTTTAACAGTTTAAATTCAATCTGAGCAGTTTTAGGCATCCTGGATAATTTGGGTTTTTTTAATTTATTGTTATTATTAAAGCATGCTGTTGTCAGGAAGTCACGGAAAAAGACGAGGCAACCAACAGGCCTCCACAGATAAACAATGATTATCAATGAAACAGTTTTAATACGTCATAAACTCAGCACAAAAAGTCAGGAAATGTGTGTTTGGTAGATTATTTCTATGTTGCAACAATGCTTCTTGACGTACTTGGATCTGAGGACAGGGTCCACTCCGACTGTTGGTTCGTCCAGGATGAGCAGTTCTGGATTCTGCAGCAGAGCAGCTCCAAGAGACACCCTCCTCCGCTGCCCTCCACTAGCACACAGAGAGAAGGGACAAACGAAATCAGCCAAACACCGACAGAATCAATTGTCTCCTACGTTCCCGATGGTTTCGTAACCTCTAATCCACCTCGCCTCTACGCATCAGTCCAGAGGGAGGTGGAAAGGTTTTTTTTGTTTTTTTAAAGAGGCCTAAGAATGAGGCTTTTGGGTCCATGACTATAACTACGAATAACTATGAAATGTGAGCGGATTAACCCAAATGTTCTTATGAACTTAAGTAGAATCTCTGGCGCATGAGCCGAGTGAATATGATCACTTGTTTGATTGGGAGAGAAACATGCTGCCAATCAGGCAGCTAAGCTGAAGCTTAAGACTTTGGTCTGGATGGTGGTGGAGGGGGGGGGGCTGAAGGTGCAGCGTAAGCCTCCGATGGTGCAGAGACTCCTGGCTGCTCACATATGGCGCGTTGCTTAGGCGCGCACGTTAAAGTTCATTAACAGGAAAAAAAAACAGCTAATTGAAATGAAAATCCATGAAATGAAACCTATAAACTGGTCTATAAACATCTAAACATGCATCTGCACATGTTTCATGCATCAAAGAGCTGATTATAAGATGCTGCTGTTTGTTCGTGATGCTTTAAATTGCTTTATGCGTTTCAGAGCTTGTGGTACGTGATAAGCCGTGCAGACATCACTGAGATAAACTCCCAGAGAGCTGCAGGTCTGCTGGATCATCAAACATCAAATCTGAATTCTTTCCTGTTTGCCGCCAAGTTTGATTGACTGACTTTGATTTATAACTCTTACTGCTACGACTCTTTCGTTTATCTTAATGTTCTCATCTTGCATAATGTTCAATGCTCTTTATTTCTCTATGTGGAGCATTTTGAATGTGTCTGCTGTTGAGCTGAGCCACATAAGCAGATGTACCTTTACCTTTGAGGATCTTGTGGACATTGGCCTTGATGGCTCCTTAAAAGCAGAAGGTACCAGCGTTAACAGCTCACTCTGGATGGCTAGCTATAGTTTAAAGAGGAGAAATTTCTCCTTTGATTATTTGGTAGGATGGAAAGCTTCGCTTGATTTCATGGTGTCATGTTATTACTGATGCAAATTTATAATCTATTATATTGCAAATGGAAATGCAGTGATCCGGCCCTCCTTTATTTGACTGTCCTCGACATCCTTATCAGAGAAACTCACATATTGTTTTGCAGACGACGGATTTTACAACACCGCAGGAAAAAGGGAGATAATGTTTGTCTGGATGTGCGCACATTAACTTAGGCAATCCACGGTTCAAAGTCTGCAGCGTATCATAAAGCGGCTGCGTCGTGGTATATTATGCTTTTGACAAAAATCCATAAAAAAGATTAACGTGAACATGTGCAGAGGTATAAACAGTCTGAATGGGAAGCCCTGCGTCAGGCATTAAAGTCTCCATCTGCGCTAGGTGCTGTTTCACCTGAGGTTTCGGACGAGGCTGTGCTTCTGAGGTAGATCCAGGAAGTCGATGAGGAAGTTCATGCGCGCCTGGGTTTCCTTCGACGTCAGGCCGTGGATGCGGCCGAAGAAGGTCAGGGTGTTGCTGATGGTGAACTCGTTGTACAGCGCCAAATCCTGCGCGACACAAACACAGACGTGTCTTCAAGTGTGTGGGATGTCGTCCCTTGAAGACGTTGCTCCTTCTAGGATGAGAACCTTCACCACGTGTTAATGAAACAGTTAAAGAGGCAGCGTGAATCTGAGAGGATCTTAGTGTAAAAAACGTGTTTATCTGCAGCTCGGTGTCATGACCCGAGTGTTACAGTTGCTATTTGTTCCAAAAGTACATACTAAAATATCTGAATCTCGCCTATCAACGAAAGCTAAATTACAGGAGCAAGATCCCGTTTACGGCTGCAAAGAGCAGCCTGCTGACGTGAACGCTGGAGGTTCGAACCTTCTGTAAATACACGCTTTCATGGGCAAACATTTGCCGGAGGGCTACATTTACAACGAGCTGTGCAGCAGACGAAATGAAGAAAACAGGACTTCAGGTCAACAAAAGCATAGAGTTAAATAAATATATGGTTCTTTTCAAAAGCTTTCAAGGTATTTGGGTACATGAGCGTATTACAGATTTAATAACTCAAAAAAAAAAAAAAAAAACGAACAACAGAAAAACAAAAACAAAGCAAGGAGAGCAGACCTCTACTGATGACCCTGCCTACCTGTGGCATGTACCCGACCATCTTCCCTGGGACGCGGTGACCTGGAAATGCCGGCGGTTTCCCCAAGACGGTGATGTGACCTCGTGAGATTTTCAGGGTTCCCACGATGCATTTCAGGAGCGTGGTTTTGCCGCAGCCGCTGGGCCCCAGAAGGCCATAGCTGTAAAAAAATAAAAATAAAAGCATTTCATGTTAAACAAAGAGGATATCTGCTTGGTAACACATCTTCCAAAAGCACAACGGACACTTGACTTTGTGTGGGAGCAGGTGCACCATCACTGCTTCAAGCAGCTTATCGCTTATTTAAGGATGCTATCTGAAAGGCAACTAGTTGACCATGTTAGAGGAAGCAAAGCTTCTGTACCTGCACTGATACATACAGGAGCTCAACCGGATCTTCATCTGATTTTCAGACGAGATAAAGTAAAAACAATGATCAGGACAGAGACAGAACAGGCCTTTTTGAAACAGGTTTGGTTGTGTAAACTACTGCAAACTATGGAGAGCTATGAGGATAATTCATAATACTGGTTTCAGAGAGCACACAAATTCATCATTTTTTAAATCAGGAGGTTTAAAATGCATTAATTTGGGTCATTTTCAAACAGCACAACCACTGTAGGCCACAGAGTAACAGACAAGACATTCAGACAAACAACATTCAGAAGCAGTTTTTTAACAGAGATGGGGGATATAAATGGAGGGGTAGTTAAAATTCAAACATCCGCAGGTGTGTACAACTTTAAAAAGTTTTTCTGTCTGCAGAGCAAAGCTAACGCAAACAAAAGTCCCAAATATAAGCAATAAAACTAAGCAAATATATCCAAACATTAGGCAGATTAAAAAGCAGTGCTAAACTATGACGTTCACTGGCTGCAGGTTCAAATGGATATTGGTGCATGAGCATGTATGTATATTGTGCATATTTATATTAAAGTAACTATCTATCATGGTAAAACACTAGAAGAAGCACTTGCAGCACAAAACCAGGACCTCTTGTTTTATACAGGATGCAAATGACAGTTCAACAGCCTCAAAAGCAAACTAGGAGTAATTATTTTGAGGAAAGCCAGAAACTGACTCACAAAGGCTAAACTATAACTTTAACCAATTACCTGACAACCGCATAACTAAAGATACTTTTATACAGGGTCATAACATTCTGTGCACAACTGTTAAATAGAAAAGTAAAGTTTTCCACTGTGATGAGCATGGATTTGAGTTTTAAAAGTTGAACATATACATCTTAGTGCCATGATTTGTTCAGAGACAACAAAAGAAACACAAACAAGACTAAAAGAAGGAAAGAAACACAGGACTTCAAGTTAGCCAGACAAAGGCTTCTTCCTCTTCTGTTAGTCAGATTGTTACTGACATCTGTACATCCTCTTTCCGCGGTATCTGATTCAAGAACGGCATCAGTTAATGAGTCTGAGAACTGAACGGTGAGTTTGCAAGAAACAAAACAAACCAGGAAAAAGCACACGGCGTGCTTCTTATCCCCTCCAGGACAACACATGTTTGCCCATTTACCGCCAGAACATACAAATATGAAACTTACTGAAATTGATTATTTCCATATAAGTTCAGGATAAAAGGATTAAATGGGAGCATAAATCATTACTGACTGTCTTTTTCATCTCGCTTGTCTCGCCGGAAGGCACGTCCGTGTGAGAAAAGTGGCGTGTAAATCACCTGTAACGACCCTCACTAGCTGACAGGTGAGACATTAAATAACAGACATAGTCCTGGGCGGTATACCGGTTCATACCGAATACTGGTGTTTATTTTTCTTATGATATGAATTTTTCATATACCGTAATACCGGTGAGTATGTACTGTAGCGTACACAACGTTGGGAACACCACGCAGCGGAACGTAAGTGCCGCAGAACATTGTTTGACAGGGGACTGTTTTGCAGTTGCACTGGAGGCACAACATGCTACTAGTTCGGGACAGCGAAAGTCCCGAAGTGGAAGCTCCAGAACCGCAACGTGAGGCTGAGGAACTTCTTCCTAAACGAGGAGCCGTGAGTTATTTGGATTTTAAAAAGACGACGTCCAACAAACTACAATAATCTGCAAATGTTGCTGAGCTAAAGTTGTACCACAAACACCAGGCTGGTGTTGTCTCACGCGGGTACAACTTTAGAACGCTGTTTACATTGTGTAGTTAATGTTGATTTTTTACAAAATATGTTTTTTCAAGTTGTTTGCAAAATTAGAAAAATAAAAGGGTTCTGTATTTTAAGTGCAACTATCATCATTCTGATCCCTTCACTTAATTAGAATCATGAGTGCCACGTCTTTGTAAATAGCATCATTTTATGAGGCCATGCAAACCTGTATTAATACTAGTGTAGATATGAATGTTTTTCTACAATAGTCACTCCTCGTGACAGTAAAATAGGTCATTCTAAGCCAATTTACTGCAGCAATTTCTCTCTAAATGATTAGAAAATGTGGTTAACACCCAGTTGTGCCTTAAAAAAAAAAAAAAAAATACCGTGATATACCGTGAAACCGATATAATTTTGAAAAATACTGTGATATAAATTTTTGGTCATAGACAGACATGAAACAAAAAGACATGATTTACAAATTTAAGTTATTCTAAGGGCTAAAAGCTGGACTGTCAACGAGATGGCACACTTGTCTGTTTTCTTTGAAATGTGATTTCAAACTCATCCTGTCCTTTGTACTGATGGAAGTTTCCTGTTTTAAACAGGTAGATTTGCTAAAAGGGAAACCCGAGTACCTCGCAGGAAATTGACATGTTTGGCAACTGATCGGTTCAGCAGATGCATGACAAAGGACAGAGCGAGCTGACCGGCTTCAGGACCTCTCCCGAGAAAGCCAACATCATTTCCATATTGAGAACTTCTCGGCCGACGGAGGAGAGGAGGACAAGGCCGTCACTCATCTGTGACAGCGCTACGAGTGAACCAGAGGTTGTAAAACATCATGAAAATCTTGCTGTGATCAGCATTTCTGCTTCATGTCACTGTCTTTCTTGTCTGTCACTCCCTGGCATGCGGCATTTTGATCTGAGTGACGAATAGCGGCATACTGTCAGAAAGAAAAATCACCGTTTAAGTCCATGTCAACGGCCTGAAAACATGCAGACATTCAGGTCAGTGCGGCTCCACTTACATGTGTCCCTGCGGTACACTTAGGTTCAAGTTGCTGAGGACCTTCAGTTTGCTGTATGACCTGCACACGTCCCGGCACCGGATCGCAAAGTCGCCCTGTGCAGCAGGTAGAGACGCTTCCAAGTCGGCCTTCATGTCGCCCTCCTTCATCTAGGAGAGAGAAGAGACTTTGCTGAGCACCAGTAACACCAGTAACACCCCTGAAACCTCGGGATCACAGCAGTGACAGCTGCTCTTTACCGCATTCCTATGCAAATTTGTCATCCAGTGTGCACGGGCTAATGATAAGGTCTGCGACCTTGAGAGTCAAACGCTATCTCTTCGAGAAGTATTGTTCTGAAAAGTACTGCTTGTGAGATCTGATATTAAACTGACACCGTGACTCTTTCAGGTCTCAGTCTCTGAACACCGAGTATTGCACTTAGTGATGCAATCACGCACTCTTCCTCCAAGAAGGAAGGATCAACAGGAGGAAATATTCACAGAACAATGGAGGCATCTGGACAAAAATGTGACTGGTTTAGTTGAATTATTCAGGAAAATGTAGACAATCAGTCAGGAAGGATTTTGCTTTTTTGTTATTCCTTAAAGCTGCTGAACAAGCTGCCGCTGGTTTCTGTCCGTGAAGTTGTTGTTTCATTGTATTAATGAAGCTTAAAATTAAAATGAACCTCCTAAAATGTGCCTTGATCGGCTGTGTGGTGAGTTTTGCTGTTGAAATTGTTTCGTTGTGATGTGAAAATAAATGCTGCAGTTATCTCACCTCTTGTCCCACTTTTTTTTTGACCGTAAGTGTCACAGGTTTTAAATCAGCATTTTTCTTTTCTAGTCAAAGGGATCACTCCCCCATTAAACCCGCGTCCCTACCCATTCATATGTTAGACATAATATCAGTATCTAAATTACTGTCTCAATGTATTTACACATGAAATAAAAATGTGGTCAGTGGAAACTTCCGATTCATTCAACGCAGCAACATAAAGAATATGCCTTTTTATTTTTTTTGGGTGGATCAGGGGCTTTAAAGGTAAATAAACACTGGCTCCAACAGACTGCAGCTTCTCTCATGAAGCACGAAGTCAAACATGTTTTTCCACCAGCTATTATGATATCATAAGATAAAAATCAGCGTGCCGGTGGCCCAGCAAATATTAGGCCTCAAAGAGAGGTATGCTTGGTGGCCTGACGGGCTTGGCTCAGTGTGTGTGAGTGACAAGGCTGCTGGGTGAGAGAGGACGTTAGGTTCAAACACCAGTGACCTCCAGTCACAGGCACTTTGATTCATGACTGCTGCACAGAATGTGTTGTTTTGTTTTAATCGGTTCCTCGGCTCACTGAAATTATGACTCGTTCTTCAGTTTACTGGACAAACTGACCCTAACTGACTCTGATGTACAATACTCCATGTTATTCAAATACTCCATGTTATTCAAATGGCAGTACTAAGGGATTTTCACGTCGTGATGCGCCTTTCATAGAATTTTAGCACTGAATAAAGCATTTCTAAACATTTTGAGCTGAAACAAGGAGAGGACGAGCAAGTCAATTAACATCACAGTTAGCCTGAGTTTCTAAATGTGTTCACACTCTCCAAATGCTTACGCTTGCCCCTCTAAAAGGAAGAAGCCAAATGCCAAAATCAAAACCTGAAGAATAGCAGCCCACAAACCAACCAAGATTCGTACGGAGTGAGTCTGACGCCGTCTGTAATTGTGTGCAGGTCACATCAGTTCCTTGTCTTCTGCAGCCAAGTCTGTGGAGCCCTGTGATCCCGTGTTATGTCTAGAGAGTAACCTCGCTTGCCTGCGGATGAGCTCCGTGGGTGGTGTTATACTGTCTGCTGGCTCGGAGGAAATCTGGATAAAGCAGATGCTGCTCATTTGTGACTTTCTAGGCGCTTCTGTCAGTAAAGTTTTGACAGTCCAGTCTCACAGCTGTTCAACTGAAAATTCAGTCCATCCACCCGACTTTTATCTGCACCCCTTACAGTGATCCCTTGTTACTTTGCGGTTTGAGTACCGCGGTTTTAGTGCTTCGCAGATTTTTTTCAGAACTATATAATATAATTTTAAAAAAATGTTTTAAAATCGCGGAAACATCTCAGGATGTTGTGCGCGTTCTCTCACAGTGAAGAAATGCTGTGAGCCAGCCCCTTTAAGAAGGTAGCCTTATGGGTAATGATGTGGCCTTATGGGTAATGTAGTGTGTGTGTCATGGGACGGCAGAATGAAAATGAGGTTTGATGAAAAGTGTAGTGAGCATCAACAGCAGCCCAGCGTGTACAGATTTACATTCTCTGTTAACTGACAGGAGCCCAACAATACAACCTGTGTGATGTTACAAGTTCCTGCAGTGCCAGAATAAAGTGCTCGTTCCATGCAGAGAAAACCTGGACTGTTTCTTTTTTTTTTTTTTAGCGTGTTAGCCGCTAATTACAAGTCAAAAATAGCACCAAGAGCAGCGGTTTACTTTACTACGGTTCAGAGACCAGAGGCTGTGAAGGTAACAGAAAGACCACAGTTGAGCCTTTGTCTTCTTTTGCTGCAGTGCCTCGCTACTATTTTGGGGGTTTTTAAACATATTTTAAACATGTTATTGAGGCTCGGAGGGCTCTGGCTCCAGTTAGAGGATTTTGATTGTTGTGGGGGGGCGGTCCCCATTAACCACGAAAAATAATGGATCACTGTATTCCTCTGTGGGGTCTCTTCAGGGCAAAGGCAGGGGTACAGCCTGGAGAGGTCACCAGTCCATCACCCCCCCCCCCCCCCCTTCTTTAATTGCACTTTGTTTTATTTGCACACTTGTTTATTTTATTTTATTTTTTTTATTTTTTTTACTTGATTTGTTGTTTCAAACACAGAAAAGGTCATGACCTGGTTAAAGACCCTTTGACAACCTCCTGTTGGAGAAAAAGTCCTGTTTTCAGGATACCAGCACGACAACTCCCGCCGTATTTTGAGCAGGTTGTTCAACTTAAAACAGGAAACCAACAGAAAAACTGAACTTACTAAACAAAAAACACATAACATTTTATAATAACTTCACAAGTTTAGACCTGGACCCTTTTCAAGACATCCTTTATGCATCCTTGTCGCTTCAGTTCTTCATAAACTACAGTATATTTCTATGATTTGTTACATGATGAGTGATTGTTGACTTCTGATAATTTCAGGATGAATAATTTAGTGAATTGTTGCCAGTCCCACAAACACATTCAGAATAATTTTATGGGTCATGTGACTTCAAGCACTGCAGAAAACGTCATTTAACACTGTTAAAACTGGAGGGAAATTCATTATTGGTGCTGATGACGAGGACGAATGGAAGCATTTTGATTCTTCTGTGAGTTTTATTCCTTTGCAGATGTTTGAAGCAGGAGTGGTGCTGAGGGGACTAAACCTTTCTAAACCATTCTCTTTAATAATCCCAGTCACCAAACCACTTCTAAACAAACTATTTGGCCTTTAACCCAAAAAAGGAAAGAAACATCACACTGAAGTAGAAATACTCCCAGTCCTCATAGTATCCATGCACCACAGCCAGTCTTCAGCAAACACAGTATGTGGGTCCTGAAACAATCCTGAACAAACTAATCTCTAAAAACAGCCTTCTTTCGTGGGTTTCCAACTAACTCCCTCCTTTAATCCACAAATCTCTCATTTTGCACCAGGGCGGATTAGGGAGATTGCATTGCATAATTTGGTGCATTTTGGTGGGTCTCCCCTTTGCCACTTTAGCCTACATCTGCAGACAAACATTTCACCCTCATCGTGAACTACAGTGTGAGGTCAGTTCAGATCATTCCAGATGAGGAGGAGGGGGAAAAATAGCCAAAGAGGAAGGTTGCCTACCTCGCCGACAGGAGAGCGCGACGACACTGACGCGGTGGTGCTGTGGCAAAACTCACAGACAGAGAAGATGCGAGTCCACGCACTGAAGACGACCACGAAAGAGCACGTGAACGTCAGCTGACACAAACATCTCAGCTGAGTAAATGCGAAGTTGAAGAACAGGTTCAGTTCGGGAGGAGGCAGGTGGAGAAGCCGCGCGTCCCTGTCAGGGTGCCCGTGAAGACACACGCCTCACCAGAGACTCTAATAGACATTTTTGTGGCCATGTTTGCATACTTTGTTTGGTTTCCTCTGTCAGAGCACTTCATCATACCAGCGAATAATAAAAACAGATTTTTTCCCCCTTCCTCCAACCAAGAGAAGCGGTTGGACAGGCCCAATAATTACATAAAATACCACTCTGAGTGCGCGCTCGCTCTTCTGGGTGAACACTTCCTGCAGACATTGACCTAAATCACCCCAACAAAGCCTCCCTTTTCATTCATATCCCGCTGCGCTTTGTTGATCAGGAAGAATTCCTACCTTGCCTGCCAACTTGCTGCGAACTTGCGTCACCGCCAAGTGGAAGAAAACGGGCTTGACAGGCGCGCGCTCAAATCTCTCCGGATTCCGCAGCAAATGCGGCGAGCCAGACAAACTGCTCGAGAGCGGCCAGCGGCAGAGTATTTATGAGCTGAGCCTCGACAGTCTAAAGTACGGGCCGACCCTCCACTTTCACTTCTCCCTGTCACATCGGCGCGTCACACAGGATGTGAGCGATGCGGCGGCGGATGGCGCACCCTCGATCCCCTTCAAGCGATAACGCTTATCTCCCCCCTCTACCCTCGGTGCCTTCAAAATCCAGCTCCTGCCTTCGACCTGTCAAAAGACCAGAAATCTAAAGGCGGGTTGCAGCGGCGGCGGGCGCCCGGCGGAGTTCCGCTCCATCCCGCTGCTGCAGCGGCGCGTCGAGGCCTGTCCTTCAAACACCGCGTCGGTCTCGAGGTGCAAACGCATCCCGAGCGGTTAAGAGGACATCTTACCCGCTGCTCCTCCATCTCGGTGCAGTCTGCGCGTCCGGTCGTGGCATCACTCCGGCCGGCAGCCTCCGCAGCCATGGCAGCAGGGAAGAGGAGGGCGGACCGGGCAGCCGGCTGGGTCCCTGCAAGAGAGAGCGCCGCAGAGGGGGGAGAGGGAGGTGGACGGATGGGCTATGGGACACTGTACGTTGAAGTCGGACACTGCGTTTGCATAGAGCAGAGACTCACTTAGATGTAACACCACATTTTAATCTGTTCTAAAGTACTTTATTAGAAACTGATGTCAGCTCTGGGCCACAGCGTGCACCTGCATAATGTGGGCGGATCACCTGAAGCTGAAGGTGCTGATTATCCACATCAAAGACGTCAATTGTGATACTGAATACGCTGCACTGATGTCACTTGATTGAAAAAAAAAAATGTGAATGAAATGAAACTGATCCGGAAACAGAAGAAGGTGTCTTTAAAGCCTGCCTGCAGCCATCTCGTTCAGCAAAGGGCTTTAGTTCTGTGGCTCTGTAAGGATTTTCTTCTGGTACCTTTCTTAGTCACTAATGTCTGTCCTGAAAAATAAAACGTCCAACCCTTCTCTTGCAGGAATGTGTCCTACTGGTCATCAAACTCAGAAAATATAATAGAAAAAATAAATCAGGTGAAAATAAGTTTAATGAGTGTATTTCCTAAAGCCACCACGAGGGGGAGGTACAGAAAAGGACGTTCTGTATGAGAAAAAGATGAATGGCGAGCCCCCCCCCCCCCCCCCCCCCCCCCATGAAATGCCTTAGTTCAAGATTAATTCAATATAGGCCTACCTTACAGTAGAAGAAACAATTCTTTACCTTTTCAGGATGTGGTGTATTTAAGAACAAAAACCTCAAAGATAAGCAGAGTCAGAAGGTTCCTGACAAATTCAGACCAATCAGAGACAGGAAGTCAGTGTCCTTGTACATGCGGCTTGTTTATGTCATGGCATCACATAATCTTAATACACAATAATTATGAATTCTCATGGGTCCAAAAGAAAGGTTTTAGTCACAGTCCGTGGCCAGTTAATCCCATATCTGTCCTTGTACAATATGTGGCCCTTTGTGAACACGGTGCTGTTTTGAAGTCTAGTCAGAGATTTTTTTATATTGTTATTTTTGTATAGCTAATGTTAAAGTCTGAGAACTGCAGGGTATCGTAAACCCATTTAAAAACCTGATGGTTTTAGTCTTTCTTCTCTAAAACAGTGAAACATTCCATCATCCCGTCATTTCCTGAGTCAATGAATGTGCATGACTTATCTACATATGCTTAACAGTTGGAGACTAAACTTTTTTTTCTTTCTAAACATTACTTGCTGTGGCCAAAACGTTCTAACATAATCAGTCCACAGTATCTTGAAACACTCGCTTGCTTCAGTGATTCATCTGGTAGAAACCTGGTAGAAACAGTTGACGTGAACAGTTCTGGAGACGTGCAGGAGATGACTGGCACCTTATCAAGTCTCATGAAAATGCAGCTACTTCGCCAAGTGACATCAACAGTATGTTTTCTGAAATTCCTCAGTTTGTTTCAGAGTTCAGCTGCAAATTTGCCAAGGTTTTTCTTAAATCATAGAGGTCATATTTAGCTGTACATGAGATCATTGAACCTCAGTCTGCTAAGTCCTACAGAGAGTTTTAAGTCTTTTTTTCATGATCCTCTTTGCAAGAACCTGAGAGTTAAGTCTTTTTGATTTGTGAGAAGTTATGACGTGCACCTTCCCTTTTTTTCTACGAAATTGTTCATAACAATTAAGGATGAAAGATGTGATATGTAAACGTGACATAAATCTATCAGGAGTTTAGGAAAGTTTAGACTGCATTTGCAAAGAGAAATTGCAATGACAAAAGTAGAAACAACTGTAATGTAAAAGGCAAAAGGATGTCCCAGTTTATCAGGTGTGTTGTTCCTCGTGACAAAAGGAAAGATCAACATGTGGCCAGGTTTGCTGTAACTGGGCCATTTAATTAGCTATCATAACAGGTCTTGATCTCTATTTGCACATGTGCATTTTTTTTTTAACGTGAGTCAGTATATTTGTATAATTATGTTTAATGTAAAATATTTTGTCTCTTTGGCTGAAGATTTGCATAGATTTCTATGAAACCACTTTCTTGCTGGCCCTGCTTGCTGTTTGTTTGGTGAAATGGAAATGAAATTCTCCCCATATGGACCCATTTCTAATGTTACTATAAGACAATTATCTCAGCTTATGGGCAGCTTAAAGGCAATCAAAAAGGATAATGATCAAAAACATAGAGGGAAAAAATGAAGAGGAAACATTTGGGAGATCAGTCAGAAATCATTTTCAGACTCTGAGATGGGAAATTAAAACCAGAGCGATAGCAGCGTTAAAGAGAAAAGGATACTCACAAAAGAAAGGCACCCAAGACTTTTTAGCATGTGTGTTTGATTGCACATAAAAACCAGATATTGGCACAAAATATATGGAGTCAAGTTGTTTAAAATTGAGTATTGTAATGTCTTTATATGTCCACAAGGGGGCATAGTTAATCAGCTATAAAAAAAAAAGCCAGTCCAACAAGGATGATTTTTTTTTAAAGAGCTAAAATAGAGAAGAGAGTTTATGGAGGAAAACCAATCAAAATATTTCTTCATTTAGGAAATGTTGCATTTAAACTGATGCATTTATGACTGTTTTTTTTTTTTAAAGGATTATGTCACCTCAGAGGCCTGCAGAACTATTTGATCCTTGTAAAACATTGACCTCACGCTCCTTAGACAGCTAGGCCTCATTCAGACTGAATTAAACCACACCACGGTGCAGCAGTCTGGGACTAATAAACAAACTGTCTCTGGGACTCGTTCCGGTCAACAAACAAAACATTAAAAAAAAAAAAAAAAAGGTCCCAAACGCCTGATTGGGTGAAGGGTTGAGAAAATCTGTCTGATTAGCCTTCTCCAACAGAAGGGGATTAAGCTTTTTAGTCTCTAATTATTATAAAGCATACGTCAGCAGATATCCACCCATTTCAGACAGACAGGCAGGCAGGCAGGGACGCGGAGAGATGTCCTGCTAGGTGGCCGTGCTCGCTGCCAGGCTCGGCCAGACGCGGAGGAGCAGGAATCTCCTCCTGAGTCAGAGCCACGACGCGCTGACACAGCGCGCACCGCGGCACGGCTGCCTCCGCTCCCACACCAAGCATCCTGTGCTATTCTGCTCAAGATGGCGGTGCAGGCGGCGGAAAACGACGGAACAGTGAGTATGAGGGAAGCCACACCGGGAACCGGGGCAGAGAGGGGCGGTGGGGGTTGAACCGTGTCGGTGTTTTATCGCGCTGCGCGGCGGCTCGTGGGTTTTGGTTTTCTCTTTTGCGCACCGTCGTGTCGATGTGTCGTCGTTGTAAAAGTGGAGCGCCGAGCGTCCAGAGCGCGAGCCGACTCCTCTTTGATCAGGGGGGGCCGGGGAGGACATGGGAAATCCAACCCTGAGCTCTCCCAGGCCGCTCAGCTGCGGCTTTGGACGCGTTTACATGCGTTCGCGTCGCAATGACCGGCGGGGACAATTTGGAGTTTTTTTCTGTGGGGGGCAGTTTATGTTCGATAACATGACAGGTCCGCTTCCAGCGTCATTGTTGAAAGCCGCATGTGAGGCCACAGTGTATTTGTATTTATTGATTAGGCCTGCAGCCTCACACTCGCACCTGAAGGAGAAATGATTGTTTGCGTTGCGTTTGTCTCTCACTGGTGCTGAATGCTGTGGAGGATGACCACCTGAACGACTCGCTGGGGAACCCCGGCCTCATCTCCCCCGACAAGGAGGATATGTCACGTCTTTTGGTGAGAAATGCCCCCCCCAACGGCCCCCTGTAACGTCCTTGTCCGATGCAGCGCTTTAAAGGTGTCTGTTTTCACAGACGGTGCCGTTCAGCGGACGCATCCGCGGCGGCATGCGGCCAGGGAAGAAGATCATAGTGATGGGCATCGTCGACCTGGAGCCAGACAGGTAAGATACCGTCTCACAATGCGTGCACACACCTTATCTTTCTCTATTTAAAACAGCCCTAGATAAACCTATCTACCCATCTATGCGCATACTGATCAACTGATGGAGATGGGCCTCTTTTTTTTTTTTTTTGTTCCACTGTTACTTGCGTGGGCAGTCACAGTGGCTCTTTAAGTATGCAGAGACAGGGCGTTCCCTCACCAGCAGGGAGAAAAATAGGGGATTTTTTTTTTTTCTTCAATGGAAGCTCTAGTGAAGTGGGCCCACTTGGGTGTGTCCTTACCCTACATGGAGACTTGTGGCGAACTTGGAAGAAACCTCCCCATGACCTCATCTTGTTCAGTGAATACATCTGGCTGACTACTCAAGTAAAAGTTCATGTCCCAGCTGACTGAGCTGCTCCAAAATGCATCCCAGCGCGCAGGAAATGTTCTAACTGTAATCCTGGCCGGCACACTTTGGCAAAGATGCTTGTGTATGCATGAGCTGCACAGCTGCAGGGGAGGGCGGATAAACCAAAACTAGCAGCGGGGATTATAAATAATTAACAAGCAGTTGGTTTGCTCTTGCACAGCTACAGTAGAATTATTGAATTTGACTCATCCCAGATTAGTTATCACGCTTCTGCTCTGGCACCACGTGCAGACCGTCTGACCACACCTGTCCTCTTCATCCCGCAGCTTCGACATCAGCCTGACCTGCGGACGGGACTCGGGGAAAGAGGAGCCGCCGTCTGACGTGGCCCTGAAACTCTCCGCTCGTTTCAGCGACCGGCAGTTTCTGCGGAGCGCCTGCGTCTCTGGGAAGTGGACGGAGGAGGAGGCGTCCACTGTCTACTTTCCCTTCATCCCCGATCAGCCTTTTAGGGTAAAGATGCCTCTTTTGTCCTCATGATCTTGACGCATGTCCAGTGTTGGGTCCTCCTTTTCCTTCAGAGCTCCTTCTCCCCTGGAAACCATCATGATCTCACTTTGGGTGAAGAATCTTTTCGATACCGGCACCAGTTTAGAACCTGGGCTCTCAGCTGAGCTTTATTCCTATTGGTCGAGTCAGGAGACATATTCTGCCTTTTTCTTTCTTTTCAAAAATAGACAATTTCATGGAGCTTCGAAATGAAATGTCTTTGACATATTTTGGTCTAATACCATAGAGATTTTCAACATATTTTTCACAGCTATGCTCACAGCAGCCAGTTGGGGGTGGAGTCAGCCACTCCACTTAGCTCCGCCCCCTCCTCTGAAGGGGGTTCTGCTGCAGCTACCTGCCTCAGAGGTTCAGGCAAGTGCATCATGATGTGAAGTTAGGTGGAGGAAAATATTCTAATCTGGATAGTTCTATTCTTATGTGGGTCTGTGATGTCACAGACTCACTGATTACATCTCTTTGGACTCATTTGGCTACAACTAAGATGCAGAGTTTTGACATGTCCGAGCTTCAGGCTCAGCAGTCGTTTCAGAATTGAAATAAAATCCCCCACCCACTGCTTTGGTAGTTTAATTTCAAAGCCAGAGCTTTTTTGAGCCTGACCAGCACCAAGTTAGCAGCTACCTGGTGAACACAGTGAAGTGTTTACCTGTTAAAGATCCAAACAGGCTGTCCTCAGGGGTTTTTTCTGGAGACCAAAATTGTGCTGATATTTAAGTGACTATTTGATGTGCACTTGTGTGATAAACGCATTGGACTTGAAAGTTGTGTAGATGGAAAGAGAGAACGTCAAAAATCTTTTTTTTTAATACTATAGTTGAGTCTTGGTCCGCGAAGTCCTGCAACAGTCTGGTTTCCTTCCTTAAAAACATGCATTTCTCTTTCATCACTTTAATATGTTCACATTTTGTGTTGTGGCAATTGAATCACTAGTTTTTAGTGAAACATGAAACAAGTCGATGAATGATTGTGTGAGTGTGTTTTAATGCCTTAAGGCACTTTTAGTGGGCACTGTGACTGGAAACGCCATTATAAATGCATTAAATCAAATGGAAAGTCTCTGATTAACAGCGTACGGGCTAAATGAGGCAAGACATTTAGGTTTTGTTTCAATTAAGTTTTCCTCTCGAAGCTCCTGACGTCGGCACAGTAATCAATCAGCCGTGTGAGGTGACGGCACATTTAAACGGTCGACTTCTCAAAAGTCTGTGCGGCATAAAAATGAAGCGATCGGGAAGCAAAGCATTGCGCGGTACGTCGTGCCTCTGTGAGGTAAACACAGCCTGCCGTTTCTGTAGCCGCCTGTTTACAGGAAGCATCAGATGTTCATGTGATGCATGAAGGGGTCGAGAGGGTGGGAGGGGCCTGGCAGCAGCTGTGCATCATGAGTAATTATCAGGAGTCGTTGGCTCCTTCATGTCACATTCTGCTCCAATAACCCTGAACGTGTTCCAGGCGCGTGATGTTTAACTAAAAATGCAAGTGAGGGAACAAGAATATGTTAAAACAAAGTGATGAAAGTGGATAGTGTTTGTTTAAGAAGTGTGAAGTCTCCCTCAGCTGATGTGTGATCATTTGCACAGGAAACAAATAAAAGCATTTATTTATTTTTAGACGTGATCCCTGCCTTGACTGTCAGCTCTCTGATAAGGACGTCTCCGTTCGTGGTCGGAGCATGACCACGCAGGTCGGCCCAGTGGAAAGCTGGGAGCTGCAGATTACCGCCGTCGTGCAGATTGTTTGAAAAGAACTGGCTCACGACTTTGGAAACATGAGGACAGACGGCTGATGTGCCGGGTTTCTTTTTTTTTTTCGCCTCATTTCTGCCCCTTGCCTTCGTGGAAATCGCTCTGCCTTGGGCAGTATGGGATCACAAATTCAAGTTTGTTTTCTTTGGTCCAAATCATGCAGAAATGTTTAGACTGTCACATTTTGGCACCAGGTTTGCTGAGGTTAATTGCGCAGAAGTGGAGCCTGATTTCTAGCGGCAGTTTTAGGGTCTTCTGATTTAAAAAACTGTGCTAATGAGGGTTAGTTAGGACTGCACTTCAGAGTTTCTGACACTCTTGTCTTTAATTGAACATTTAGCTGTTTGAAATAAGAGAAGACCACCATTAATTATTACCTTTTCTCCAAAACTGCAGCAAGTACCAGGGATCTTCTTTTTTAAACCACTGAGAACCTAAAAAAAAGTGCTACAGGTAATCACATTATTTTTAGCAGGGAAGAAATTAAGCATCAGATTCGCAAACATTTAAATGAAGTGGTTTTTTAAATATTTGATCTGCAGGAGAACGGGACAAACATGCTTGAAAATCAACCACTTTTTCTTCCCAGCCAAGCAGTCGGCGCAGCTACGGTGCTGCATTCCCTCGAGGATTAGAAGTGTTGAACAGGGACAATAATGGGGTCACTGCTGATTCAACTCCTTCTGCGTAAATGTGACGGAGCAGGTTGACTCTGCATCGACGTCTGTCTGCTCCCTGTGTGATGAAACCGCTCCCAAAATGCTTTAAACGACTTCTCCTGCATTTATTCTGTTTTTTAAACATTTAATAATGCGTGATTTTTATGATGAGCCATTATCAGCAGATTCTGATAATCCAGATTCTCATAATCCTGCTGATGATGGATCTACTGGTCGTGGTCTACCCCCTACAGCTGTTTCGCTGTATGCAGCAGGAAGCTCATTTTCTAAGCAAATGCTTTTTATAAACCTCACCAGTACCAAACCAGCAAAGCCAGTCGCTACGTGGTGAAGTATTTAGCTGTTAAAGATGAAAATATTGTCATAAAGGTTTAGTAGAGACCAACACGGGGCAGAACAGAAACTGAGTAATGCATTATATTGATCTGCAGCCACGTGGAGTGATGGTGAAAGATTTGTGGTTTTTAATTAAAGGTCCCTGTTTGAACTGATGCAGTTATCATATTTCTGAGGTTGTAATGATTTATGGAGATCAACAATGATCATTCTGGTGTATTTTGCGTCTCCCCCGAGGTGTACAATTCATTTAATGTGCGTTTAAAAAAAAAAAAAGACAGAATTAGTGCTGGACTTTGTCCAAAAAGTATTATTTCATTTTTAAAAGTATCATCGAGTGAATAATGAGCTGCAGCTTGACTTTTAAACAGTACCTGTCAGAAATACTGCGGTTGCATGTTTTCCGTGAACCGTTGAGCCCTGATGTGAAGGACGCGTCAGGAATGCTGCTGTTATCACGGCTGAGGAGATCTGCAAATCCTCTAGATTCTTCTCGCGGTTTGGTTGTATTATTATTTTTAAATGGGTAAAAAATATTCCTTCTCCTAAGCAGTTCGACTAGAAGAGAGTCTTTTTGTGTCTCGTCTCTCTTTCCACCTCTATGCAGTTAAAAACAATGTCCCAACTGTGATTCTGCTTCTATTTATGAGCTGCTGAGCTCACTGCAATTGTCATATGTCCCAAAATCTGTTCTGATTCATGAATGCAGTCAGTGTTCTCAGGAGGGAAGTCTTTTTTTTTTTTTTTTTTTTCCCTTTTAAACATGCTGGAAAAGACTGAAGGAATAGTCTGACCGATCTTAACTTGAGATATAACCTTCATTCACTGGACAATCTTTATTTAAAATGTCTCAAATCACAACATGGATATTGTTTTTGTTATTCAACCTTTTTCTGTCCTTTTTGTTTCTCTTCTTCCGTCCCCACAGATTGAGATCCACTGCGAGCACCAGCGGTTCCGGATATTCGTGGATGGACACCAGCTCTTTGACTTTTATCACAAAGTAAAATCTTTGCCGTCTATCGACACGGTACGGATACGTGGGGATCTACAGATCACCAAGCTCGGTTAACTTCTCTGATCTTCCACTTTTGTATGTGTGTGTGTGTGTATGTGTGTGTGTGTGCATCAAAGACTTGATCACAAATGACCACACACACGCGCCTGTTACATCCTCATTCATAATTCACCATGCAGCACTGCAGCAGCAAAACAACTGGGGGGGATCTGGTGTGAAGGTGATCAGTCGGATTTACTTCCTTTTTTCAGGTATTCCCTGTGTTCCTTGCAGCTAGTTAAAGAAGCATTCATGATTCACGTCTGGTCCCGGACACACAGTCGGGTGCATGGAAACATAAGTTGTGCATTTAAAAAGATAAATACAATCAAGCTGATATGAAGGCAGCTTGTAGGTGACGAAATTAAAATCCAGTGATTTAATTCAAATTTTTAAACTGAAGGAAACTCATATAAACTTGATTGAGGTTTAGATGAATTCACCGATAGTCCAACAGAGCAGATAAAACTGGTTTGAATCTTTTTTCTTTTTAATTTTTTTTTTTTTAATGGGACGTCTGTGGATTCGATTCCACACGACACACTTGAATTAGACATTTCCGTTGCCCTTATCCTCTGATCAAAGCGGAGCGCTGCGTTTCTCGTGCGACTGTGCGCCCAACTCCTCTGGCGCTCCCCGGGCCTCCCTCGGGTCTGTCCCAGTTGCCACGGTAACGTGCTGCACCGTCACAGACCCAGAAACCCCAAAAAGAAGATTTCATCCTCCGCTCTTTATTGTGCTCTGTGCGTGGGTGGAGTACAGTCATTTTAGAGATCACTGCAGCCTCTGTTCTCCTTCAGGTACAAAAATCTGTGTGTGTGTGGGGGGGGGGTAGCAGGAAGTGGAATTAAAACTGTTTACTCTGGCGGACGAGGAGAGTGGAGACATGGCTTCTTAAATGAGTCAGTCCTCCCATTTCTCCCAGTTATGCAGTTAGGCTCCTGTAAACACATTTGTTTCATGCAAATCTCTTCAGAACTTAAGAACATTATGCAGGTCGCAGTGTTGTCAAAACTTCATCAAATATTTGCAAAAAAAAAAAAAAAAAAAAGAGGCAGAGAAAATTGTAGTAAAAAGTGTGCAAGTGTTGATCTGAGAGTAAACTCTGATCTGAAACCAGTCATGTTGGGTCAGTCTGGAAGCAGGATCCAGTCCTGCGGGTGGTTTGAATGTCTAGTGTTCATGTTTCTATAGTAGCATTAGATGTAGAGGCGCACAGAACAATTTGTTAGTGTTGCAGTTTAATTTGGGTGGTTTGCCAGGTGCTGTTTTAGTCCGTTATGCATCTTGTATGTTGTATTTTTTTTCCTTTGATCATTCCACAGCGTTGTTCTGTCCACGATGAGGCAGATTAACATCATGAACCAGCTGCTTCGTTTAATGCAGTCAGGAGGGTTTTTTCCATATGACTTGCAGCTTGATGCATTGAAGATTTCTGTTTTTGTGATCATTCCAGGTTTTATAGGACTCATGTTCCTTTACTGTCGCAGTAAAACTGCTAAGAGTATTAGTTCTTAAAGGTGCTGTGTTTACACCTATTTTATCAAGGTTTACTCTGGTAAAATTCAGGCTTCCATGTTCTAGCAAAGGGTTTATAACACAGTTAATTCTAGGAGTAACTTTTGCGTTGCCAGGTTGGGGAAAAAAAACATCAAATTATCCATCTTGTCTTGCAAAAAACCATTAAAGGTTGGATTTTTCTTTTTTTAACAACCAAATGGACTCTGATTTGTTTGTTTTCTTGACAATAAAGGGCAGGAGGGTCAGTCAGGGGTTTTTTCTCTAGCTTGGCCGCCTAAAAGAGCAATCCCTATTAATTGCCTGTGATTTATTTAGCATTTAAACGCCCACAAAGATGAACACATTAGAAAGTGGGCCTAACTTCCGCTTGTTTTAGTTTGGTGAAACTTAAACCAGGTTTGATTATCTTTTTAGGGACCAAAACCAGTGTTTTATTTCATATAAAACCCATACAGGTAAAGAAATCTTGAGCCGTTACAAGTTGATGCTTGCACAAAGCTGTACCAATGAACCATCAGGATTGATTTTGCGTGTTTCGCTTAAGTATTCCATGTTGATGAGAACAACTTCTTCTCTCTCTTTTCTTTAAATCGTTGTGAATTTGAAGTAAGCCATGACATCTGCGCAGAATAGTTGCACTGACTTCCCTGCGGGGCTCTCGATAATTGATGCGTACCGTCTCTTTAAATGAAGCTTCCTTCCTGCTCTTCAGTATCTCGTTATCGTTGTGCAGCATTCATCGAAACGTACGGAGGTTGTGACCTACATCTGTACGGGACTGAGTATTTATTAGCTCCTTTCACTAAGCAATGACATTGCTGCTCCAACAATGACTGCTTTAAGGCAGAACGTTCAGACGGGCTCTTTGCTTTGTCCTGGCACGCGCTCGTTTGTTTCGGACCCAAACTGGGAGAGGAGAGCAGTTTGGCGTGCGAGGGTGCAGAGAAGTGCGTTTTCAAAGTTCACAAGCAGCAGCGTGACGCAGCATTACAGCAGAGCACCGTTACACCAGAGCACCGTTACACCAGAGCACCGTTACAGCAGAGCACCGTTACAGCATGATGTGCGGTTGTGTTAGTAGAAGCAGTTTTGTCGTCTTTTGACCGCTTGTGTTACCACAGTATCAGTATGTTGATGATGATCCATGGCTCGGTTGTGTGCGTCAGTGATGTAGGTGCGACTCTTGTGTTGAAGTGGCACCAGGCTTCATGTTTTGGGCCCTCAGTTGTTACACGGCTGACAGCAGAGACGTCAGCAGGAATCATGGGGGAGGGAGATGAAAAATGTAAAGACTTCCAGAATTAAAGGGCTCGAACCAGAGACGTGTGTGTGTGTGTGTTGTGCGCATCGCAGTGCAGTTGAATCTGCCACTTGCAACACTTTTTTTTTTTTTTTTTAAACCTCTGGGTTTTTCCTTTTTGGATATTCTGCACAGTCCGGTACATAAGCTTGCAGGGTACTTGAACTTGCGTATTTGGTTTCATTAGCACTTTAAAGAACAGTGATGGTGTCCACTCGATAAGACTCGTGTTGCTTTGGTACCACAAACAAACCCATCCAGCATTTCTTCCCGAAACATATCATTTAAACGCAGCAGATCCCAGTTCCAGATCTCCCAATGATCCCATGGCTTTCGAAGAAATCACAATTTATCCCTCTGAGCTGTTGAATTTCTTTGTAACCCTTTTGAAATTGTAACTGAATAATTGAATGTCACTCTCTCTGATTGTAAGCCGATGAGAAATGCTTTGGTGGAAATGACGGCTCCTGTTTTCAGTCTCTTCAATTAAAAAAAAATCAATGAAAGATTTCATATAGGGCTGTTTGTTACCCTGGTTTTGAATTTTGGATGTACATATTAATGAGTATAGCCTCAAGGGCTTTTTTTTTTTTTTTTACAAGACAAATGATGAGCCAAGTTAAAAGCAGAAAGCATTTTGTTATGCACTTAAACTGAGAAACAACACCAACGGTACTTATGTAATGCCAATTTCTGTTTCAGTTAAGCATGCCCTTTTTCTTTTTCTTTTATTTTTTTTTTTAAAAAAACAACCTAATGTGTATAAAAATCCAGCTTCTGAAAATTCCTGAATCTGAACAGAAATCATTAATCCTGCTAATTTAAACTACATTCCCCTGACTTTCAAATCAATTTTGATTAAAGGGTTGTTGAGGATGGCATCATGTCCGTTGATGAAGTTTCCTCAGAGTAGAAGTAGGCTGATCCGTTTCTGATGTATTGTGTAGTTGTACAGTTAACATTTCTATTTATTACAGTGTAACCAGCGTGGTTTAAAAACATACCTGATGTGTTGCTACAGTACCTGTTCATATGAAGGGATATTGAAAAGTCAAGTCTTTTTTTTTTTTTCTTAATAATGATGAAAGTGTCTTCTTTGGCTCTGACATGTAAACATATTACAAGAAACTGCAGGAAATGTGTGACATGAATCTTGGCTCCTGCGTCTTTCCCTTTTAAACTCCAGAAGCCGTGTGTTTTTCAAGCCTGAGGATCTCCAAGCGACTGGCTGTCGCAGCTTTGATATTCTGAGTTTTTCATCAGATCTGGCGTAACGCCAGCCGCTTGATCTTTCTGCAAAGGAGTTTTCTATCGTGACAAAATGAATAAATAAAAAGTACACAAGCACTTGGAGTTCCGAACATGATGCCACTTTCCTTAAAAATTAGATGACCCTAAATTCTGTGTTGTTAGGGGTGTTTCAGTGAAGGTTGTACGCTCTACCATCGTGTTACTTCCAAATATTTTTTTTTCCCCTCTTCATGCTTTTGTAAAAATGTCTCTCTTGCGAACCAATAAACTTCTCATCATGCACCTCCACTGCACAGTTCGACTTTGTTTTATTATATATTGTGTGTGTGTGTGTGTGTGTGTGTGTGTGTGTGTGTGTGTGTGTGTGTGTGTGTGTGTGTGTGTGTATATATATATATATGCGCTCAGGTCATCAACACTGAACAGTCACATGGGTTATAAAGCAGGAAGTTACGCTTTGTGATTTGCAAAAGAAGCTCAGACGCTATTGATAAGATAAGAGTCTGAGATTATGCAAAAGTTGGTTCAAATGTCACAGGAGTGCAGAAGAAAAGCATCCTCTGTTCATAGCAGCCCTCTTTTAGCCGGTGGACTCTTTCAATACTTTTGTCTCTCTCTTCAACATGTGCCTCTTTTTCTAAATCAGTCCTGCAGCTTTGTGCTGCCCACTTCCAAATGTACAGCTGATGGAAATAAAGAGAAGGAGGCTGGATAATAGTAACCTGATCTGGGACACTGATGTCGTAGTTCCCTCCAACTCTGAATGACTTATTGAATAAGATGACTTTTTTTTTTGTTGGTGTCGCATCAGATTTTTTTTTCTTTTTCACTTGATGCTAAATAAATTGCACTGTTAGAATACTGGTATTTTATTTATTCCACTTTAGTTACATTTTTCGTTACATATATATCATGCATCATAAGCCATTTGGCCTTTACCACCTCACTCTTTGACGTACGCCACCTCTTTCTATTCTTGCCTACCTTTATTTGTGTTCCTATCCTACTTCTTCTCTAACCTTTTCAGACTTGTACTTTCCTGAATCTCCTCATTCCACCATCAGGTCTCCTTTTTTTCCATCCTCATGGGACACCAAGCACCTTCCCAGCCGTCTCCCTTTATGAGAATTTTGCCATAGTTGCAGAGTCAGCTGACAGCTCTTCTTCATTTTTTTACTCCTTGATCTCCTGCTCTCCCTTTGCTCTTTTCCTTTTTTGTACCACCAAAGTCATCCCATCTACTACCATCTTATGCTGTCTGGCCACGTTCTCACCCGTCACTAGCAGTCTCCAATCTCTTTCAGGTGGCATCTTCTGCAAAGATTTTAGTCCGCCTGCACGCTCCTACTGTTTTAAATGTGGTTTATAAATGATGTTTGTATTGGGTTAGGAAATGTCTGCAATACCCAAGGAGCTGCATCCAGCCTGGAAGTGCAGGAAAAAAATGGCAGTTCCTGGACTCCCCACTGAGGGCTGGCTCCAAGAACGAGTCAATCCGTGTAGACTCGTATCTCAAAACATCCATCTTAGCAACAGAAATAAATATATCTACTGCCTGGTTTAAAAAACATAAACAAGACAAACAAAAAAGATTAGAAACGAACAAAAAAAAAAGGTTGAATTTCTGTGCACTACATCAGGTAAAATAAGATAAAGCTACACATTTAAGTATGATTATAGGTGAGATCTTTTGATTGACAGCTGGTTATAACCAATGACTGGCTGTCGCCACTTTAGCTGCTTCGTGTTGGCAGTGTCATGATTTCTGAGCTGTGTGTGAAGACCTAGCAGAACATGATCATTCCTCTCTAACAGTATGGACTGGCTTTGGTTTGGACTGGAAGGGTTCGGGGTGAAGCTGACCAAAGCGGCCTGAAGCAGCCACCTTCACCCCCAGATGAAGACTGCTAGCCAGGGCTAACCGGAGGAGACCTCCTGGACCGCCTCTCGCTCGCAGGCTTCTACCTCCTGCAGCAGCTGGCTGCTCCAGTCCAGCAACTTTCACCTCGGATCATTTCAGGACGCTTCCAAGTTGACTAACTGGACCACTTGACAACAACATCCAAAACAAGCGCTGCCAAATCTGAAACGAGGACGGCTGGGGCTGCCGCTCACTCGACACGCCACTCATCAGCCTTGGCCAGTCGGCTTGAACAACCTGGACCGTGGATCCAGCGAGCTCTGCTCGTCCTCGTTTCAGCTCTGGCAGCACTCCTTTCAAAGGTTGTTTCAGTAACGCCATCTTAAATGGAGAGGTTTGGACAGATTTGATCTGAATCCTAAACCCATTTACCCGTTTTTACATTAGCCAGGGTCACGCGGCGTCAGTTTTTACCATCATGGCATCAAGACAAAAAAGCAGCTTCAAAAGCGTTTTTTTCAGAAAACGTGATGAGTGACGGCACCAGTTTGTCCAGTTCATCGTATACGGTCTATGGTGAAACCACAGATGAACCACAAATCGTTGCCTTTGAAAGGATGTTTTAGGGTAGTGGTTCTCAACTGGTTTGGCTTCAGGACCCACCATCACCCTTAATGACAAGCTGCGACCCAAATCAAGGAAAATTTCCAACTTCTCAAATTTATTTAATGAAAAGATCATGCAGTTTGAATCGGAGATAGTAGAATAGAATATCACAGAATGCCAACACAGAAAATAAATTTATTGGTGAACCAAAATGGCAAAAACCAAAATGGCTTCAAGTGGGAAATATTCCCTTTGATGCTCAATTAGCTGCATTTTAATTAAATCCAAAACACTTCACTTCAGTAACTTCAGCCTTTTTTAACAGACAGCATGCACAAACATGAAATAAAACAGTGCAACCACTGAGCAGTAGTTTCATAAAGAACACAAAATATATAGTTTTAGCTGAATAACCACTCACTAACCTTTGTCTTCAAGATAAGAAAATCCATATCTCATATATTTATCGTTGTATCTGTGTTTCACCTGCTCAACATATGTAAACAAACTTTGCAGATCTTTTTCTATGGTGTGAACTGGCGGGTGTCAACTCGCATTACAGGGCATTATCGCCATCTACTGTTAAGGAGTATGAATGACATGCTTTTTTTTTTTTTAAGCATTTCCTTCCCCGAGCAAAGGCCCACAACCCACTGAAAACGGGTCTGCAACCCACTTTTGGGTCGCAACCCACCAGTTGAGAACCACTGTTTTAGGGGGTTAGAGTCAGATACTTTCCTTCCTGTGCTGTGCCCCCCCCCCCCCCCCCCGTTTTTATTTAAATCCGTGTTACAGTTGAAGTACAGCAAGTGCAGCATGACTGTGGAGGTGTGACACATTTACAGATGAAGGTAGCCCTAAGAAAAGTGGTAGGATTTAGTCTGAGTTTTTTGAATCGGTAATAACTTCAGACAATCAAATATATGTTCTCAAACAATTCGATTTTTATTTTTTCTGCAAATTTGCCCTCTTAACCATTTCACGAATAGCGGTCATTACAGTAAGCAGCTACTCAAAAGCTGTTTTCTTCTATACGCATGTGTTTGGATGGTTCAGTTTAATGTCAGCCACTTCAAAGGACATCAAGAACTCATCCTACATCCATTCAATGCATTCAATACTAAACTGTCATGTAAATTACTTTCTTGGAGTTGATAACTTAAATCCACACCATCCACCCAAGTATACATATACAAACCAGAAAAATAGGTGTGTTAAAGGACATGTTGAACAACAGTTTATTTTTATTTTTATTGTATTCCTTCAAGAGAATAAGAATAAATACACTTTAGGGGAAAAATACAATCTTTGCTTATCATTAATATGTAAAAACATTACATGAGATTCACAGGACTGGGCACATTAGTAACTTGCTGAAAATGTAAATTTAGAAATATCAGCCTCACTTTGCATATGCTTAGAAGTAAATAGGTGTATTTGAAAAATGTTAGTTTTTTTTTTTTTTTTTAGATAATTAATGTGTGAAAAAGTTAAGACAAACAAGGAACTAGAGATGTCAGTTAAATGTGAAGAAAATATTCCACTTCCTCCTGGTGAGATTAAGTAGAGCATCACAACTGTAATATAAGCATCTGACGATTAACCCAGCACGTTTCCTTCTGTCAAAGAGAAGAGACAGTAATGAAAGGCAGAGAGAAAGGTAAAACACGGAATAATGGGTCACAGTGCGGGGCTCGAACCCGCGACCTTTACAAGTGAGCTTTCTGATGGCCCAGCCACGGCAGCGTCATAAAAACCCCTAACGACCCTCGGTGATTGAGACGGACGAGTCAGTTGTTTTAACAGCTCCAAAATGGCTTTTAAACCCGAAACTCTCCAGCAGTCAGTCAGGACGTACTCAGCCTTTTAGGTGAGAGTTAAAATGTCTTCAAGGACCCAGAAAAAGGGCTTTTTGGAGGGAATTCTGTCAAATTAGTACGTCACGTAAACACTAATTGTCATCCACCGCAGCAGAGGGCGCTGACGATTCACGAAAAAACAATTATCATCACATTGTTCTCTTTTGTTTAGATTCATTACGGCCGTTTTTCCTGTCTCGCGGATTCTATTTTTTCACCTAACGGTCCGTGTGTCGTCCTCCGGGGTTTGACTCTCGCCGGCGGCGGTTCGTCATGTTGGGGACACAACAGCTCAGGCTGCTGGTCAACGAGCGGCTGGCGGCGGCTGCCAACGAAATCTTCGGGCTCGTTGAGAAGACAATAGCGGACTACCAGGAGGAGGTTGTCCGCTCCAGGACCGAAATCCTCCAGCTGAGGCAACAAATCGAGCAGTTGACGGTTTTACACCCTCGTATATTCCTGTCCAGAGCAGGTTTGTAACGGTTTTCTTGTCACAGTTGTGAAAACGGCCTCCGAGCTTCAGCGACTGTTGAGGGTTGTTTATTTAATTAGATTTGTAATTCTCAAATCAATTTTCGCTGACCGGCAGGATGTCATGTGAGATTTAAAAGGCAGCAAAACAACAGTCGTTGCTGCATTAAAAAAAAAAAAAAAAAAAATTATTTTTTAAACAAGTGTTGTAGATCTGCAGGATATTCATTTATAAAGTGTCTTCCATGTGTCTTCTCTGTCCAGAAACCCAGTCAGATCCAGAGAAGCCAGAGGTTGAGGTTGAGGAGCAAAAAGAGACCCAGCGGGTCAAAGAGGAGCAGGTGGATCTGTGCATCATCCCGGACCTGGAGGAGGACTCATCAGAGGATGTAAAAGCTACACATTATGAACCAGAAACAACTGTTGTGAACCAGACAGACGGCCATCTGTTCCAGAGCGTGAGCTCCATAACTGTGACACTGAATAATGATGATGAAGAATGGATTGGACATAATGGCTCGAGCTCGTCCTACTGTGGCCCGAGTCACGTCGACGCCTCTTTCCTGCACCCCGAACAGGTCCAAGACAAGAGGGCCTGCCGTTTCTGCGGCTGCTCCTTCAGCAGGGACTGTGATCTGTTCAGGCACATGGACGAGTTTCACATGGGAGAGAAAGCCTTTAAATGTCCCGAGTGTGAGAAGGAGTTCGCCCGCAGGGACAGCCTGGCTTTGCACTTAAGAATTCACACAGGTGAAAAGCCACACAGATGCCCTTTCTGTGGGAAATTCTTCACCCAGAATTCAAATCTCAGGGTTCACATGAGGAAGCACACGGGCGAGAAGCCCTATTTCTGCAATTCCTGCGGCAAAATGGTTGCACATTCCTATCATTTAAAAACGTGCTCCAAACAGGTGTTGGACACGACTGAGATCAGCGGGGAGAGAACATTTCGCTGTTCGCGCTGTGGAAAGAAATTTCACACGCTTTCAAACCTGAAGGTGCACATGAAGATCCACGAAGCCAGGAAATAGGGTGCTGTTGTGGAGGGGCGTTGCCTGATCAGAAATGCAACATGTTTTTAAAAAAAAAGAAAAATGGAATCAACACTGTTGGAGTATGTTCATGAGTTATTTTACTTTGTGAAAAAAAAAACACGACTATAGTACTTCATACCCAAACCTTTTCAGCTTTGTAAAACAAATACTATCCAAACAAATACTATTGAATTTCCTGCTGTAATTGGAGCAATGAGCTGAAAAATTTCAGTCACTTAAATGAAATAATTTTGTGGCATCATCTTCATCATCATATTTTGACAAACATGGAGTTCACTATGAACAACAATATACTTCATCAATTAGGTTCTGTCCTCTTCATAGCAGCTGACAGAACAGGTGTAGGGGGTGGGGGGGCTGTTGTATGCAAATCCAGTTTCCTTCAGATGATTTGTGGCAGGTCGGTCACAAACATCGGGTCCTGTGTTCTGATTTGGTTTGTCCGTGGTCCAGATTTTAGACACGGCTGAGTGAAAGCGTCCAACAGCTTTAGCCAAACTTTGTTTTGAACTACAGTCTCGTAATCCGATTGTAACCCCTTGATCTGAAAATTTGCCATTAGTTAGAGTAATTTTTAGGTATGACTTACAAAGCCCTAACTCTTAACTTATTTTTTTTTTTTTTAATAAAACAGCTTAATAAATGTCCTCCTAAAGTGGTGATTCCATTTTTTCAGGTTTTGTAGATTCATTTAAAAAAAAGCAACAAAAATAATTTGTTGTTATTTTAATAGATTATTACATCCTAGATAACATTTGTAGTTGTAACTGTGAAATATAGTTCATCCATGGGGAAAAAAAAACCAACAGTTGTAGGTTTACAAGTTCAAGCCTGTGTTTTAATTCCTGTCACTGCCTGTTATGTATCTCTTTATGACCTAAAGAAAGCCAAGACAAATTCATTACAGTTAACATGTGAGTTCAATTACAACCATTTCTACAATTTTGCAGTTGTTTATGTGTGTTTCCTTTTTTAAAAATTGTTTTTTCTGTTTGCAGTTGTTTTGTGTACAGTCACAGTGAATTTGTGTCATTTTTGAACATCAGTTCTTTCTGACACTGGGACTTTGTTTGTCATCTGCCTGTAATTATACAGTCTCTGGTATCTGCCCTTTTTCTGGCGCATTTTTCCTTTTTTTTCCTTTACTGTTGGTTTTGTGACCAATTTCACATGAGACCCAGGGACAGCGGTTGAAAATAAACTATTTATTTACCAGGTGCAACTTGGTGATATCGACTAACATGCTCTGTCCTGATGTTTTGTGATCAATTTATGTAAAACAGAAGAATAAACTGGGCGAAGCTGAAAACAAAATCTAGTGTAACGCCAAATCTCACCGTTAGGGGGTGATATTGCGCTCAAGCAATTTGGACGTCAACGAAGATCGTCTATTATGAAGATGTGTCACTTTGTGGATACTAAATTAGATGAGTTGGTTGCCGACTGTTAGAGGTCACGTTTTTCCAGTGGGGGTAGGTGGGTTCAAAGACAATCAAATCCGACACCAATCTATCATTCTTTTCCCCCGTCTGTAACTTTGACCCTGGCCATTTCCTCAACTCTTCTACGTGAATATGTAGCCTGGAACTAAACACAGTGAGATGTCTTCTCTTTTCACGCGTCTCAGTTAAATCCCATGGATGGTGGTGGTGAGAGAAGATGGAGACCGGGGCTGGGGCACAGACACACCAAGTGAATGACTGCTGGTAAAAATAAAAGCTAGTATTGCTCAGTAGAAGTTGGCTGAATTTAAATAACACGGCAGTGCTTGTCTGCTTTTAAACGACGGCTGGACGGCGGCTTCACGAGCTAGCTGTTGTCAATGCTAGCTAATCATTTTTGCCGTCATGGTAACAAGATAATGAGCTGTTTGGGATTAGCTTTCTGTTTGCACTTTTTCTTTTGCATAAACAAATTGTTGGTGCCAGCGAGCTTTGCACTAGCCGCGAATTCCTTCTCGAGTTAAGGCAGTTAATGTTTCAGCCATTTTTATTTTTATACTTTATTTTATTTTTTTTACACGACTTTAAACTCATCCTTTCGTTTCACCTGTCTGTCCGGTTTTAAAGACCACTGAAAAAGAAGGTAGGACGTTTGGTGGTTTTGTCTTTACCTACAACACAACAAGTCTACTCTAACCTGTTGTACAGCAGAATAAAAGGAGCGAGGTGCCGTTGAGCAAGCATTAATGCAGCCGTTAATCCTTGAACCTGCAGTGGTTACAAAGCTGCGGATAATCTTCCCTGTATCGGTTTTCTGACTGGGGACAGGACACGAGCATGTGATGAGGGGAGACTAACTGCTCATGATCAAGTATGAATGTCTAGAATTTGTTTGCTTGTTAGTTCTTGTTAGTTAGGGGCATTTTCTTGTCATGCGGAACAATCATATGCAAGTTCCTCTCAGTTCCTCAATTTTTAACACAGGGAGAGTCTGAACAACCAAACAAATGCAGCACTGTCAGGAAGTCCTTTTACAAAACCCTAGAACTTTAGTTGTTTATATATCTCGAGTATATCGTGGAGCATATCATAAAGCCTCCATGTGTGTGTGTGTTTTTTTTCCAGAGATGTGTATATATATTATGCTGATTTTGTAGAAAAATGTGACAGTGAAAATGGTAAGAGGGATTTAAAAATTCTGTATCTTAAGAGAAGGACCACTCATCTTATTTTCAGCATCTCTTAAAACTATTGATGTTAAATCCTACAGAGTTTTTGGAGGAACGTGCAATCATCCAGACAGCAAGACTATGCCCAAGGTGGTGTTTTCTTTTAAACATCATATAGAGCAGGGGTGGGAAAGTACTCTGAGACAAAGAAATGCAACTTTAACTATTTAATTTTAGCTACTGCAAAGAGCCACGACTTCCTAGATTTTCGCTATTTTGCGAAAGGATGACTGGTAACTAATTTGCACGCAGGCAGAAAGGGTGGGTTGTTCCCAACCACTGTGCCTCTGCTCCACGATGATTGGATTGCATGTTTGCATATAAAGATATACACAATTACAGGTTGACAGGATTATTGCCAAATAAAACACAAGCGACCTCATTAAGCATTTAAGTAGCCATTATGTGAAAGAGCACCATGAGTTTATGATATGACAGCATTAATGGTGACATTTATATAAGGTTGGTACTAAATATCAATTAAAAAGCAAAATAAATGTTTTTTTTGATTTTTAAAAATATTTTATTTTAAATATCACTGGATATTGGATCGGTGTACAGTGCCAGCTGATATCCAACAGCCAGGGATCAGAATATGAAACATGTTATGTAATATCTCTATACAGGCAACGTCCTTCCCTTTAATAATTTCTTTTGTGAGCGGTTTGACGACATTTGTCAGATATGAAACCAATGTTGTTTGTTTTTGAGCTCTAGAAAGGTGACCATTTTTAAATATTAACATTTTTATTCCTTGTGGCTGTTATATTTGACCCTAACTTCCCTCTTCCTTTCCTTTTCCTCTACCAGACGCATGAGTCCTTCTAGACAGAATCTATGGAGCCCGACATCATGCCCTTGCATCCCTCCACCCACCCTCCACTGGATGGTGACGGGGGCTTTGGATCAGAGGATGAGTTTGGGGACTTTTCCGTGGGGATGCCCTGCTCCCCTCTCGTAAAACCAGCGACCCATCAACCTTACTCCTGCTTTAATCACCCAGGTGAACAATCTCGGCACATGTCCACTGTGAAGTTGGAAGCTGGTAGAGCTTCTATACTTTTGGAAGGGAAAAACTGCACTGTTAATACTTTTTTGCACCTGACAAATGGATATACTCAAGGAGACCATAAATCCAGGACCCACATTGCTCCTATGGTGGGCGCTTGCTCCCCCGAGGAGGAAACGGGGTTTGCTGATTTCAGTGTTTTCAGGGAGCAGGCAGCACACCCCTGGTGCTGTGGCTTTACAGAGCAGTGGGATGGCAACCCTGCTGGGGGTGAAGCAAGACAGTCATTTAGGACAGGGAGTTACTATGGAATCTGAGCCTATATCCCAACATGTGTATAAGACAGAAGAAGATGTGTGCATTATGGTTAAGCACGTTGAAAAACCACCTCAGGATCACCATCAGCCTCAGGAAGCTGCAGCGGCTTCGATACTGGCACCTGTTGAGAAGAAACTGGGCATGTCTGGGGAGATTCAGGGGGAAAGGAAGTGTAGCTGCGATTCCCTGCAAACATCTGAGGTGCAGGCAATGACAGGGAACGTCACTCAGACATCCTCTGTGTTCAGATCTGCTTCCAATAGCTTGACAGCCACGTGTAATGAGTTTTCAGTTAATAGTGCTTCTGCAGATTCAGAGCCGAATGTGTCATCCCTCGCTTCTCAAGATGATCAAATTGATCGGGATGGGATGGATGGTGAGGGCGAAGAACTGAGATACTACCAACATGCTGACTCTTGTGGCATGATGGCAAATCTCAGTCTGTCTGAGTTGGAGAAGGATTTTCATGACGGAAACCACCATGTGACTCAGGAAACTTCTGCTACCTCCGGTCAGTCACAAGCTGGCACAGATACAAAAGACAAATGTGCAGACTTTATTGACAGCTGTCTTGAGCATCACAGGGATCAAGAACCTGCTCACACAGCTGACATAGCGGTCCAGAGTCTAGGAAACCTCCCACCAAGTGACAGCTTTGCAGATTTCTGCTCGGGGCCCACGCAGGAGGATGGCGAAGGGCTGTGGGCGGACTTCGAGGACCCAAGTACGTCTATAGAAGGGAAAAACTTGGACACGGTTCAGGGAGCCAGTCAGCAACCTGCAGATCGATGGAGACAGAGAGGAACGAGAGAAAACGAGGACATATTGGGCTGTGAGGTGGAACAGTTGTCAGGTAGGAGACGTTTCACCAGCACTCAAAACTCAACCACCATCATCAATTATTATTTTCAAATTTCTGGTTGAAAAGATTAAATCCATTTTGCCTTTCTGTTGGGGTGTCCCCGTCCTGCCGTGCCCAGCAGCTCTTCCATGCCAGTTTCCCTGTGGTGGAGGTACCAGCTGTGGAAGACGTGGAGGAGCTGCTCAACCTCGGTGCTTTACTTCAACTCCAGCAGCCCCTGAAGAGCGAGGAGGAGATACCTGAACTCACCTGTGCTCAGAGGTCAGAACAACCAAGTCTGCAGCTTTGTTCAGAGGTTCACCAGCGTGCTTTCTGTCACTGATGTAGACTGAACACAGAGAACTGTGACCAATATACGCTGAACTTAAATTTTGCATTTCCAGTGGTGTCTGCATTTTGCTGCAGTGTTTCTAAATTAGGTTTACTGTGCATAAATGAACTACATGAATGCGCAAGTTTAATCAGGAATGTCCCACGGCAGGCTGCCTGCAATGCAGATGTTTCTGCACTCAGTTCTTGTTTACTAGGCTTCAGTGAATAATTTGCATTCAAATTAGATTTGCTTCTTGATGTTAAGAATGGATGATCACACTGTTGTTTGCAAGTATTTTCATCTGATTTGTGCCAAGACACATACTGAAATCAGGATATGCAGCAGCACAGTGACCTCAAGCAGACGGCGTGAGACTGATAAGATCATAAAGAAAACGAGAATTTCAAGTTATTTATGTTAAAGGTAGCTATTGGATCATGGGCTGTGCTTTTTCCCACACACTTTTTTTCTGCTTTTTGCCTTAGTTTTTGTTGAACAATGACATGGTGTAGTACTGAGTGTGCTAGTTTTTATGTGAAGTTCTGGTCACTAAATTTTAAGACCTAATAAGCATTTTTTTCCTCTTTACACTTATGTAAAACCTCTGAACTGACAGAATGTGACTTTATTTTTTAACATTTCTGTTTGTGTTCTTGCCCTGGATTTCTCAACAGCAACATGAAATGAAATGTAACCTATAAAACTAAGAAGAATCTTATCTTGTGTAGATTTTTTTTTTTTCCTATCTGAATGCAATCTGGAGCTGCTAAAATCTGGTTTTGGATTGGCAGTGTGAAAGAGCACAATAACACCTTTACCTTTTAACTCTTTCAACACTAAGATTTTAAATTTTAACACGTCTGGTTTGAACTTGTCGGTGGAGCAGATGGGAAGAGGTACAACTGGTCTCACCTGGTTAATAAAATACCGTTTCTTTCCGTCACTTCTCGTAGGATTCAGCAGATGATGGCGTGGCCGCATCAGGACATTCACAATTCAGTTGGCCTTCAGTTTCGTTGGGCTGGTTCCCATAGTAACAGAAATCTACTCAGGTGCCTTGGCGTGGACACGGGAAACATTGTGAGTTTGGCGTCAGCTGCTTCTTGACCAGAAACTAGGACAACAACCTTTTTATATATATATTGTTGATTTAAAAATAAATGTCCAAGCAGGTTTCTGATCTGGCAGCCATACTTTTGAGACTTTATTTAGTTCATTTTCGCTTTGTGTCTCTGCCTCCTGGAAGGCGTTCCCTGGCATGAAGAAGCAGCCAGTGGCTGTGCCCGCTCATACATCCAGTCTGGTGAGTCACGTCATGAAGATGTGGTTGAAGTTGAATTGTTTTCAGTGGCGTTTTAAGATGCCTGACTTGATCACTGTGTGGCTGGAAACCAGAAAATATGTCTTATCTGAATACCACTCAGATGTTAACAGTGTTTCAAAAACATCCCGTTGCTGTCACTGTCATCAGCTATTTTTTCAAACCTTACTTGTTTAACTTTCATCCTATTTTTTAAAAAAATTTTTTTTCCTAATAATCCATCAGGGAATGCTTGAGCCCACCAAAGACTCTGTACCAGCTGCCTGTTCTCCAGGACGCACGGCGATCACAGCACCTCCAAGTCCCCAGGACAAACTGGACCCCCCAGCATATTCAGTGCAGGTAGCTTTTTATTTTCCCTAATTTGAAAAGGCTCAAACCTCAGCATTTAAATGCAATAATGTTGAGTTCTCTTTTTGTTGGAGGAGCTTCCTTCCAGCCAGCTGAACTGGACCAGCCGTGGCCTTAGCAGCTCTCAGGATGGTATGTCCCCTCGCCGAGCCCCACACTTCTGGGGCTGGAAGTAGACTGCCAGCTAGACCCTACATGGTTGCTATTAAAAAGCCAAAAGGAAAAAAAAAAAACCTCACTGACTCACCAGTCACTCTCTGCAGTTCATTAGCACTTAGATCATGTTGTTGTCAGCAGACCATAAACCATAAAATGAGATTCAAAATTCGACAGATGTGGAGTCAAATAGGAAGAAATCTATGCCAGGGAAAACACTGAGCTGGCCTTCCCTTTTCTCTCCCCATCTGAATCTGCTCTGACCTTTTTAGAGGAAATCTGTCTCAGTATCAGTCCTATCTGTGCTGAAGGAATTTTGTGATGTCCATCTTGAAGTGGTAACATCTCGTGTGGTTTAAGGCTGTTTTGAAACCAGATATACGCATTGCTGTGCTGCTCTAATGCTCCTGAAGTGTTAATACTGCCTGACTCGTGCATGACTACACTCATGAATTCCTCCCATAAAGCCGACAGTATCACCCAACATTTGACTTTCTTTGACATAAAAATCTTTTTACTTTTTCATTCAAATGATTTGTGTTCATTGTGTGCTTGTGATGGGTTTTCTGTGGATTTTGTTAGACAAAGGAAAAGAGGTACCGTCAATATAAAAACACTTTTTTTTTTGTGTTAACTTTTTTTTTGTAGTTTAATTTTTTGAGATTTAGATTGTGTGCATCAGTATTAAGTGCAATATTTCCACAGTTTAAATTATCTTAAAAATGGAATAAAAAAAACATTTTATTTATAAAATTAAATTAGTCTGTTCTACTGTCATTTTGCATCCAATTTCTAACAACTGGATCAGTTTTTGTAAGCACCCACAACAAAATGCCAGAAAAAAACAAGTAAAAATGTCTGTAGACTCTAGTGTTTTTGTAGCAGCTTTCAGTTGTTGTTGGAGGTAACGATTATTAGAATTGAAATTAAATAAGTTCTGCATTTATATTATTTAGCTTCACTTGGTTGCATTAACAGCCATGCTCTGATTTGATTTTCTTTTCAGGAAAAAAAATGGGAAAACAAACTTTTGCCATTTTGCAGCTGCATGTGTGTTGAAGAGGGTCACACAAGACATACATGTGCTAAATGCAGTGTAGCTGTGCTGAAAGACTGTAAGGATCTTGTATGAACATAAAATTCTGCATAACCAGAACATAAGATTGACTATTTTGTTAGTAGCACGCAGGATGAGTTCATTGTTGTTAACAGATATTTATATTCGCACAGACTTATGAGCGTAAATCTAAAGATAGAGCTGAGTAACTTAAAAACCTTTTACCCTCAATTTCTTAATGAAGTGTTGGGTCTTAAACCCTCATTTAATCCAAAAATTAAGTGAGGGTGTATAAAAACTTAGTATTAATAAAGGGTGTAATTATAAATTATGAACAGTAGAGGGCAGTCTTATATTTTGTTTCTTGTTGCGCAGAAACATCATTTACTGTTGGAACAAATCATTAATGATCCAGTCAGGCTGTGTTATTACAAGAGACCTGTAGATTCATTATTTGTTGTATGATTTGATAGCTTCTTTTAAATTTTCTTTCACAAAATGTCTTGGAAGGTTATTGTCAGAGTACTTTGACAAGACATGTCTTCGTAGTTGTGAATTCTGCTGTCACTCAGTGCTGCATTTGATTTTTTTTTTTCTTCTTGTGCACTTTATCCTGTACTTCATGTGGTAACTGATAAGTGTCAGAAGATGGATGGATGGATGTGTCCGTACGAAATAGGACAACGCCTGCTTCCAAAACTCGTGACTTCCAAAGCTGACATACTTGGCATCCTTTTTTTTCCATCCCTTTTTTTCAGGGGTTTAATAACTGCCCGCGACACATTTGTCAATGCCAATAGTCTGTCATAATGAGTTGTGCCTTCTTGAAGCATTTTTTTGTCCCCCACCCCAAGAGTGGTTAATTCTTTTTCTTCTCAAAAATAAACTTTGGACCACAATATAGTTTTTTTTCTCTGCAGGTTTACTGCTAAAGTAGACTTTATTTACTGCATCACTGCAACAATCACTGAAAATCCTTGTACATACTGAAATAAATCAGTTGATCATCTGCTTGGTGTCTGGTTACTTTTTCCTCTGATCTTTTGATCCTGCTCAAAACTTAATATAAGACATCAAAAATTCAGCAGCTGGAGAGCAGCGTCACTAAATAAATATACAATTACGTCAGTGTTTGTCTTTTTCATAATCTTGAGTGGAGTTAAACAAAAATCCAAATTGAAAGAGCTTAAATTCTGGTTTCTGCTGGCCCCTGCTTATTTACTCTCCCACCCTATGCTGATCTGCTTCTGTCCTCTGGGCTGTTGGCACATTGTGACATCACCACAGTCCATTTACAGTTATGTATGAGGAGATCAATTGGTATCACTCCGAAATGCCAAATGACATCACAGTTATTTCTTTTTCCCTGCAGCAGACATGTTACAAGGTCATCACAGGAGAAGCAGAGTTAGTATTGATACCTAAAACATTGGCAGCAGACCATAAAGAGCTGGTTCCTGGTGTCGCACATGTTGCAGTAATTTAATGGAACTGTTGGAGTCCCCTTTGCCTGATACAACAGTCTGGTGCAGGATTATAGTATATCCAGTACAGTGTGCTTGAACTACACCCTAAGTGATACCGTGGTTTATCAAAAACGAAGCTTTCCACCAAACTGTGGTTTAAAGTTAGCTATAAAGCAATTAAATACCAATATTTATACTTGAAATGCAACAAAAGGAATTTATAAATGAAATGACAAATCAAATTAACATCCGATTACCCTTCATGCTATGCACCAAAATATTTAACAGACTTTGTAACAATGGCAGAAGAGAGTAAACAAAGTGACTTTGGAAGAGGGTTGACTGACAACGTTTTTACCTCCATTGTGTTCCCTTGAAGAAGAGCGTGTATTAATTTAATCTAATGATTGAGAATGCAATGCAAGACATGGAGAGACTGTCAGTGAGAACAGTCTGTCAGGAGTTAGGAAGAGAGGGGTGTTTCTGTAGCAGAGTACATAAAACCTCGGCTGCAAAGATGAATGCTGAGGCCCTGAGGAGGAGATCTGACCCAGCAGAGGCCGAGGCAGCAGCGCTCCACCAGGTCAGCACGTGAAACTACACAACTCAACATGTTGTTCACTGTTTAAAAGTTTTACCATGACGTTGTAAAATGAGTCAGTACTCTGATGCTACATGCAGTTTTTGCCGTGTTTGTGCTCTTGACGCTTTTGTCCCTTTTATGGTTTTGTCATTTCCTCTCACATGTAGAGACGTCGACCAGGAGCTGAGGAAATTGACCATTAACAAACTGGAAACCAGCATTACCAGCAGCCACTTAGCGGGTGCTTAGTCCTGATGTCCACAGCAAAGAAGACGAACATCTCAGTCGTGTGTGCTGCCACACTATGTCATTCTATTATATTAATCGTTCATCTTTGTTTGTGTTTGTTGTCAGTCAGAAAAACCTCCACCGGATGAGGAGCTGAGTGCAGAAGCTGCCAGGGTGATGGCTGGACTTCCTAACCTGTCCTTCAGGACAGCCAAGGCCCTCATGTTCCCAACGTCCTTGTACCAAAAGCATGCTGTTCCCCCAAAGACACTGAAGGCCTGATCTAGCACTACAAACTTGTTAGAGTTTTTGAATATCAGCAAAGTAAGAAAGAATAAGTAAATTACTAAAAAGGCCCCACTGTAGTCAAATACTCTGCAGACTTTATGAGCTATAAGCAAAATGAGCCTTAATCATCCAGTTTTAGTCCAAATACTCCACCTGCTGGTAATTTTTTGCATCCAGCCTCAGCTGCCAGGAAAGAGGCAGAATATCTTCAAAAGGAAAAAAATCACATTAATCTCAAAGCACCGTTATCAGCCAACTGTAGAGAAGCAAATCTGCATTTGTACTGTTGCGTGTTGAAGCATTAATCTCCTTGTGCAGTTGTAGTTTGAATTTAATTTCTTTTCCCTCTAACATGTATATTTGCTTTGAATATTCTTTATGCATGCATGCTCATGTAAAAAAAGCACCAGGCTGTGCAAAAGTGAAGGTTATTATTAACACAAAGTTACTATGAGTTATGATTTATATATTAGACGATATATTAGTCATTTGAGAAAGAGTATGCACTTCATGGACAATTTGAGTCCGTGACACGTTAAGTGTAATTTCTGAGTATATGACAATATACATTTGAGTTTTGTCTACTTGCTTGTCGCAGTATTCCAGCATGCAGACCTGCATATGCAGACACATAAATTTATCCATGCTGACACTAAAACGTTTACGATCAGCTCTGAAGCACATATCTATCAGTGCAGTAGTCTGTGAGCATCTGGGCTGGAACATCTAGCCAGTTACATTAGAAAGGGCTGGTACAAATAATAGGTGGGCAACATGACAATTACATCTTTGTTCAAAACATTATGAAGGACATTGTAGATATTGATCTGACCGTCGGTCTGCATAATTAGTTTCCTGTCTCCTTTGGCAAAAATCCTAACCAACGCATCCATATCTGAGGTATTCGTTCTGGATTTCTGATGTGACTGCTAAGTCACTTTTTCTGTTATGTGACATGGTGTGATGATCGAGTGTTGGGACTCTCAATACAGACAAGGAGCCTGGAGTTGGCTTCTGACTTGGCAGACGGCAAAAGGGCCAAAAAGAGCATTTGACAGTTTTACAAACCAAAAACAAAAACGTTTTATACAGTTTCTCCTACCTGAAAGGAAGAATCATATTGAGATATCAGAAGACTAAATTTGTGTAAATCAGAAAATAGCATTTTCACAAACATAACTAATATTCCACAAGTTCTGAACTGTGTTTTAAAAGTGTTTACTATCAAAAAGATAATTTAACCCTGGTTTTACGGATCTGAGGTGCGTCAAAAATCATTAAATGCTTGTTGTAGCTGATATAAGGCTTCTGTTTGTTTTTTTTTTTTTTTTGAAAAGGCCTCTGCTGGTGTAGAGGCAACACGGCACATTATACTATCATGAACATTTATTTTGGCATGAAATACTTTCCGATCAAGATTGTTAATATGTAAAGTGAACAGAACTGGTCCCAAGACGATCCATGAAGAACACTGAGGTTGCTAGAAGTAGAAGTAATACCTACCACCTGAACACACAGATCTACATATATATATATATATATATATATGTATATATACATATACATATATATATATTATTTCATAGATTATTTCTTTGTTGTAACATGTTTCTTAGCAATAAATTATAAATATTATCCCATTGCGAAGCCTGCTTATTCATTTTTTTAGGTGGGGCCACATTTGTAAAGAACATGCATTTGTGGGATGAGCAGCATGTGGGTTGAGCCCATGAAAGATTTACCAAATCTCTCTCTGTATACTGCATGGGCCTGATTTTGAAATGTACGTTTAGATTGATTGTTTTTGTTGAGATTATTTCTCCTTATAGACATTATCGCTTCCAGACAAGGTGGGAGGCTTTCACAGAGCAACCTGGGAATCATTTCATCCACCATGGCTGCTAATTAATTTCTACTAGATGTGAATTTACTGTATTTTGTGGAAGACATTTAAACAGACAGGCTGACGCTCAGGGGGCTCCGTCACACACCGGATGAGCACTCTTCCCTTCCTCTTCTCGGCCGGGTTGGTGTGTCTTCCTTCCGGCTTGCCGAAGAAAGTTGAGGGAGGTTCAGCGGCAACTGGGCTTTAACATAATGGACAGCCAAGGAAGGAAAGTGGTGGTCTGTGACAATGGAACCGGGGTAGGTTTGCGGTTTCGCATTCGTGCTTTGTCGAGTCGTGCCTCGCTTTAAACGGCGCAGACATGTCGAAAGATTTGCCGAAACAGGAAGTGTCAGCGTCCCTAGCTAGCCCGAAACTGGGTGTGAAGCTAGTTAGCCGCCTAGCTCGCTAATTTTCATTCATCCACTCTTGACGCGGAAACAGCGCACAGAACATCTGCAAAATGTCAACTCGAAAGTTGAATTCACAGCTATGGCCGTGGCGCTCAAAACCGCTTATGCGTCCAAGTCAGCGCGGACAAATAACTGCTTTTTTGTCCCCAGCGGTCGCGGAGCTAAAGGTGCTAGCTGGCTAGTTCAAACAGCTGGACGTCTGGTTCCTGCTGTCTGCCAGCTGCGTCAGGGGTTTTAGCGATTTGTTCAGCAACCACTCGGAATGTGCAGATTCATTTGTTTCTGCTGTCCTGTTAGTGTGCTTAGCTAAAATAAAAAGGAGCCGCTAGATTTTTTTCTTTGTACAGACGCTCGTCGGCAGCTAGGTGTACCGCTGTCTAGGCCGTGTCAGGTGAATGAGGAACCTCCTACATGATCTCTGTCTCTACGGCCGAACATCAGCTTCGCCCCTAAAATGTTACCTGGAGAGGTGCACGGGCACTGGAAACAACAAACAAATCAAGTTTTATCTTCTGTACACCGACCTGTTTTAACATATGTCGTATAATTAGATTTTTTCTTGCTGTTGACAAGTTTATGAACATGTTAGGAAGTTGTAAGAAGCGTTGCGGAAGACTTCACCTGAATGGAAAATAACCATATAACCAAAAACTAGTGGCATCTGAGCTCTTGTTACATTTGGATGGATCTTATTTATTTATATATATTTGTGTAACAATTAAGCTGTAAACACAGATATGTGATACAGGTGTTTTTTTTTTTAATCTGTTATTTTTTTAATGTCTGGGTTAAAATGTGTCTTCTACACCAGCCGCTGTAAATTATGCCTATTTTGGTTTGTGCTTAAATTATTGCTCACTGCACACACAGGCAACCGCTGCCTTTTGTGCAGATACTTCCTGATCTAAACGTTGACTAGCAGTCAAAGAGGATGTTAGCTCAGCATGTCACAGTCTAATATGGGGTTTTTGAGTTGATGTGACTTTTTTTCAAGAAGGATTGTGTGAAGTGGAGGGCGGGGAAAAAGAAATTGAAACCTGCCCTGTGACACGGTTGAAACTGAGAAATCAGGAGGAAGTGAGAAGAGACTGAGCCACAGACATTTATGCCTCTGACACATTCTGTTTAACCTCATAGTCCAAATGTGATGTGTGACTTTTTCACATGACTGCAACTCTGAACTGGTAAACCTAATTTATTTCAATAACACTTCATTAATCCTCAAAGCAAAATTATGTTGCTGCAGTAAAAATCAGAGTGACTCGGTCACTGTTACAAAGTCACTATAAAGACCCATTCATAAGTTTTTAGTCCCCATTTCGACCAAATATTCAATTCAGGCCAGTGATACTTTTGTCCCCAAAGGGAAATAAATGGATTGTGGTAACTGTCAAAAATTAAGTCTCTTTAAAGAGTCAACCAGTGTGACAGGAACTTCTGCAACAAGCTGCCATTATGTGCGATGCTATTCTGGAACTGATTTGAGCTATTTGCACATTAATTAGCTGCTTAATCATATTTAAATTTGCAGATTGAGTGAAAGTCTCACATTATCTTCCTTTTTAGGGTTGGGTAGTATATATTGTTAAAGTGTGTATTTTCTTTGACTTGTTTTAAAATCACAGATTGCACTCTTTTATCAAACAAAAAAAACTTTTTTAAATGGTTGAGCTTGATTGAAGTTGAAAAAAATGATCCAAGTGCAAAAACAATAGTGAGAACAATACTAAAATAGTTGGTCATTCATTGTAATCGAGGTAACATGACCAATTAATCGTCATATTGATTTGAAGTCATATCTCTCAGCCATACTTCCTTTGTGGTTACTCTTGTGTTTTAGATATAGATATATATATATATATATATACACTGATGCATCCTAAATGCCATCCTTTCTGAGTCTGCAGAGCTGCTACACAGTTCAGTGATTCAGTTATCTGAGCTTTTTTAACTATTGCAGTGAGCAGTAATGGCCTCTGCCTGCTTGGCTGATGTCTCCAACTTGTTTATGTAGCATGATAGTCTTATGAAGTTATTAAAAGGTGTTTGACTTAATATTTTAGTCCTGTTGATGTCTTATTTGTTGCTATTAATGCTGGAAAGAGTCTTGAGAATATGAAACACACTGATGTACTCTTTCATTAACATTAAATAGCTCTATTTTTTTTAGTAACAAATAGAGTATGATTTAGAAGTTTGGCCCAAACATAATACATTTTTAGACATTACACACTTTACATATTTTTTTCTGCTGTCATGCTAAAAAGCAAATGCACACTGCCCACATATGTTCTGCTAATTCAGACAAAAACGTCTGAAACGTTTTCATTAACTCAGTCTAAAATGCTGATTAAATCAGCTATTATAGGAGAGATCATGGTGATGTTGTCTCACTGTGTTGCACAGCTGTTATCTTGGTTTGCTTGTTAATTATTTCCTTTCCTCTGGTTTTCTTATCTTTCTGTTGTAGTTCGTCAAGTGCGGCTATGCAGGCTCCAACTTCCCAGAGCACATCTTCCCTGCGCTCGTTGGGAGACCCATCATTCGCTCAACAGCCAAAGTGGGAAACATTGAGATCAAGGTACGTCTGGGTTGTCTGATCGTTTCCTCTGACGAGGAAGTCTTTGTTCTAAGTGCCATCTGCTCAGGTAACCGGGGATGAAGACAAAAGAATATGATACGATAAGAAATCAAAGCTAGTTAGCTCAATCAAGCATAATGTCAATATCTCAAGTAGTCTGAATACAAGTTGATGATATTTGTGGCTCCTCTCTCCCAATATGACATTGATATATTGGGCCCTGTAATTTGGGGAAAGATTAGTTTGTTGGGACTGAGTTGTTAGGAAACCAGATGTTTTATATTAGTATGGTGCCTCTCTCAACCTCTCTGTAGTCCTTTTCAATTATTTTCTTTATTCATCCCTTTGATTTATTTCTTTATTTATTTTTATTATACCTACCTTCCTCTTCCTCCATGTTTTGTTCTCCCTTGGTGAAGTAGAATGCTCAGAAGATGGTAAGTTCAGGTTGATGTGTGCCTCCTGCTCTTGCCTGCTAAAGAGGGTTGTGCCATGTTATGCTCTTTCCATTTTATAGATTCTGTTTTTCATTTTCTTTTCATCATCTTCATTAAAAAAAAAAAAAAAACTCACCCTTAGTTCTATTTTTCTTCAAAACCATGTGTTTGATCCTTCTTTTTGTGCGTGTGTGTTTATAATAAGTTTGAGTGGTGTTGGCCAAATGAGTGGCAGAGTATGGGTTAGGTGTACATCATTTTGTGTTGGTGTACTCCTTTCTACAGGCTGAATGCGTTAGCAGAAATAGCTGCGATGAATCATAGGCCAGCTGTTATCGATGGAGGGCTAAAAGAGATTTTGGAACGAATCCATTTTCAGAGTCTCTGATCTCCTCGTGCATCCAGGCAGCTAAATGCTACTAAATCCTACTGCAACTTTCAGCAGAAAAGAAATTGAAATGTCAGCTGCAGCTGGAGCACTTGCTTCCAAATTACTAATTTGCTGCATCTGTGTCCATTATGGATATTTTTAGCCTGCCATTATGAAGCAGGGAACAATTTTAAGTAATATCCTGCTAGTGTGTCACCTTTTTCTCAAGTGCAGAGGAAGTATCCATACTCAAAGATGCATGGCAGACAGCTGAGAATCAGACGGAAGCACATCTGTTTTTCTGTTACCTTTTTTTTTTTCTTTTTTCTTTTATTGAGAACACATGGAAGCGATGCCTGTGACTGGTATTTTGTTAATGCCAAAGCGCACAGGATGAACCCATAAAATGGCTGCCTTTAGTAGGCTTTTGATGTCTCCAAGTGGAACGTGAGATGCTTGACTGCGTGGCTAACATTGAGCTCTAACCCAGCAGCTGTTTACATTACCAGGCTGCCTTGCATGTGGAGAGTTGAATGGGGATAAAACAAGTGGTTTACTGTAGCTGAGGTGAAGTGTTTCCAGGTGTAAATGCATGGAAAATGATGCCTTGTGGTGCATGCTGGGCAACTGAGTGTAAAGCTGAACGGCTACATGAATCTATCTGTTATCTGACAGATGGCTCAAGATTATCTCTGTTTTCTAGTTGACAAGGAGGCAAGTTGAAGTGACAGAAGTTATCACTGACACTGAATGGTCCAAACTGGGCTTCAGGGTGGATCACTATGCTGACACCCGTCTAAGTATTTAACTGTGACCCTTCCTCCAGGATCTCATGGTGGGAGATGAGGCCAGTGAGCTGCGCTCTATGCTGGAGGTAAACTATCCCATGGAGAATGGCATTGTCAGGAACTGGGATGACATGAAACACCTATGGGACTACACCTTTGGTCCAGAGAAGCTCAACATCGACTCCCGCAACTGCAAGATCCTACTGACCGAACCTCCCATGAACCCCACCAAGAACCGTGAGAAAATAATCGAGGTACAGTGACATGCCTTTTATTTTGAGTTTGAAGCTATTTTTAAGATGGCTCAGAGGGAGTACAGTGGAATAGGTCTTTTATTCTACTGATTTTTTTTATTTTTTTCCCCTTGTTTTTGGAGCCAGCATGCAGCAGTCATTATGGGCAGCCTCCGGGCTTAGTCCTCTGAATCATTTCCAATGTTTTTAATTGTGCATTATGTTTCAGATAAAAATTTGCATGTGTTGCTGACTCTGCTTTTTGTTTTTCCACTTCGTCTCATCAAACATTTGTTCTTCCCGATCCCTGGCACAGGTGATGTTTGAGACCTACCAGTTTGCAGGAGTCTACATTGCTATTCAGGCTGTGCTAACACTGTATGCCCAAGGTAAGAAGACTTGAAGACTTCCTTGCTTGAGCTGAAGGTTTAGTCAAACAAGACATACCTCAGTTTTCACATGACAGAAACTTCCCTGGTTCTCCTTCGTCTACTCCAACCCTGAAAGTATAGTTTTTACCCAAAAAGCACAAACGCATCTCTTAAGTGATCACATTAGAAGTTGCCACCGGTTACTTTAGTAAGTGAAGACAGCTGCTAATTTAATAATAATCCCTTTACGTCATTGCAGTAATAAATTATACCATATTGACCAGAATATGAGATCAGTTGTCCCCCTCCCCTTTGAACAGATCCAAAAAAAAAATTTCCCATATTAGGGATCTAAACTTTTTAACACCGTTAGATCCACAAGAGCCGGTGGTACAGTGCCAGCTATCTGAATGTGCTCATTACAAGTGAAGCCTTAAACATAACAATCAACAGTCGGGGTGTTTGAGAGGTGCAGAAAGACGGTGAGATCCTGAACAAAACAGCTTAAAACCAGGCCAAATTAGGAAACAAATGAGGTGTTTTGATGCCAAGTTTAAGATCATGGCAACAAAGATCGTACATACAGTGTAATATACGGTGATGAGACCCCAAAAGACTGCTTTATAAATGCCAACATTGTTTAAAAAAAAAAAAAAAAAAAAAAGAGAGAAGACTGAGCAGAGTGCTTGCATGTATGTAAGAAAATGAAGGGACTGCCCATCACTGTTACTTGGTTGAAAGCCTTAAAAAAATAGAGAGCTGAAGACACCATCCATGGAGTTTAAAACCAGTCTCAGCCGGTGTGGATGAATGTTGCACCATAATGGACTGCATTCGCGAAGTGGGAAAAGTCTCTCGGCGATCTAGGATTTTTCCAAGTTAAGGGCCATCTTAACTTGGAAAAATTAAATTAATAAAGGCTTAATAATAATAATAATAATAATCTCAGGACCGTGTTTCTCACGTAAGAGCCAAATATTTGCCCAAAGTCTATCATCAACACCGTTTGTAGTTATTAGCAGTAGAATGCTTAGATGTGTTTTTTGGTGTGTTAATCCAGGTCTCAGTCATTAGTTCAAACCACTCACTGATTAAATTTAGCACATTAACACACTGGGTTTGGTGGAACTGTAGATCAACTGTAGGTTTTGTGTGTCCCAGGCCTCCTCACTGGTGTAGTGGTGGACTCAGGCGACGGTGTGACGCACATTTGTCCAGTGTACGAAGGTTTCAGTCTGCCCCACCTGACGAGACGCCTGGACATCGCAGGCAGGGACATCACCCGCTACCTCATTAAGGTACCTGGTCTGACGTTAAAGACACACGAGACAGTGACTTCAAAAATCAACTGGATTGCTCTTTATACGATAGATAATTGGCTCGCCATCTTTCCGTCCTTTCTTTTCCATTTCAATGTTTGCCTTTCAATATTTACAGTTGTTGCTGCTGAGGGGCTACGCCTTCAACCACTCTGCAGACTTTGAGACGGTGCGCATGATGAAGGAGAAGCTGTGCTACGTGGGCTACAACATCGAACAGGAGCAGAAGCTCGCACTGGAGACCACTGTGCTGGTGGAATCATACACGGTAGACATTTGTACAGTTTTAACGGTCCCATTGACAAAAGGTTTACATGTGTAGTTGCATTGGATACAAATATTTTGATTAATCCTGAGAGATGGGAGTCATGTGCAAGACATCAATGTTCAGTTGGTTGGTATGTTCACATTCTGTTTACTCAGACAAAGACTGGTATATGTGCGTTGTTGCACATGGCTTGTTCTATATCCAGGGGATCTGTCCTATGAAGTAGGATTGGTGGATCAGTGATGTTTAGGTTCAGTATCTGATTTTTTTTTTTGTATCAGATAGATGGTTCATTTAGGGTGAAAACAGCAATGATTTATCGATTGGATTTTTGGACAGCATGCAAATTAGATGTTGCTTACAGAAAGGAGCTGCAGCCTCATTTGGACAAAAACAAAACACGGTAATACTGAATATGAGGATGATGCAGAACCTGCCATGCCATAATCGTCTTATAAGGCGCATTAAGCTTCAGTTTTGTGTGATCTTTTGTAAGTCAGTAAAATTACAAATTCTCTTCAGTTCTTTGACTTTTCATGTGAAATTATGTGTTCAGGTTTAATAAATCTGCCTAAAATAGCATCATCCCCTAAACAGACTTTGCTATTCAAAAGGGGGAGTAACTAAATCTGGTTCAGCTCTGAGCTAAGTAGACTACCACATGCCTGTTGTTGGCTCTTTTGGCTGTTTTAAGAACAAGGCAGTGCTGCTGACGAACTGTTTTCACTGAGACTCTAACATATGGGGCTGCAGTGCTTCTCCATCAGGCTTGCTTTTCTTTCCGAGGTCCTTTTTCCCCTGCAGGGGGAACCGCAGAATCTAAACGTTGGTTCTGAAGTCTGTCTTACTGCACGCCCTACCGCGCACATGTTGTGTCTCGGAGCTCACTGTGACCATGTGTGTTTTGGTTAGTGTAGGCGAGCGAGTGTGTAGAGAGCGCCGAAACAAGGAGGGCAATGTAACTGTGGCCGAAGGCCCTGAACTGTGCGTGACATCATTTCCTGTGCAGCCACTTTGTGGCGGTGGCTGGGCTCTGCTTCCTCCCACTGCCCTCTGCTGAATGAAAGCTTTTTATAGTCACACACATTCACTCTACCTAGTTTGGAGCCCAGAGTGTCTGTCCTTTTTAAGTGCTGTTCAGGATCATCAGTCTGGGAGTATTTTATTTTTCCATCAGCATTCAAAGCATTTATTTTTACTTAAGGTGTATACCTCAATACTTGAGGTGTATTGAGAAGTTCGGAACTCAAGTTCACCATCTTTCTTGAGTCTTAAAATCAGGAAATAAACACTTGCATAGTGTTGTACTAAAAATCCAATTTCTTCAGTAGCCTCATACTTTTATTCCTTCTCTCTCTTTTTTTTTTTTTTTTCCCTTCTTCCTTCCCACACATCTCCAGCTGCCAGACGGTCGTGTGATCAAGGTGGGTGGAGAGCGTTTTGAGGCCCCTGAGGCTCTGTTCCAGCCCCACCTCATCAACGTGGAGGGCGTCGGAGTGGCTGAACTCCTCTTCAACACCATCCAAGCAGCTGACATAGACACCAGGTGAGGCCAGTAAAAGGGCAATCATATACTGTGTTATCAGCACAGAGAACTGGAACAAATGCTTTCACTGCATCAGCAAGTTGCCACACTAATATACAGTTTGGGAAGTAATGAATTTAGAATGCCCATTTGGACAAAAGCTTTCATTAAAGGCGATTATTTTACATGTAGGATTAAAACATTTTGTGCACACCAGAGTTTGATCTGAACTAAATCTGTTGTGGTTGTAAATTTTCTGCATTTGTTGACTGGAAATAGCAAAACATGCCGTCATACTATAATAAGAAGCTGCTGCTTCTTTAACAACACCTTTTCATCATCAGGCCTGAGTTCTACAAGCACATCGTGTTGTCTGGAGGATCCACCATGTACCCAGGCCTGCCTTCTCGGCTGGAACGAGAACTTAAGCAGCTGTACCTGGAGCGCGTGCTCAAGGGAGATGTGGACAAGCTTTCGGTGAGAAAATGGCTTAACAGTTCTTCTGTAGTTGCCGAGTCTGACCCGAAACAGCTCTAAAGTTCACACAATGACTGAGTTGGAAAAACTGGATCACTAGTTTTAGCCAAAATTTGACTTGGTTGCTCTGCGACCAGTGTTTTGTTGTTTTTCTTTTTTAAATTATTTTCGTTCTCTCTTTTAAACGGTGCTGAACTTAGAGGCACATTCGAATGAACTGAACACTGGCTTTACGTGACGTGGCTCCTCAGTTGGTGTGAATGAATATTTCCAGCAGATTCTCAGGGTTTGTTTTAAGTTTGCCTGGGTGGGGTTTCCCACATGTGAGAGCAACTAACTGGCAGTGTATTTGAGTCATTTTAGTTTATATTTTCTACACATGATTGCTGTTCAGTAAAATAAATCCCATTGTGTTTCATGAAATGCATTTCAAACACATCTGGGAAGTTTGAAAACAAATTTGATGATTTTTTTGTTCCTTGCGTTGATGTAATTGTTGCAAACTACCACCAGGGGGTGCCAGAGGCCAAATGACGTTCAGCTAAACAAAACAGTGCACTTCAGTTATAAATAATTTACATATTTAACATGCAAGTTAGTAAATCAAAGGTGTTTTTTACACAGAACTATTTTGTAGGAAAAGCTTCCGTATGTTCAGTAGTTAGTTATTTTGTGCCGGAGGTTTGCAGCCTGTAGCTCAGAAGCATCAGTCGTGTCATCAGTCATTTAAGAACAGAAGTCCAAAATAGAATTTTATCAATGTGACACATTTGTAAAAACACTTAATATTTCATAGTAAATACTGGTTAAATTGTAATTCAAGGAAAATTACTGGATGCGTGTATGTGCATGTATCTATGCATGTCCTCCGGTTGTAGGCCGCACCCTCAGGTGTTTGTTTTCCCACATTTAGATATAAAGTCTCCTGAGCAACAACCAGAAGCTGTATCCCTCACCCATCTGGTGATAGTAAGAGTGTTTGGAAATGCTGAGCATGCAAGTGGAGGTGGTTTGAGAAGATTTGTAAGGAGATTTGGATATTTGCGACCACTTTGGCTACAAAATCATTAAATGTTTCAGTGAAAGCGGTTACAGTGGCTATGTCACGTCAAAGATGCTGCCTGTAATGACAAACTCTGGCTCTTATTGGCTTTTACAGAAGCTGTAGCAGTTCTTGTTACGTCTGTTCCACATGCAGCACTCAGGTTTTTTGAAAAAAAGGACTAGGTTGGAAAAATATCAAAGATGATTTGATCATCAAAGACGATCAAGCAATCAGAAACTTTATTAAGGTCACTTACATGGTTCATAGCGCAGACTATTTCCCAATAAGTCGTGTTCTTTAGTTTATAAAACAGCCTGTGCTGTAGCAGGCACAATTAAGAAGTTTCTCATAACAGGAACAAGTTGAATTTTTAGAAATATGTTGGATAATAATGATCTTTTCCTTTTATTTCTCCCTCATTTGTTGTCCTGGCCAATATAAATGACCTTAAATCATGGAAAAAACTGAGGATGGTATGACTTTGGGCGTTTCCTTCGGTGTTTGTCTACTTACCTTGATGAGACCCAGCTCACTTCTTATGAAGTTTGTGGGTTGGGTTTTGCTGCAGATATCGCTCTCGCTGTTGGAGCAAGCATGTAGACCTTCAGTGGGGAACTTTAAGCTGTATTTCGGACTAATTATACCCCCCGCTGTCCCTTGCTTTGTAGAAATTTAAGATTCGGATTGAGGATCCTCCCAGACGAAAGCACATGGTGTTCCTGGGCGGAGCCGTGCTGGCCGACATCATGAAGGACAAGGACAACTTCTGGCTGACCCGGGAGGAGTACCAGGAAAAAGGAGTCCGCGTGCTGGAAAAACTTGGAGTCACCGTCAGATAAAGCACTGGACGGACACACACAAAAAAAATTCAAATAAATACACATTCACAATATACATTTCCCCTCTAGCCCACATTGCAGAGTATATATCCCTCTTGACTTTGTTTTAGCTTTTGATTTTCCTCCAACATCAAAGGGAATCAAGCCTTCACTTCTTCTTTCTCCTCTTCTCTCTCCCTGTACTTCTTCCTCCTCTTCTCACCTGGTGGAGGATTGACTCTCACTTTTTCTTGCATCCATTTCAACTTCGCAGATTCCCACAGATGCCCCCTCTGCCCCCCCGACTTTTAAACAGGGTTTCCAGCCTAAATTGAAGGGTTTTTGTTGCCCTGGTGATGCTGGTGGAAATGGTTAAAACCACAATAGGAGCCGTTCACCTGGAAATAGTTTTGTTGTAATTTAAATTTGGCAGGTGAACCCACTAGCTACATCTGGAAGTATAGTTTCCTTATCAAACATTTAGAGGGGATAAAAACGATGCAAACATTCAGGCTCACAACGACACAATCGCATCACAAACAGCCACGGCCGCTTACAGCATCTGTTCCAGGTGAGCGCAGTGATCACACTTTTACGTTGGTTTTTATATTTGATATCATGACTTTTCTTTCCTGGGAGAGGGACTTTGCTTCTTTTTTTTTTTTTTTCTTGTTGGATGTATGAGTTCAGTTTATATCTTAAAATTTGATACACGTGTTTTCCATTAACTTTTGTTGCTGTGCACTACTACCATTGTAAATGGAGTGTATTGTGGTGACAGAAATTCCTTTTGTTTTTTTTTTTTCTCTTGTTTCTTTCTTTAAAAAGAACAGATGGTTGATTCATAAATACACAAAGTAAAAGCCCCAGAGCTTGAAATTGGGTGTGTGACGGTACTTTGGGGGTTAGCGGGTGGTGAGACGGTGACGTGGGGGGGAGGGGTTAATATTTGTTCTTTATCAAACGGCCTCGATTCTGCTTTCTCATGGATGTAAAAGTAAAGCTGGATGGATTTGAGCAGCAGTATCTGGAAAAAGACGGCGACACCTTACGTGTCTCAGATCCACCGAAGCTTTGACGCAGTTGCAGGTTAAGGATCGGATCTATTTGAATTGTGGAACTTTGAAAATAAATGGTATCTTATTGAAGTTGAGATGTTGTCGAGACCATATTTAAGTTCTCCAGTCTGACTCCCAGCGGTTGACTTAATGATTACTGGAGGCACTTGTATTTTGAGTATAAATGTGTATATTTTTTTTCTTCTCTCCTCTTTCCATGATCGTCTATCCAGTGCCAAGTGCAGTTAATGTTAACTGGATCTCTCATGTTTCAATGTCTTTTCTTTTGTCACAGTTTTTTGTTTTGTTTTATTTTCCTGTGTTGTTCATAGCATAACTGCCTAACGCTGATTTAAATAAAGAAAAGTGATTTATAAGGATTGTTGTGTGGCACCGTCTTCATTTTTGGGCACAGCCATCCTTCAGCACTACTTACCGAAGTGTGGGCTGGAAATAGTTTCTGGTCAGGCAGGCAGGATGAAAACGTTTCCTCCCGTTTGACCTTGAGCCGTATTTGCGTGACATTTATTCTTGAAAGATCATTCACGTAAGATTTAGGTGGGATGGAGATGAGAGCGCAACTGGGGCTCGTCCACGCGGGAGGACGAGATCTCAGCACGGTGACCAGAACCAGGAGGAGGAAGAGGAAGTGGAACAGTGGTGGAGGACTGGCGCCACCAGAGGAAGAGGCTCTCTTTCCGTGCCTGAAATAAAGATCTCACCCAGACTCTTCCGGCCGTGTTCCATTTTAATCCCTCGACTCATGCCACTTCCCTCTTCACCCTGAACTGTTACCCCCGGGCCGCCGCATGACGTTTCCTCCCCATCCAAACATGGCAGAGGCACCACCTGAATTTGATGCTTATTATCATTATTACTTTTATCTAAATGTCCTGAAGTGGAGCTTGGATGGAGGGGTGTGGGAGATGGGTTTTAAAAATAAAAAGGAACAAATTCAGCTGATGAATAGACTGAGCTTTTCCATCAAAATGTAGTTTTCTTACTTACTTTGTAAACGTAAGTATTTTTAATTCACTTAGTTGATATATTATTACAATACTTTCTGCTTTAGTCATTTAAGAGTAATGGGAACCATTCTTCATGATCACTCCTTGCTTTTGATGCTCAAGTTTGTTTTCACTGGCCCACCAGTCACTTTCATGTTGATTTTTCAAAGCTTTAACTTGCAATTGAGTACTTGTATGTTTTGGTTGCCAAGATGTTTTTGCAAAAGTTCTTATTAGCTATAAGGTTTCCCACAGGGTGGGAGTAGAGAGATGGTTTCTCTTCCCAGTTTTACTCAGTAGATCTCAGATGCAGGAACTCGGACAATCAAAGCGGCATGCAAATGCAATCATTTAGTTCGTTGTGGGTCAGTGAAACCTTTGACGGGGGGCCAGGAGGGCCAAAATGGTACAAGAGTAAAGCTCCTTGGGTTCCATGAAGAACTGTTGAGGGAAAGAAAAAGAAGTTAAACTCCTGCCTATCTTTGGAAAAGAGACCACAGCCACCCATTCCCGTAAACTGTGGTGGGAAGTGAGCGCCGGTGCTCTGTGCACCCAGAGAGGCCAGGCTGACCCCATTACATGAGCAGATATCTTAAATGTTTGCACATGTGGACTGTGATGCTGTTTGCAGCCGTTGAGCTGCTTAGCAGGCCCCCAAAAGCCCTCAGGGACCCTCTTTCTCTTCTCTTTTCTCTCCCTCCCCCTCCCCTCTCTTGTGCTCCATCATTATCGCCCACATGCTTTTCCAGAGACATCCTGAGTGAAACAGCTCAACGTCCTCGATGGCTATCACATGTTCCCGCTGAGGAGGGAGGCAGCTGGGGAAAGACATCTTGAGGAGACGAAAACGGGGTGTGCTACGCCAAGTTTTTCCTTTTTTGTGCTGTTGTTTCATTAACAACTTTGCCTCAGACTGTAGAGGTTTTTAAAACACAGTGGAAATCTTTGGCTTTGACATATTCCATCGTCTGGTCCTCTTCATGAAGTCAACCTTCCTCCACTTGGTTCCCTCAAGTTTCTGCATGTTTTCAAAAGCGTGTCTGCGAGCAAAGCCTCCAAGAAAATCATCTTATGAATGGTGCACGTAGGATGGTGCCTAATGACCAAAAAATGCAAAGCCTCTCTTTTTATCTTTTAGGGGGGGGGCTTACCCGGAGGAATTAATGTATTGTAGTTCATTAAAGTGTTGGAGTGGTTTTTTAAAGTTTATAAACCCTTTAGACATTTTTATTAAGTAGATGAGCAGTAAATATGGTGACGGGGTTCAGTATCTCACCCAGACACACCGACACGTGATGACAGGAAGTTGAGAATCAAACTTTAAAACCGTTTAGTTGAAAGTGAACCACTCAACCTGCCGACCACAATCACCTCATCAGTTTTGATCTGGTGGGTTATCGCTGAGGTCTGAGTGGGTGTTCGGTTGAATCAGAAGAAGCGCCATCTTTTAAAGACGGATCTTTGGATTGCAGGCTAACGGACTGAACAACCCAAAGTCAAGACAGCTTGAACACCCGTGCAGGAAAGTGAAGACCAGCCCCAGCTGTGGTCAGTCAGCTACCATCTGTGCAACACGGTGGTGGTGGTACCATGATGGGGGCTGTTTAAACTGCATCTGCACCAACAGTAAAACCTGTAAAATCCTATGACGACACTTGACATTGCTCACCGTCACAGGAATTAACTTTCTGCATTTTTCATAAAGTTAACCGTCTGCAAGTTAGGCTGGCTGGGTGGACGCTGAACCGACCCTCGCTGTGAGCGTGACCAGGATGACGTAAGTACGATGCACGCACGTATAGATGGATGACACTGCATACCAGCAGTAACATGGTGGTGGTAGAATTATGGTTGGGGGTGCTTTGGTTGCATCTATACCAGCTTTAACCTGCAGTTGTCAGCTTTGGTTGGCACGTTGTTTTTGCAAAAGTTCTCAATAGCTAGAAGGTTCCCCACATGGGTGGGAGTAGATGGTCCTCTCTGTCTGGCATGGTGGTGGCAGGATTATGGTGGGGGTTCTTGATCTGCATCTATACTCAGGTAGTTTGTCATGTCAGCAACTTAGAATTTAAAAAAAATGACGGGACATTTACTTGTAAAGTAAATGTACACAAAGTAAATCATGGAGCGAGACAATTCAAAAATATGCATTATTTTAACGAAGAATTGCTATTGATGTAAAAAAAAAAAATGCAGAAACTTAAAAAAATTCTTAAGGGTTTAACTTCTTTAAAGCTTCAGATGTCATAGAGAAACACTTTTTTGTACTGTAACTTTTTTCTTGTACTTTTTTGTCGGTGCAAACGCATGGCTATGCTTTAGCACATTTTGTTCCCTTTATTAGATGACATTTGATTTCATATGCTAACGTGAAACGGCCATGATGGGAGGGAACTGGAGGTGATGGGGGTTATGTCACACACAAAATCGTGCACTGGCCTCTCATGCCTCACTGTTGATAAAGGGAAGTGTCGAGATGGGACTAAAATTAAGCAGTGACTTGGTTTCACTGTGTTCTCTCTTTTTATTAGAGGCGGAAGGTAAGACACACATTTCTCTTTAGATTTCTCACAGACCTGGCCACCCTTCAGTATCTACAAAGTACATCCTTTTCCTTCTCAAAAGCAAGAGCTACATCCATCTTACATGTTAGAAACAGTTATTAAAAAAAAAAAAGAAATAAAAATGTACAACATACACTTGATATTTATATTTATATATATATTTATATATATATAATATAATTTTTGCTCTTTTTTTTACAGAGTTAAAAATACTAAGCGTAAAAAAAATGGATCCAATTCATTACAGAGCGATTTCTCAAATTTTTCAATTTAAATACAGGAGGAGATAAAGAGGATGCGTTCAGGCACTTGAGACGGAGATAAAAGAATAAAACGCTGACATGCACACACTTTCCAATCTGAATGGCCCCGTCCCCGATACATGGCATCATCAAAGGATCTGATTCTACTAGACAGGTGTCAGTATGTGATAGCATATTCAGCTGATCCCAGTAGCTCTGGATCAAGGAGCAGGAGAGAGGGAGGACGGATGTGGCATAAAAACACACACACACACACACAACAAGGACGTACAAAGGAGTAGACAGGACAGGATGTATGAAACAGATACAACCAGGGAAGGAAAAAGGACATCCTCAGGCATTCTGTATGTCAACTACAGTAAGGGACATTTCCCTGGCAAAACAATCAGGGATGAATATTTGTTTCCAGGTTTTCAGATGTTTTTCCGGCTCCCCCATCTTCTCCGATGGGACGTCTGCTGACGTCCTGCTTCTTTTTCATCTTTTAAAAGCTTATTGTGTTCCCCCATCACATCCCAGATGCCGCCGTGACCCAGGCCGAGTTTAATGCACCCTTGCGGTCGCCAGTTTAGTGTTATGTTGTCAGCGCGAGGGCACGATTGGACAGCTGCGGTGACACTCGAAGCGCCAGGTGGGACGGCATTGTTGTTTTCCTCTATTTGCCTGAGTTTGTACACAAACGGATCCACCGCGGCCCTGAATGAACACGTTAATGGTTTCCTTCTTCATTCAGCTGAGCTGTTGTCAGGCATCTGACTTTACTCTTTGTGCTTCTGGTGATGACGGACCAAATCTGGTATGGAAGGGGGAAAAAAAAAAATGCTGTAGGGCTAAGATGAATAGCACACGCCGGTCACATGTGGTTTGAGCCAGTTGTCTCTCATGTTAGTCTTCCATTTTCAGCAACATATTTTGGTCTTAAATGAACAGTCTGGGTTTTTTATTGGAGTAAATGAATTACTCTCACAGGGGGAAGCAGCTAGATTAATTTTTCTGAAGTAAAACTGAAAAAAAAAAAAAAAAAGACTCCTGGAAATCATTCAGCCGGGGACAGCAACACACAGCCATCTATGAAACTTTCACAACTCGCTTTTTGAGCGGATTATACTAACGACAGATCACATGTCTGCCGCAGACGGATGGATTCAGTCATTTTTAAATACAACCTGACAAGCGATTTCATTTATCCAAGCGAACCAGCTCGAGCCTCGTACATTCCAGCGGATCTTAATGTGTGAAAGGAGACGGACATAAATGGCACAGACGCCATCATCTTAGTCGTTCTTGGCATGTCAAGCGTTTCCTTGAACAACTCTGGGGCGGCCTGGGGGCTCATCTTCCAAGGATGAAACTCATTCGAAAGCATCGTTCATAATCAAGTTACTGGCAATAGAATAAAGTTTGTTTGATCTTAAAGAATCACCAAAAAAAAAAAAAAAAATCCTAAACTTGCATGTTTCCAACAAATATCCTTTTGAGTTTGAAAAATTAAACCATCCAAACCACCCTTAATTGGGTCGTGTTCAGTGGAGACGTTGCTTCAAGAGAGGAAGGAGGTGATTGTACGTTGCAGCTAAACTAAAAATCCATTGTTCACACGTTTAAAAAGGACCATTTAAAAAAAAAAAAAGGTACAATAGAGTAGTATGTGGTGAGGCTGATTGCTTGGAGCTGTGACCATGCTCCTACTTAGCAGACATCATCAGTGAGACGGGTGAAGCTTGGAGCGCCGCTCCACGGTTTAAGGCATACGGGCACCAAATTTAATGGGATCTGGCTGATTTTTTAAATTCTTTTTTTAAAATTCTTTTTCTCCAGTCCTTGACATGACGCGACGGACTGCCGGCTGAGGTTCTGCAACGAACGAGAAAATTTAAAACCTTAAAATCTTTCACTGCTTCAAGTGTTCGCCAAGTAAAACAAGCCAAAAAACAAAACAAAAATTCTGACTGGAATTTCTAAGACTCGAAGGGTTCCCCGTTAGGGTGTGTTCTAGGCACTGTTGGAGTAATGTGAAAGAAGCCGAGAGACGGGCGCTGGATTACTGCAGCTTGACTCGTTCAGTGGGCAGATCACAACCCGGCACCCTTTTTGCTGGCAGAGCGACTCTGCGGGGAAATAAATAGGATAAGAGCACGAAATCTTTGGAATAATTGAAGATTAAGATGAGTACCATGTGTGTTGCAGTGAGCAAAGAAGGTGTTTGATGGTGAAGAGCTATAAAGACTATATACATGACCTTTCACTTTAACCCGCGGTACAGACAACAAAACGCCTCGGTGCACATCGTAAGCATCCACACACACACACACACACAAACGCACACTCACGCAGGCGCAAAGAGGTGTAGTGTCTGATTTCTCTCGTAGCTGGAGCTGAACTGAGCGAGCCCGATGTTGGAATAGAATATAAACAAAATGGCAAGACAAACATAGAAGGAGAAAAAAACACAAAACAAAAAAAAACAAGAAACAATTCAAGTTCTTTGACGCAGAGTCAGTGTACAAATATAACAATATAAAGTACCTGCATATGTGATACATGACATATAGGTCAGCTATAAAAAAGGCCCCCTGAAAAGAAAGGACTGCTCTCTCATTAGAAACAGAGCATGAAATGGCCACGTGGAGAGCTGAGAGAACTGTCTGCCATAAGGGGGAGCTTATCTTCCCAGGCTGTTCAGAAAATGCACCAACAGTTTTTTCTTCTTTTTTTTTTTTTTTGGCTTATTTCAGTGTCTGGAATTTGTAGAAAAACCCAGAGAAACCAAGGCAAGAGAGCGAGCAGCCATGACCACTTGTCCCCATCCTTCCCTTTCCCTGTGCTGCGTTGGGGTTTAGGGTTTTGTCCTTTCCTCTGAGAGGGATCCCAGCACCTCCGCTCAGCTCAGGGCCTTGTGCCTGCCCCCGCAGCAGCCGCACGCCAGCCCCGCTCGGTGGCAGGCGTGGAGAGGTGGGTAGAGGCAGAGGCAGGGCGCCACCAGAGACAAGGCGAACAGAGCTAACCAGCGCGTGCCGAGACAGCCTCCCCCGCTGCCCTCGCCCCCGTCGCAGGAGCAGGGGTCCGAGTAGTCCCCCTCTGGGTCGGACATGCAGTGGTAGAGCATGGTGTCCGCCAGCCACATGCAGCTGACCCGCCGGACGCACGCCCGCACGGGGTCCGGGGCATCCTGGCACCGGCCCCGTCTGTTTTCAGAGATGTAAAAAGCCTCGCCGCAGTGCTCGCACTGAGCACGCTCCATCCTCTCACCCTTGCGCCCCTTCCCGCCATTGGACGACGGCGAGGAACTTGGGAAGAAGGAGCGAGGCTGGGTGGAGACCACCGAGGAGAAACCCGAGCGATAGGACCCGCTGTGGCCCTTACTTGTCAAGGGTCCAAGGGCGGGGTCAGAGTCTGAGGACGACAGGGCTGGCGCCAGTGGGTAGGTGTAGTCGTGCTTCTGTGCCTCCGTCTTGTCAAAGTGGACGTAGGACTCGGAGTCATCTGAGTGGATGAATTTGTCACGCATGGTCGCGTGGCGATAGTCCTCGTAGCCGGTGAGCCAGGGGCGGTCTAAGTGACGTCCAAGGTGACGCTCTGTGGCCCGCTCCCAGCTGCGCTCCCTGGGGTTGATGCGGACGATTTCCTCGTCATCGAAGGTGACATGGCGCGAATTCCGAGGCAATGGCTGAATGGAAAGAAAGAAAAAAAAAACGCTAGTAGAGGGAAATGGCGATCAACCTGAAAACTATAGATGCACCGGTTCATGACGTGTGTTTTGCAGACAGAAAGAAGAGGTGTTGTGTTATGTTCCACCTGGTCCAAGTAGTAGTGGTCTGTGAGCTGGTAGGAGTCGTGCAGGTCATGGCGGTGTCTCGACGTGCACTTGTATCTCTGCGGGAGGGGTGAGGACTCGAGCGGCTGCAGTGAGCTGTCCAGTTTCTGGGAAGAGTTGGATGAGCTGTCTGTGGTGTTCTGAAGGGACAAACAAACACAGGATGCGGACTGAAAAAGCTGCTTTCTGATTGGACACGTCAAACAAATAGCTGGTGTGAGAGGACAGCATGATTGGACAAACAAAAACAGGAAGCCCCGACAAAGCACTGATTGGGAAAAACAGGATGCACGAGCTCTGATTTTTTTCAAGCCACTTGATCCACGCTTGGACTGCTATGTTCAAAGCTAAACCTTCAGGAACATCTGCCATAAAATAGCGCGTTAACGTTTCTGCTTTTGCGCGTAACATACCACCTGCAGCTTCGAAAAACGGCACTTTGCAAGTACAGGGAAACAGACACACCCTTTTCGATGGGATATAGATGGATTTTCCAGGCTTCTGTGGCGCAACTTGATATCAATGCTCCAGTTTTGCACACAGTAACCGAAGCATCACCTTTTTTGGCCTATCCCCTTAATCTTCTCTCACTCATCTTCACTCTCTTTCCCCCCGGAAACGACCTATCCTCCTTCCCTCAATCCCACTTTTTCCATTCCACCTTATCCTTTTCCCTCTTCTACCCCCCTGCATGTGTGTTTGTGTGTATGAATAGTATCCTGTCCCTTTTGAGCTGAGGGCTGTCAGGGCTCTGGTCCAACTCAAACTTTGGCCAGACACAAGACAGTCGGGCCGCTGCAGTGTAACGCTCAGGCAGACACGTTTCAGACAGGCACACGGGGGGTCATCCTCTGCGGGCACCAGCTGACACCCAGGTCGGGACTCCTCCCGTCTCATCGTGTATTTGTGGTTATATGAGTGCATGTCAAGGATATATTAAAGATGTGTTTGGCTCAGTGAAAAGGGTGAAGGAGGGCAAGCTGGTGTCACTGGATAGTTATGTTTATATGATGACTTGCTGCTGATTAAAAAGGAAACAAAAATATAAATACAGGAGGTGTCTGAAGGTCCCATCTGGTTTAAGTTATGTTTTGAAGTCATCCTCTGTATTATTATTTTTTTAAATCATGCCGTCACTTCCACTGGTAACAGGAAATCACCAAAGAAACTTTGGTCACAGAGGTTGTTTTTTTTAAAGCATCACTATCTTGTTGCACTTTGCAAAAGCTGCTGTGCTAATGTGCTAATTCTATATTATTAAAAAAACAAAAACAAAACAAAAAAAAAAACACTTGGAACACGAACAAAATCCATTTCTAATGTATTTAGTTCTGTTTAGGTATTCAAATTTAGGTATTCAAATGTTCTTAGTTCTCTTGACTGCAAAGACAACGTACCTGCTCCAGATAGCGGTGGTCAGTAAAGGAAAATGGCCGTTAGCGGGAGGAGAGCTCCTGTTCATATCTTAGAGTGTCATTGAACAAAACAAAGCCCAGACTGCTCCTCAAGTACTTCATGAGTATGGACCAAGAGACTAGCTCTGATGACTGGCAGCCAGTTCCTGTCAGAGCACTTCAAGGGCCGCGGTTCATGTGAAGGATGGTCAACAGACAGAAAGCCACAAGCACCGTTCTGAAGATAGTTGACTGTTAACGTTAACCAAACGGGTGAACCGTGCACAGCTGTCCACTTGCTCTTTAAATGGAAAAAAGAAACCTATGAAAGTGGTTTTCAAAGCGACACAATTGGTAACCGCTGTCGTAAAGATCAGCGTTTGGAGTAGCAAAACCAAGCTAGCTAAACTAGCTTGGTTAAATAGTGTAGTAAAATGCCAACATGTTGATACTTAGTTTGTGAAAGCGTGTTTACTAACTGTAAAAGCTTAAACGAGAGGCAGCAGAATCTCCAGACACGTATCACTGTTAGTATGTTAGCCTAGCATGGTGATGTTTGTAGAAATGGCACTGGAGAGATAAAACAATTCAAGCTAATTACACCATTTTTTGCTGTTGCATTTAAACAATTTAAATTCGACCCCACAAGGGGACCGAATAAAAAGTGATGGAAACACAACTTTTGCAGCCACGTTTTGTGCAAATCAACAACCAGGTGTAGTGACATGTCACTGAAAACCGTAAATATCCCTGTGATCGCAGAAGCCATTTTATCATTTACAGGGACCCCGAATGGTTTATGTGTGGTTTTATTGCGTGTCATCTGGTTGGCGACATGCTGAGAGTCCAGCAGCTATAGCGTCGTGGTTTTGCCCAGGGTGGCAATGATCTTTGGTGTTGTTGAGAGACGACTCACGGATTGACCTTCAGGCCAGGATTTTTTATAATTTCTGTTCTAGTCGCTGAAATTCCGGTAGATTTCCTTGTAAGTATGCAAATATCTGAACGTTTAAGATATATTAGCCACGACCCAAGTGGTGGACCAGTCAGTTAAAAATGTTACTCATCCAAAATCTAGCACAGATCAGTTATGTTCAAATGCTTCTGGACTCTGAAGCTCCGGCTATTTAATGCGCTGTGATATCATAAATGGCAAAACTATCACGAAACTGAACCAAACAAAATTTGCCATGGTCCAAACTTAAACTTCATGAAATCAATTCATATTTCATTCCAAGTTTGCTGCTCCACTGTACGCTACAAGTTATTTGCCAGAGTTAAATGACCCAGATCTGATGTCTGTGTGTCTGGCTGTCTGTCTGCTGAAGCCATACCCATTATATCCTGCTCCCCACATGGATATTGCCATGCTGACAATTTCCCCCAGCTTTCTTACAAATCCCCTCAGAGCAGCCGGCCAAAAATAACATAACATGTTGCCCCTGCTCCAGGTCCCGCCCCCCTGGAGAAGCAATTACTGAAAGGGGGGGGGGGGTATGGTGTAAAACCAGTTTGAGTCTGCAACAGCAACTAATTCAACACACAAACCGGACTTTCGGTGTCGAGCCCAAATTGCGCAAAAGGAGTGAGAGAAGTGGAGAGCTTATGTTCGCGGACATCCTCTCTCTGTACACCGGTATTCTGGTCCAAGGCTGCACGGAGGGCATTTCAAGTTATTTTCTGACACAAAACATGCTCCGACTCAAACCTCTGGAGGATTCATCCTTCAGCGAGCTCGTCTCGCTCTACTGGGATGAGCCCAGAATTGCTTCAATAGCTTTCACTCCCCCTGTTGTGAATGAGCCAAAATAGTTACAGAGACAGGGGATGTGCTAAAGGGAGGCACAGGGGAAGGGTTGGGTTATGTTTAGGTTCGCTGAACGAAGAATAATTTGGGGAAGTATGTCCATCCTAGCTCTCTTCCCCTCTAACCATCCTCCTCCCTTCCCCCAAATGGCAGTAAATCTGCCGTTGCATTTCCCCCTGTCCACAACTGCCCTCCTTGTAAACTTTACCTCCGCTGCCATTAACTGTTGGAAAGGTCATTATCACGGGCTGAGAGGAACTCAGGTGGTGCCAAACCCCTCAATTAATCACATGGCTGTTAACCTTTGAGTTTAGAGATAACTGGACAAGGTACACAAAAATGCACATTATCAGTCATTTTTTAGTAATAAACCCAGAAGGATTCCAGTAAACTGCCACGTCAGTCTAAAGGACTATGGGCGAACTAGTGCCTTTACATTGTCCCATGTTTTACAAAACCATAAAACTAAGACTAAAAGCAAACATATACTGGCATTTTTAGGACAATGCTGAACCTCTACCTGTGAATTAGAGTTGCAGTTTATTTACCCTATTCCAGTTAGCTCACTGGGCAACTGGGTCTGCTACAACGTGCAACTTCATGAGCCAACAACCATTATGAAGATACGTTTGGAAATCTGTAAGTGTCAATTTCCAGATCTTAAGACACTTTAAAAAGAAACCAAGCAACTTCAGTTCAAATACAACCATATAAAAGCCAAATAAGTACCATCGAGTTCCAGTTCATTCCAGTCCCATGCAATCAGATTAATCCATCCATAATCATATTCAGGGTCACTGGGATCTGCTTGGAGCCCATCCCAGATTTCACTGGGCAAAAAAGTCAAGGTGGCGCGCCCTGCACGTGGCAATTCAGTTGGATATAAATGTATTCAACTTTATTCGTATAGCACTTTTCAAATGTGCAACACAAAGCGCTTCACCGAGCAAAACAAAACTGCTGACGAAGGTTTAGATCAGTGGTTCTTAACCTTGTTGGAGGAACTCAACCCCACCAGTTTCATCTGCACATTCACCAAACCCTTCTTTATTGGAAAATAAAATATGATTTTTTGCAAATTCAAGACATAGGTATATGTTTTACTGGTGCACAAAATGAACTGTCCATTAACATCACTGTGTTCAAAAAACAAAAACAATACAATGCACGGACTACACAAATTACATACCGTACTTATTACTCCATGTTGTACATAGTCTTCTTACCGCTCTCTTTTTTTGATCCACATAGTTAGTATGGATTAAAATTAGGGCTGGGCAACAATTAAAATTTTTAATCGCGATGAATCGCATTATTTCCCTGATTAATCACGATTAATCACATTGTATACACAAAATCAACCAATGAATTTAAAAGTAGTGTAAAATGCAAGTTTATTTAAATGTTTTGCTGCTGCCATAGGAACTAAAGTGCCATAACATTTGTTGTTCAAACACTTTTAACATCAGCACTTGCCAGTAACACATATTTAGTTTAAATCTCATCTTAAAAAATGTAAAATAAAATAAAGCTTATTGCCACTGCCAGGGCATTAATGTCATCCTGTTTTTTTAAAACATAAAAAAAAGTCTACAAACAAGATCCAACAAAATGATTGTGGTTCAGCACAATCAGAACATTAAAACAGGTAATTTCTGAGGTAACAGCAGAAACTTTTAACGGGGAGTTTCAACTTGTCAGTTGTTACAAATAACCTTGTTTCTGTTGAATCCTCCGTCTGGGAGAACTTTAAAATGAAAATGTCCATGTTAAAGTTCTGTAAGTTTATCAATCCGTGTATCATTCATTCTTTCCATTTTCAATTGTCAATCAAAAATTTAAAAAATTAAAAAGTAACATTTTATTACGTTTTTCATTTTTAAATCTAACACAAAAAAAAAAAAGAAAAAAAATGCCTGTTTTTTTTATATTTCAATTTCAGACTTGGATCAAAAATACGAAATTAAAAAACGGGCCACAGAACTAAATTTGTTTTATAATTGAGGACTCGACTTTCTGTTGTCATTACACATCTGTGCCACTAGATGGAGCCACACTGAAGTAACCAGCTAGAGAACAGCAGGACAGTGAACACATGGAGCAGATCTGATGTAATATGGAGGAATGATGCGAAAGTTTTGTTGCAGTTTAGAATTTTATTTATTTTTAGACAGAATTGTTAATATTGCTACCTGAGTTGCTACCCGAACTGTAAAGTTCGTGGATTTTTACCGTTTGCCATGTCAGTTTTAGCTTTTCCTTGTTTACCTGCCAATTGTCTTCCGGTTCCACAGCAGCCACAGACTTTTCAAAAAAAAGCAGGTGAGCAACACGTGTTAACGCGCGATAAAATAAATGTCGGCGTTAATAAATTATTGCGTTATTGCGATAATAACGCGTTAACTTGCCCAGCCCTAATTAAAATATTTTTAAAAAAATCACACAATGTACCATCACGACAGTCATAAGTCGACTACTGAGCAAACCAAATTCCCTGATTGGCCAAGCAATGTAATGTGATCACCTGTAGTTAATGATGGCCAAGCGGGGCGTGTTATCATGAATCATATGCGTCAGGTGTGTGTCCTGACCTCCGCCAAACCCCTGAGGCTGACTCACTGAACCCCTAGGGTTCAATCGAACCCAGGTTAAGAACCACTGGTTTAGAGGAAACAAAGCATTACAAAATGCCATCAATACTGTATATGTAGAAGAGGAGCCTCGCTAAGGGAACCAACAGATCTCTTGAGTTTAGATCAATCAAGCAACTTCAGCCTGACCTGGAAGCAGCTATCCTGGAGAGGCAGCTGGGCTTCATTCAGAGGATCTACCCTGATCAGCCACAACGTTAAAAACTCCTTCCCAGTACGACAAAGTGCCTCCCACCCTCATGCTGTCAGAACAGCTCTGAACTCTCAGAACATTGGACAGTAATGCTTGAAGCTGCTTTTGCTATCTTGCACCTGTATGTTGGACACGTTGAATCCTGAATGGTGCCTTTTGGATCTGGATTGTTCTGGCACACGCAGCGCTCTATCAGATTGGCACTGGAGAAGTTTGGAGGCTGACTCAGCTCTTTGCGATATTAAAACATCAATGTCAAATACCAAAATGTGTTTTAAATGCTCGTGCAGTTGTAAATGACGATCTGGAATAGTTGCTTTTTGCTTCAGTCTGTGTTTAAGATCTTTTTTTTTTGTTCTTTTAAATCAATTTTCTTTGGAATAACCAAACTGACTGGTTTTGGTTGTCTTAATACGACGGTTCTGGTTTATTTTAATATGCTGGTGATCAGTGAGTCATGGTGCAGAGTGTTTTCTGACTGGTGAGCCAAGCGTTTGGGCTCAGTACATTACACAGAGAAGTAACTAAGAAACTGCCTCTGACGGTTACCAAACTGATAACCAAGTGGAGTTCAAAGAGCTTTAAAAATAAAGACACTGCTGTTCCTCTTGAGCATTAGTAGATTGTAATCACACATATGTGTAGGTTTGCTGGCTGTGGTGTTGTAATGTGGTGAAGTATAACATTTTTGAAAGCCAGCATGAGGCAATTTTTTTTTTCTTTTTAAAAGCCATGCTTTTGTTGGTACTAGCAGGACTTGGATCAAACAATGTGGGCCTTGTGTGTAATCAAGCTGCTGTTTTCTAATGAACCTCAATGCAGTCTTAACTGAAATGGACTCATCTTCAACTTGGAAATAATTCAGCTTTTTAAGCAACAAAAACAAGAAACTGCTTTGTGTGTGTTGCACTGAAAGCCTCTATGTTCCTGAAAAACCCACTGCTCCATTTTAAAGCTGACCCCACCCTTTAACAGTGCTGTAGTTCACCCCCCCACCCCCTCCTCACCTCTCCACTCCTCCTCATGTGTTTGTGTGCATCTCTGTGGTGGCTGTGCACTCCCAGCAGAGCACCTATTAGTCTTGGCCCTTACAGACAGCTTGAGTCAAAGATGAACCACGAGGCACTTCCTCTCGTAAATCACCGGCCCTGCGCTAAGCTGGGAAACAGCTGCTAGCTGCTAGTTTGGTGGCTGCTCTCTCTTCCAGCTGGGAGGGTGGTGTGTGTGTGCGTGTGTGTGTGTGCGCGCAGGGAAGGAGGGTCACCAGGAGAGAAGGAATTGGTGGGACACAGGAAGTGACCTTGTGACCCCGCCTGTTGGCCCTGGTGTCAGATTACAGTCCTGCAGGTGGGGGCGTTCTTCTCGCTAACTTAAGGTAAAGAGGCCCTGGCACCCAAACGACACACCCACATACACACAGACACACACACACAGACATTTTATCCACTACGGCAGGTATACGTGACAGAGAAGGAATAAAAATTGGATGAAGCAAACTGAAGATTTTCTGCATGCAGGAGGACGGTAGCACATCAGTGTGCATTTCACCCCAAAGCCTGGGAGTCATTTCAGTGATGATTTCTGTTATGAGTGACAGAGTTTGACTATTACAGTCAACCACAGAAATTGAGTCTACACCTGAACAAGCCATTCAGATCAAAAGCAGGCCTGCGTTAAACCAACCCTGAAGGCTGCGTTGAAACAGGCCTGCCGTTTAAAGTACTGGACAGACATGATATCTGATCTGGGAAGCCAAGTTTGAGTGTGTCTAAAGGCTTATGAGATGCCAAAACACTGCACAATACTCTCTAAAAGGACTTTGACCCTGGAGTTATATCACTGCCGAAATCATTTCATCTTTTGTGGCAAGGTACACAAAAGAAATGCTGTGATTGCTTAACAAAGTGAGTAATGGCACCGTGGCAGAACCTCCTGTGTGATTGCCACCAAAGATACACTGGTAGACCTATAAAATCCTAACTCGCGGTGTTATAAACGTCCACATTTGGTTAAACAAAAAGGTAAAACAGTCACAGATTCATTAACTGGTTTTCCCAAATGAAGTGAAGCCATGTCACTGCGGCAACTCGGCAACAAGAGACCGGACAGGAAGGTGTGCGACCAGCATGGTAAGTTCAAACACTACTGATGCGCACGTGTATGAGGCCACCACAGTTAGAAAGAGAACAAATGACTACAGTTAAGCATTTGCACAAACCAAATGTGGATATTTTCTGAGATGAGAGTGTTTTTTTTTTTTGGTGTGTAACTTCTTTTTTGGCTTAGTTAAATGCTTTGCTTCACTTTGCATCACGTCACAAGAACATTCTGACAGGAACGGGTGACCTGATCAGTATTTCATCACATTTAGCAGTAAAGTACTTGCTGCTTCTTCCACACCTCGAAGAATATTGCTATTAGTCACGGCTCTTTGGGGGAAAACAACAACGATCCAACTCTCCTTTATATGCAGTCACGGACGAGAGAAAACATGGACATGTCGTCTATTGATCTACTTTGCATTCACCGATGAAAAACAGCAATTTGAAGTGCGTTAGGTGGTAAATAGACAACAAAGTTCACTTTCTGGAAGTTTGTCTCTATTAAATATTCAAGCTGCTGACCTCTTGGTTTGTCAGTGAAGTTTTTGAATCACGTACGATGACTAATGAGGAATCGATTAGTACGGGATGTTAGTTAATGAATGTAAGAAACGTGCTTACAGTGAAGACGTCATCGTCGCCCAGCTCGCCCTCATTCTGGAGTGCTGTCGAGGAGGTCGTGGAGCCTGCTGAGAGGAACACACCCTGCTGAAGTACATACCATTACAGCACACACAAGTCTGAATCTCAAAACATGCATCAGTTTCTTTCTCTCTATTTCACAGCTGTTTCTGCAACCAAACACACAGCACACGCTTTTATAACTCTGACCTTCCAATCTGTAAATGTAAGCTTTCCTGTCCTGTTACTAATCTAACTATAAGGTAAACGCTTCTCTGCATACTCCACCTTCACGCATACCCTCAAAGGGGAGACTGTTATACTCTGAACTTGTCTGCACCGACTAGTGAACGCCTCGGTCGTGAGGTCATCTCGCGACCGAGGTGTTCAGTCATCTTTAAGTGAGGCAGCTCTCTTTCAATAACGCTTTCAAAGACATGAAAAATGTTCTAAGCGTGACTAGAACCACAGGATGCATTACTTGAGATCTACATTGACTCTGTTTGGATAGTCACACCGCAGCGCTACATACCTTCAGCCAAGTCCTCAATTGCTTTCCGTACCCCCCTGTCAAACGCTCTGGCATCAGCTGGACTCTGGAAGGTCAAGCCGCATCTCCTATCCTCCACCTTCCAATGGTGAAACGTGGGCATTGCTATAGTGTACACCAGATCCTTCCTCAGAGGACAGTCCAGGATCACCTGTGCATCCGGCCAATCACAGTACACGATCATTTCCATCCAGGCGCACTCATCCACCGCATCAGTTTTAGTGACTTTTAATGTGATCTTTACCTGTTTGTCCCGCAGTCGCTCACCACGTATAAGGAACTGGGTGCCGCAGGAGCCCGAAATGGGTGCCAGGTCCGTCGGCACGAGGCGGCACACCCCTACCCTGGTCAGGGCCCCCCCGTCCTGAGCCAGCCAGCCACCGCTTGAGTCGTCCCGTGTCATCACCACCGCTTTCACACGCACGATGTAGCTGTCACTAGACAGAAAGGGGGATAAAGGGCTATTAGAATGACAACGGCAAGGTGCGTGTTCAACACGTGTACACAGCAGGGGGGAAATGCTGCGTCATGGCTTCATGTTACCCAGATAAACCTTTTAGTGTTTGGAGAGAAAAATCCATTTGGTAAACGCCTTCCATTAAGTCGGTCCTTCTCGAATAGTGGGGCGCAACCCCCTGGGCATCGCAGTGTGATGCCATGGGGAACATGCTTTTTTTTTTTTTTTCCGTACTGTAATAAAGTGTAATTGCACATATACTACAGTAGGAGGCAGTGGCGCTCTCACTGTCAAAGTGTGCGCAGGGAGTATTAGCTATATTGTGTTGGGATTTTTTTGCACATACATGCGCGCACACAGCAAAGAGCAGGTGATATGAAGTGAACAAACCCTCAAGAGACACCACGGAAAAATAATTAACAGGGATGAAAAGAAAGACGGAGAGAGACGGAGATAATGAGAAAAACGAAAGTCACCGGAAAGTTAAGAGGAGGAAATATGACGATGCTGATGTAGCGCTTGGCTTCACTGTGACTACGGTGGGATTGATGCACTTTAAATCTTTGCAGAATAAAAAACAATTTTCAATAAAGTTGTGACCTCCAGATACTTATAAACTAATACTTCTGGAGAAAGGAAATATCTCTGCAGCTTATATGCACCACAACTCAACTTTAAATTGATGCAACAGGTAAACAGCAGTCCGTAGTTTCCAAACTCGCTCTTTAGCTTTAGTCAAAAAGCTTAATCCCATAACAGATGAGGCAGACAGCCTCATCAACACTGAGCGGAAAGTTTGATCTATTATTTTATCACAAGGTAACCACTGAGCCAATTACTGTTTTGTAACTGCAGGTATGCCAGGTGCAAGTGTATTTAACATATCAGCAGAATTTGTGAACCCTGAGGGACGTATATGAAATGTCAGTCTTGATCATTTGAATATTCACATTCTTGCTTTATTACAGTACAGTCCAGTTGACCTGACCTGCCAGGCTCTGGATGAGGGAGTGTTTGAGTGTCTGGAGCCTTTTGTGGAGTTTGGAGACCAAATGAAGACCTCAGACTCTTTATCATGTTCTTTCAGCTCCTCCTCAAAAATGTGCTGAAAGGCCCACTGCTGGAGGTGGTGACTAGGGGGGTTGTGATTGGTCTGCAAATATTTTTTGGGCAGATGGCGAGAGCCAAAACGACATTCATGTAAATACCACGACGTAGTTTTTTTCCAGCAGATCGTTGCGCCGTAAAAAGATGAGGGTTCACTCATGTTACCCAACGGCGGTCGTAATGTTGGGACTGATCGGTGCGTGTGGTTAGATGACAAGTGCTAAGAAGCATCTGTTTCCTTCCAGAGTATTACCAAAGAAGTGAAAGGAAAACTAAAACGATAAATATCAGTGCTTGATGTTCCAGCTCTCTGCATCAATACAATGAAATTCTCAACTGAAACTCACTCAACGACAGTTATATCCTGTTTATACAATCAAAAACTCTTCAGGCATGTTTTGGAGAAGAAAAAAAACAAACAAACTTCCTTTAGGTAAAAATAAATAAATAAATAAATAAATAAATAAATAAAAACAAAAAACAACCTGGCTTTAACTTGTGAAAGCTGAAAATGCAGTGAACTCAAACTTGTCTAAATGCCACAGACGTTTATTATAGAGCTGGATTCACACCTTGGCAGACTGTCTGAGGGTGTCACAAGTCATGACTTTGCTCAGTCCTTGCTGTGCTTAAGTGGGAGGTGTTGCACCAAGACAATTCGGCATGAACAAATGTGCACAGACGCATGCACGCACACATACACAGAACACATACACAGACATTAATGTAAATGTTGCCCAAATCTGAATTCTCTTTGGTGGTGCTCATAACTTCACAGAAAGACTGTGCGCTCTAAAAATAACCATGCAAATCTAGTCATATCGTACTCGAAAGACGAAAGCATGTGCAGGTCTGAATGCATCAGGCCACTACATCCGTAGTGTAACCTGTGTGTAGCATGTGCCCCAGTGAGCTGCTTCTTTGCGGCTGCCTGTGTGCATTCACACAACCAACAGTTGTTTTGTAGCATCACTGTGGTGTAGTCACTGCGTGTAGAAAAAGTTTGCATTGCCTTAACCACTGGTAATGGCTACAAATACAGGTCGGTGTAACACAGTTCTACTCAAATAGCTGGGCAACGATGCCGTGAGGCGCTCGTGTGACCCCGGGGAACATGCTCTTTTTTGCCGTACTGGAATAAAGTGTAATTGCACATATACTACAGTAGGGGGCAGTGGCGCTCTCATTGTCTCAGTGTGCGCAGGGAGTATTAGCTATATTTTGTCAGGGCTTTTTTTTTGCACGTACATGCACGCACGCAGCATAGAGCAGAAGATATGAAGTGAACAAACCCTCAAGAGACACCACGGAAAACTATTTAACAGGGATGAAAAGAAAGGCGGAGAGAGACGGAGATAATGAGACAAACGAAAGTCATCAGGAAGTAAAGACGAGGAAATATGACGATGCAGATGTAGCACTTGACTTCACTGTGACTACGGTGGGATTGATGCACTTTAAACCTTTACAGACTAAAAAATAATTTTAATGAATTTATTCTTTGTTATAATTATATCTATATTTCTTTCTTTTTTGTTTCCCTTCATGTTAATAAAGGGCAGAACCACAGACTGTATGCAGAAGAACTGGACAAACCCTCCATGACATCACCCATAGGTTCTTCTACAGAGTGATATTGTGGCCTCTTTTCCCTCATATTGTGTCCTCACGTCCTCCAGGTCAAACCAGAGACAGTCATTAGGGTGTGTCTGTACAATTATCACAATACACAAGCACAGCGAAACATATTCCCTTTAAAATTGACTGTACTCTGTTAGGTTTTTATTCACAGCTCAGAAGTCAGTATAATGCAACATGCTAATAAGCTAAAACGGTGACAGCTAGCCACTGGCGATCCTGGCTGCTAATCAAATGGTGTCCGGTCATTTGATTCTCTGGCCGCCAGAAGTTTTTTGGTTCCAAAAAAAAAAAAAAAAAAATTACCCCTCTATACTGCTGTCATGGATGTGAAATCCAACTAAAACTGATTTTAGTGCGAGGTTGTAAATATGCTAATTTCTGCTGTAAAGTTGAACATTTTAACACGAGAAGTCGATGTTGATTTTCTACGATTTCGAGCCAGCGCCTAGTGGTCAGTTGAGGAATTGCAATTTTTGTTACTTCCTGGATTGCTTCAACCCAGAAGTGTGGATATTGGCTCTTGGTTGGAACCTGAGACCTGTGACTTGTAAGACTTGAAGATGAATGACAGTATTGTTCCAAAAGATAATAACCTAATTTTAATGCCTTTGGCAGATACATTGTTACTGAAATGAACGGTGTATTGTTGCTGATATGAGGTCAACCTAAAGACTATCAAATGCTTCAGCCGTGCATTTTGCCGGGAACTGCGTCCATGACGCTCACCTCACATGTGCAAAACGGGCATATCGCCAACGCTCTAGATGGCATGCATTTGCAGCACAGCTCGAGCCTCGGCTAAGATGCGCTTATCTCGCAGCTGGTGCGGATGCTCTAATCGTTAACATGGGAGGTGAAATGAAAATGATCACGTTCGTGCCAGCATGAAGCTGGCTTCGGTGTACAGTCTTTAAGGATAACTCGCCTTTGGTGTCATCCCCTAGTGAACATTTAAAGAACTGCAAGGATTTCTCCCCCCCCCCCAATTTTTTGATACGTTTGGCTATTAACGTTGGCCTTGTTTACCGAGCTGGGGTTGGGTCAACTGTCGTCTAGAATTTATCCAAAAAAAAAAATCAAGGTGTGCTCATTTTCAACATTAGATGTCCAAAAACCACAGAACAATGTCACTGCCATGCAAATAAGCCCTTCAGAGAGACACGCGGAGCTGAAATTAGTTCATGGCAAATTTGTTGCAAATATGATGGCATCCGTGCATAAGCTAACACATGTATGACGTAACAGGCAAATGCAGAAATCAATCTAGCATATATTTGTATGTCAATGTAAAATGTCCAGCATCGGAGCATTTCTTGAAATCTAAAGAGAATATTAGCTCAAGTTTTGATTACATGCATAAATAAAACGATCATCAGCTTAAAAAGTCGCTAACCACTTTCACACTGCAACTGTGCTATGAAGACATACTGGCGATCCTCTCATTATTCAGCCTTCACTGTCCAGCTGTGCATTCACAGCTGGAGAGCATTCCCTCCCTGGTGTGTGCTTTCACGAAGCTTTACAGCAGTCCGCGATGCAAAGACAGCCCCAATCCTTTACTTCTTGGTCCACAGTCAGCAACGAGTCCCTAACGTCTTTGGTCACACCGACTACTTTATTGAGTCTGTGCTGTAAAAACGCCATTAAAAAAAAAAAAAAACAAGAAAAAAAAAAGAAAGAAGTTTCTACCTGGTTTCCATGGGACACGCACAGCTGTGCTGGCCTCAGTTTCTCCATGACTGATGGAGTTTGTGATGTTAAAGCCAGGGGAACAAGACGATGGCTGGCTTCAGCTCAGGAGGAGGGTTCGCCCTGGAACTAGGGCTCCAAGTTGAGCGACAAAGTTCGAAAGTTCAGCTGGTTTCTTTTCTTATTTTTTTTTTTTTGGCACTATTGACAGTGAAGGTAGACAGGAAAGGGGGCAGAGAGAGAGCAAATGGCTGCACGGGCCGGGAGTCGAACCCGCGACCGCCCAGTCGACAGCCTCTGCACATGGGCCCCCCCGCCGCAACCACTGTGCCACCGGGCGGCCCAGTCCAGCCGGTTTCTGCCTGTCAAGGCTGATTTCATCCTACGCACAGAGCCACAGCGCCAGTTCACATACTCACTTTGCCCCCGTTACAACCCTCTTACGACCCCATACGGCTGCTCCACAGCAAGGCCGAATAAAGGCTGAACCAGCATCGTTTTTAGCCTAGAAATGATGCTTTTAGGCGAGTTCTAAAATCATTAATCACCCAGATAAATATGCATAGCCTGATAAGTAGTCTACCTGTAGTCACACAATATTTGCCCACGTCAGTAATAAGGCAGTCTTATCCCGACTGCAGGTCACTATAATGAGCCAACAGTGGGCTGGGCCTTCATCAGACACTCATCATATAAACTGAAAGATAACACAGCAAAGGTTTAGTCTACGCAGCCGCAGAAAACAATACATGACAAAAACAGACAGGAGACAACGCGCAGGAGGTTGAATGATAAAATACGAGGCGTTCTCCAGTGGTTGCACGACAGCCACCACCCTCACTGGGACACAATGCAAACGGTCGCAATCCACATGGGCGATCTCACAATAACAGGATGTACCTTTGTAGATTCTATTGATGCTGTTCTCTGTGTGTGTGTGTCTGTGTTTGTGTGTGTGTATGTGTGTGTGCGGTGAAGGGATGAAGGGACATTAAAAGAGAAATGCAAGGAGGGAGGCAGAGTGGGAGTGAACAAGAGAGGTGTTATATAATTAGCTTACAGACGTCCCAAGGATCTGATGCACACACACACGCACGCACGCACACACACAGGTGGTAAAACTGGTTCACTAGCTCCCACCCACACACATTCATAAAAGTGACTGAATGACAGGCCGACTGGGTGATAGCAGACAAACAACCCGTACATAAAAGCAACCACAGATTCACCTGCAAGGCCTGAGCTTTTGGGCGGCTCACACACAACCCTGAGCATTCAGCAACTGAAGAGTTGGTGTGTTCACACATTAAAAAGACACGCCGGCCAAAATCCATTTTGTAATTACAATGAAAAACCTTCTACTAAATTTGGAGGTCTTGTTTTTTGGCAGACTGAAGCTTGTGGGCAGATGTGATGTCTTTCTTGTCACGTCAAACCACAACGGGCGTGGGCTAAAAGTCATTCAGGATCTGCTCTGCCACGTGGGAAACTTGAACGGCAACAAATGAAAAAAATAAAAATTGAAATGCCAATGAACAACTTATATTTTGAATTTTAAACAAACCAAACAAACCTATTTATAGTTATGAGTCAGAGGTTAAGAATAATGTGAGCAGTCAGACAGGCGAGCGGTTAGTTTTAAGCTGGGAAACACTTTCCTGCATGACCACGAGCTTGACAACATTCCCACTTGCTGTCTTGCAAGCAAAAACATTCATGTTTACTATGTTTACAAATTCCTATCAAGTCAAAAGCCTTTGAATGGTGGAAATGAAAGAAGACATTTAAAAATGTGTGAGTTTAGACTGGACAGGCTAACGTAGGGAAGAGTTGATTTATAAAAAAAAAAAAAAAAAAAAAACAGCAACAAAAACACTCATTAGCGATCTCCAAGTCAGCAGTAATGACGGCGCCACTAAATTTGCCCAAACACGAAAAACCCTGCCCAAACTGGTAACCGAAAGAAAACCACAGCCAGGACAGAGCGCGCCAACGCTGGGCCTCCATCGGCTGTGTGCTTAAATATGGCTAGCGCTAATAAAAGATGCAAACTAATTCGTTTTAACTGACAACAGTCGGGACCATGGGAACCTTTTCGCACTTCTTCCAGCTTTCGGAAGGAGTTCCTCTTCTGGTTTGTCTGTGCAGAAACGGAGGCTCAACGCGCTTCACAGAACCGCTTTGGGGGCGTGAAGGCCACAGGTGTCAAACTGATCCGTGAAAGGGCCGAGTGGCTGCAGGTTGTTGTTCCAACCACGCAGCAGCAACGCTGACTTGTTTTAGTCAATCAACTAGTTGTCTTCACTAAAAAGTCTTAACCAGTTCGGTTGATTGAATGAAACAAGTCAGTTGTGTTTTGGCATGGTTGGAACAAAAAACCTGCAGCCACACGGCTCTTTCACAGATCAGTTGGACACCCCTGGTGTAGGCCTTCAAACATGGGGAAGGTTGGTCCAAACGCACCTGCAGCGGCCACGAAGACGCCACTGCATCACCGAGATCCCTTCTGCCTTCACAGGAAGTACGGAGTCATAATATGGGTACGTTTGTCCATCTGCCACCAAGATCATTCAAAAACCCAAAAGCTGGAACTTGGCAGAGGTGGACCACGTGCAAACGGAGAACATTTTCAATCCCGAAACTTTCTTTAAAAGTGCAACACCGAGTTTTGGCGCCGATGGACAACAATGAGCGCTCTTCGGCTTGGTGCGAACGTTTCGTGTCTGCGCACGTATAGTATTTCGGAGGGGACGGAAAGTTTGCAAAGTGCCTGAAACAAATTAGGACGCGAGTTCCTGTTTCAAATGCAACTCCTCATCAAGTGTCATACATTATTTCAATTCAGCATTACGATTTCTGCCTTCACAGCAGCTTGCATAAGGGAAGAAAAAAAACAAAAACAGTTTGATCCGGAAACTCACACCGCTTCTTTTGCATCAAAGCACATCGCACTTCAATATGACTCAAAAACATGTATGACACATCCAGATATGGTACCACACGTCCAAGCCACCCACGTACAGAAATAACACCAAATTCTGTGCTAAATAAGCTCATGTGCTTTAAGATACACGATCCAGACTATCAGCTCTCTGAGATGAACTTGTCACATTTTGGTCTGTCTTGTGACCCGTGTTTAGAGCCCTGTCTGCCGACAGGCTCTGTAATCTGTGGTTGGAACACACAGACAGTCACAACCAGCAGCAAAGCGCTACTTTAATACACTTGGAAGTCACTGAACATTCTGGTACGAACACACACACACACACTTACATTTGGGAACTGTGAATCTAATTCTGTCCATGCGAATGTTGGACGAGCTGCTGGTGCTGAAAAAAGACCGACACCCACTTTGAGAAAAGGTGAATGACGCACTATTTATAGTCACCCGTTTGTGTGGAATCCACAAACTGTACAAAGAACGTTAACTTCGCACTTCAAAACAACTAAAAGAAAACCAAGATGGGACAGATGTATAGTTATATGAAATTTGGAGTGATTACTCAGTTCAGAAGGAAGATAAGAGGGGAGCTAACATCACCGATAAGGACAGGAAGTTCATGATTCATGTCCATTGGTGATATATAATGATCCATCAGGACAAAGGTGAGGGGTGTGTCTGGCTTCTACTTACTAAGAAATGCTGTTCAGTGCATTTGCTAACCGAACCTTTTTTTTTTTTTTTTTTTGACTTGCAGTTCAGCAGGTATCTCAACAATCTCTCTCAGCACCAAATTCAACATCCTGGTATCCAGCCCCGCAGTTTTATCCACCTTCTTGTACAGGGCGGGTCAAAGGGACAGCTACGTGTGCATTTACTCTGAGGGAAACGGCTGTGTATACTCTAGCAGCAATGTCTCGCCGGTATGCTTGTTGCCGGTATGCCGCTGTTATTTTTGATTTATGCCCAATAGTTATTTACGGATTTTTTCAGAAAATATATAATATAATTTAAAAAAAATTATAAATCACGGAAACATCTCAGGATGTTGTGCGCGTGAAGAAATGTTGTTAACCAGCCTGGCTGCTTTAAGAAGGTAGCCTTATGGGTAATGGTGTGGCCTTATGGGTAATGGTGTGTGTGTGTCGTGGGACGGCAGAAGAAAATGAGGTTAGATGAAAAGTGTAGTGAGCATCAACAGCAGCCCAGCGTGTATAGATTTACATTCTCTGTTAACCGACAGGAGCCCAACAATACAACCTGTGTGATGTTACAAGTTCCTGCAGTGCCAGAATAAAGTTCCCGTTCCATGCAGAGAAAATTGGACTTTTTGTTTTGTTGTTATTAGCATGTTAGCCGCTAATTACGAGCCAAAAATAGCACAATACCAGCGGTTTGTTTACTACGGTTCAGAGACCAGAGGCTGTGGAGGTAACAGAAAGACCACAGTTGAGCCTTTGTCTTGTTTCGCTGCAGTGCCTCGCTACTTTTTTGTAGCGAGGCACTTCGCCCGAGCCACTGAGGACTCATGAGCCAGCGTTCGCACAGCACCGACCCCACGCCCAGGTAAGATGGCCAAGAACCGCATCACACGTAAAACCTGCGCCAAACCAATGAGCGGAGCGCGATGATCCACTGAGGCGACCCCCTAAAAGGAAAAAACCCCAAAGAAGCTACTTTACTACCTTTCTTTTAGCTCTTACTCAGTTTCCATCACAGTAAGAGAAAAACGATCACACCGTTAGCTTTGCACCTTAATAATCAGGTGTTTTCACCTCCTGATAGCTACTTCCAGTGGAAAGTCATGCCGTGTCTTCAGGCTTATGTCACCTCCAAGTGTTTTTTTTTTTCTCGAACATGACATGAGATCACCGCCTTCAAGTATCCTCGGCAGGCAGCAGGCTCCAGTCCAGTGGAGCACCTTCAGGATACTGTGGAGCAGGAGCCTCGCTGGGAAGCTTGTGATACACTGGCAAAGAAAATAACTTGTGGAAGAACAGCAGCTAAAAGGGTTGGGGGAAAATAAACCCCGACTAATCCGACACTTTAAACAACATCACCCTCAAAAAATAAAGCTAATAGAGCACACAGCGTGCAGCCTCTACGATCTTTCATTCCTAAGTTAATGTAGCAGTTTATAGTCCTAATATCAGGTCCCAGCAGGTCAGAGCTTTAAGAGAAACTGACTCAGGATCAGCACATCTCAGTACAGCTCCTCTGCCCAAGTTCTATAAGGAAAAACTGAACCGATTCGTCATTTGAGCAAAAGTTACTTTGCTTTGTGGAACTTAAAATAAAAAAAAAATAAAAAAGGCACTATACAGTAGGTGGAACCCGTTTACGAACAAAAGGCATCTCTGGTTTCTATAACTTTCTGCAGCACTTCTTTGTTTAAAACGCTCATTTCTTTTCATTTCCATCCCTGCTCCACACCTTGTAAACAAGTCCTTATAATAAGGAAATGGATTAAGGGTGGAGTACACTTGAAGAGTGTAAACTCCTATTACTGCGCTGTCACTGCTGTGTTACTCTTTGTTTTTTCATTAATTTATTGAACATTTTCCCTGCTGGGGAAACTGGGAGGGCGGCTGGATGGCTCTGGAAACCAGCCTGTGTGTGACAGTAAATGGGCCAGAGAGGGCAGCTCAGTCATGCGTGATAAGAGTAGCAATACTTCCTGTGATAAAGAACGGCTGGCCACACCTCTGCCTGATCAACAGAACCATGCACCCACGTACACACACACACTTATACCCACCTTTCCCTCCATGCAGCAGATGCAGTCTGCAGCTATCAGGAAGTGACTGAGGGGCGCTTCACAGTCAGGATCGTTTCGTTGTGGTTTCGACATTCTGATGCACCGAACCCCGCCGGTGTCTCACAGCTGGGGCTGACACCCCGATGCAAGGACGAGGGCAACGCAACATGCTCTCCTGCGCTTAGACAAACAGCCGATTGAATGCTTTGCAAATGTGAGGATTTGTTGATTTTCTCTCTCACATCATTGAAAATTGATAACCCTGGGCTCCGCCACTGCTGCTCAGGCTGAGTAAGCACATGCAAGGTTTCAGTTTGGGTTAAGCCATGCTGCGGTGGACATTTCTGGTTCATTCTCGCACACACAAAAGAAATGCACATGTGTAGTTCCAGTTCAGTGTAAGAAAAACCTGGGATTTGACTGTTGCAGGTTCCTCACATGCAGTTTGGGTTTAGTTCATTCGACGGCATTCATCAAGATCAAAATGTGTGAAAAACAGTGTCAACAGAGGTTTGTGCACTTCATCTTTCAGTCGTGTGGAAAGGAGGAACAAAGAGGGGGAACAGTTAAACTGTGCAATAATGTGTGATTTTTAAGACACCGAAGGTTCCAGCTGCTGCCAGCGGCTCCACCGGTGCAAAAATGAGAGGCACGAAGCAAAGCACGTTGGGAGAAAAAAAAAAAAAAGATAAATTGTTTTTAATCTTTCGTAACTCTCACATTCAAAGAGAGACAGGAAGAGAGGGGGGTGAAGAGAGTTCATTCACAACTGTTATTGACACAGGAGGCTCCCGAGGGGAAGTCTGATCGGCTTTCTGTCAATCAGCTGCAGCTATGTGGAACGCTCACATGTTCAGGCAGCACAAGACCCGGGCTGCTGGTGTGAATGGGTGCGAGTGCGTCAATTGACATGAGAGCAGTGTTAAAGGATAACATGCCACACAGGACTGACCAATCAGAGCGCGAGCCCAGCGAGGGAGCCCCGATCAATCGGCCACGGGCCGCTATTGACTCATATTCGCTTTAAAGGGGGCGCTGCTGTGGACGGCAAGTAAACCGGCCTGAAAAAACAAAAAACAAAACCCTTTCATTTCAATCACAGAGGAGGAATGACAAACCGTCTGGGTTTTATTTGACCAGAACATGCTTGGCATATAATTTTTTTTTAACTGCCATCCAAAAGTGCTGAATTGTAAAAGGGTTTACAATGATTATTTCTGAGCGACTGACATAAGTGGCACCAATTCTGCAGAGAGAAGAAGAAGAAGGCCCTGCCTTTTTTTCCTTTTTTCAATGAGACATTTGAGTCAGTCGTGTTTTGGCCCAGCAGCTTTTACACATTCATTAACACAATGAAAGATTCAGAGTGGGGACGCGCTGAAAGTTTTATTATGTACATGGACAGATAAATTGGGAGTTCTTTGAGGTTTTTGCTCCAAAAAACAGATCTGAGCAGACCCCTCAGGGCCAAAACTTGGCTCCAAAATATTGTTCCTGCATCTCCGTTTCCGCACCCCCTCCAGACATTTACAGAAATGAAAGCTGCTCATCATAAACCCCTTTCAGGGGACTGAAAAACCAAGCGGGATCCTTCTTAATGCCTCACATCCGCTTATTCTTAGATCAAGTTGATGTTTTGGCTCAAGCCAAAGCGATAAGGGTCCTCTTTAATTCCCTCTGCTTTTATAATTTTCACCCGCCACAACGTGAGCCCTGGCTGTTTGATCAGGTGGACTTTGTTTACATAAACTGTCAGATGTCGATGGTTTATCTTGTAATTGGCCAAACTGTGGTCCAGCTCCAGGGCACCAAAGCAACTGAAAACGATTTGCATAATGAACACTGGAAGCCTGTGCTCGCAGGGCTTCCCTGGTCTAAATATATGGATATATTTACAGCCACACATGACCGGCAACAATATATCTAGACTCTGGGAATCTGAGCTCAATGCGAAATTGTCCATTTTCCTAGAAGCATCCCTGCAACTAAATGTGGCGGAGGAGCACTTCTTCAGCTTCTCTAAAGATTCGACCCTCTTCCATTTGTGAGATTGCAGAGTGATTAGCACACATGTCCGAGAAAATCATCTCTTCTCTAACCGCCGTAGATGGTAAAAAAAAAGATGTCGATGGAAGAAAGTTGGCCCGTCTTCTCTTCGCAGGCAGATTACTAATCTTTATCACAGCGCAGTCGTCTCATCCAAGTAAGCAAACACACAGATACACGCTCAATGTGCTGTATGTGTTGGTTTAAGTCAATTACTCAGGAAATACGGTGTCACACTAAGTAGAAATCCGAGCCAGTTCCCGAAGAAGCGAAGGTTCACCGAGTTCATTCCCCGAGGAGCCGAGAAGAAGAATCTGCGTTTACGGCCCTGTGTATTGTTGCATGTGTGGTGTGACAAGGGAAAAACATGCTGCTGAGTGAATGAAAACTCAAGCTATTATAATCTTGGTCATCCAGTCAGCTGATGAGCAGAGATTAGTACAAAAAAAAAAAAAAAAAAGGGCAAACAATCCGCTCCCATTGTTTGGTCTCCCGATATAAACAGCTCAGGCCATTATATGGCCTAAAGGCCCCGGATAGCAAGCAGTGATGAGCCTCTCTGTAAAACACAGGAAACACTGTGAAAAGCATCTGTTCCACATGATGTGTGTGCGCGCGTGTGCATGTGGAGGGGGAGTACAGAGGGACAGAGAGAAAAAAGAAAAAAAAAAATCAAGGGTCTGTAATGTTCATCTGTGGATGTGCTAATATTCTGCTTATTTATCAGAACACTGAACATCCTGCCATCATCTTAAATCTGGCTTCTCCTTCTTCATTTAGCCTGGAAAACAAACCCTAAAAGGTAAGCTGGTAAATACGACGCTTTCGACTCTTACACCGGGGCTCTTTACTTTCAGTAAATGCAAATGCCGTGCACATGAAGGACCCCGTCTGAACCCGGCATTAACACATTAGGATGATCCGGTCACAAGTTGACAGCTCTCGGCGCAGCTGGCACTGGCAGTGCCTCTCCAACGAGCGCCTGTGACCAGATCTCACTTCCTTCCTCTGAACGCAAACCAACACGTGCATCACTTCAGTCTGCAATTGCCCAACATGTTGTTGTTGTTTTTTTTTCAACCAGCGGACCGTGCATTTCCTGCACCAGGACCGCCATAAATGGAACGCATTTCTGCTCGTGCAGACATCGGTTGAGGTCACGTCGATAAAAGAGCGCGGCCATACGCAACCCCGCCACTTCCCAAATTTGTTGCGAGCGAGCAGCTAACTGTGCCTTCTCCGCTCAACGCGCACAATCATTCAGCGTGGACCGGCAGGATTTGGCATTTAACCTTCTTTTTAAAAAGAATTAGACAGATCGCATCAATAAATGAACAGCAGCGAAGTCTCAACCTTTCTAAAACAGTTGGCCCGTGTAGATCCAAGTATGGCGTCTGACTGATTTTGTATCGTGGAGGCCGCACGACAGGAAGACAAAGAGCAAGCAGACCAACAAAGTGAGAGATGCGTTAAAGAAACAAAGATGTAAAGCAACGATGCTGGTCAGAGCTCAATCTGAGCGAAAACCGGAGGATTCATTCATGAATGAAGTATTTTTGAACTGAACTTGTGTATTTTAACCTTCACGTGAAGTGGCAGACCAGTTTCATCAATTTAACTTAACAGTTGCTAAATTTAAGACAGAAAATATCCACGGTCAGCTCGTCACAGGAAGAGAAACAAATCTGCTGGTCCAGTTCGGCTCGGTTTTGCGTTTGCTGGCGCTGGTCTTCACGCAGACGCACAAACGTCTTCTTGTTGTTTCATGCTAAACGGTTGCATTGCAAAGTGGTTAGACTCTCACAGGGTCACGATCACAAGCGCGTAATCGAGTTTGGACATATCCGGTCCTGCGAGTCAGTTATGTCAGCGCCGTCATTTAAACCAGGACGGAGGAGCATGACTTTACAAGAATCCTCAACGTTGCTTTTTGCTAAAAACTCATGCAGGCACCAACACTGGCTTTAGTTAGATTATAGATTGATTATAGATGGTGATAGGCAGATGGTTCCTGCCGATTTCTTTGGACAAACTTGCAAATGATTCCAAAAACAAAAACATAAGCAACTAAAGCAAATAGAAGAAGTCAGAGATAATAAAGGTCATAGTTGGTGCTCCCTGACTGACTGCAGATGAATCTGGACCAGCTTTAACATGATGTGATACCGTTGTTACAAATAACAGAACCTGAATAGAAAAGAAATATGAGCATATAAAAGCTTGCATAGAACAGTTTAATAGGTGCACTGAATGTATTTATACCTCAGAACATTTTAAAGTAGAGACTAGAGGCCCATTTCCAAACATCACTGCTTTCCATGACTTTTCAGATGTTTTCCACATGATCTTGAAGACCCTCTTAAAAGTGAACAAATTACAAAAAAGACACAAAAGGTTTTGGAACATGTTTGATTTACGTTAAGAAGTCTGTTTGATTCCTTCTGTTCTTTCCACTCATTTCTACATCTTAGTGCAGTTTTTTTTCTTACCCGTAAATATTAAAAGCAACGTGTTTCCGAGCTGCACGTATTTATGCGAAAGTGGGCGTATTATGGGAGTATCATTTTACCAAAAATGATTAAATGAAGTCTTGTACCTACTTGAAATGAGCTGTAAAAACACTCCAAGCCATGATGTGATTTCCTCCGATATTCTGCTCAAACCACCAATTTCCTTGAGGCAGCGCTATTAAATTTAACATTTAACAGAATCCAATCTTTCATTTAGTCACAATGGGATTTTTTTTTGTAACGTCTAAACATTGTTTCACAAACAGAAACTATTCTGCTATTCTATTACTCTATATTTGATACCTTTCCATCCACCTGCCCATAAATCGGTCTCATATTCTGTCTGAGTGACGTCGCCGTGAACAGGGAAAAGGGGGATTTTGTGTTGGTCTGCAGAAGTCCGGATGAGCTCTTACACGCTTCGGAACGCAGCCTCTGCGAATCGATCTGGAAAGGCGATCTGAGTGTTGTGTTCTTGGTTGTCTGTGAGTTTCAGTGCAAGTCAAGGTGAAACGATTTGAGTGGAGCTGCAGCACCGGCCGAGCTGGGGAGCAGCATCTTTAAGACGCAGAAAAGGGGTTAAAATAAATATTATGGTGGACAGGTAAAGTTATGCACTGCATGACAAAGGATGCAGCACATGCTCAAAGTTTACCCTCCATTTTTCTTTCTTTTTTTTTTCTGCAGTACCCCATGAGCAACAATAGTGCTGCACTCACACTAAAAACCGTCGGTAGAGAAATGTCGCATCTATATTTTCTTTAAATGCTGCTCTACCGTTCTGGCCGTGTTGGTGGTGAACTTTTCCGCTGCACTGAAATTCCACTCCTGGTTTATAATAAAGTCGATATCAAATACTGCTCACGCAGAAAAAAAAAAAAGTATGCGTGAAGAACAAAACAGCCCTGCAGAGGGAACATACAGACCTGCTAACTCCTCGCTGCTGTTTTGGCCACTTGATGAGTGTTTTTTTTTCTTTTTTTTTTTTTTCCAGAGGTGGATTATATTTCAGCGCTACTTTGACCTTAGCTGAATGTCACTGGGCATCTCCTGTCCAACACTGACTCCACATGCTGACCATGCAAGAGTTCACAGCAGATCAATACCGTCTCTGCTGCTGCTGTGACTCTGTGCGAGGGAGGTCTCGTACTTCTATTTAAAAAGAAAAAAAAAACGGTAATAAATGCCCTTAGAAGGAGAAAGAGACTGATCCTCCAAATTGGAAAATATGATGGCTTTTTGGTATAATTTTACCCTCCTTGCAGAGTGCGTGGGTGTGCATCACACAGGAAGTAATTTTACACCTTTAAACCGGTCGTTTCACTGTCTGAGCAGGTGAGGCATTAAATCTGAGAGAATGATTTAAAGAGAAAGCTAACTGGCAACTATAGACAACTTAAAAAAAGAAAAAAAAAAAAGGTTGGACAATAAATAGCAGAGGGTGTAAAAGGGGGAGAGAATGGTACAATGTTCCCCTTTATAAGAAAATATGACACTGGAGGTTGAAGAAGGTGCGTCTCTGTCCGGATGTAATCCCACTACTGACTCTAGGTTTGATGGGGAAACTACAGCACACAATCTGGCAGGTAGCCCCCTCAATGATCACGTCCATCCAGTAATAAGACAATGAACGCTTTGTGTGAGGCTGTTTAAACAGCACAAACTCTCTCTCTCTCTTTTCTTTTAAAGCAACAGATGATCTGTCAAGTTCTCCTGCTATGCAGACAGGTTTCTAAATGTTAGCAGGCTGATCTAAGATGAGACTGGAGGTAACAAGCCAAAGATAGGTTACTTTATTAAAAGTACTTATTTATATACAGACTTGAATGCTGCTAATGTGATGACAAATCTGCAGCTGTTGGAAGTTTTGAGACGGTCTGAATATTTTTTAGCTAATACCAGACAGACTGACACCTGTCAGGTAAGAGTTTATATGGCACATCTTATTAATAGGATCAGATTAAACTTGAGCATTTGAATATCTAAATGCAATCAGACAACTGTTGGCTAGTAAAAATGGCAGTAAAAATGAAGGTAAGCAGCAAACAAGACGACAGTCAACGTATAAATATTTATGTAATATACATTGTCCAATTATTCTTTTGTACCTACCGCACAAGCTCAAATATGCTTTCTACCATACTTTGTGTATCAGATCACTACATTTGCACAACATTATGGAGCTAATTATACAAACCAGGTATCAGACGTGGTGAATAAGTATTACATGGAAAAAAAAAAAGACATGGCTTATCATTCCATGACTAGGCATCAGCATCAATAGTACAACATTATTTGTACTGCAGACCAATCCAAGCCACTTCAGCCATGTCGTGCGGTAAAATGGAGGTATCCATCTGCATCATTTACACCTCATACAGAATGAAGAATTGTGTGTTTGCATGTAAAAAGCTAACAGGGCATAGGTCTCGGGTATGAAGCATGGTGAAGTGCTGACTGGTTGAGAGTTGGCTGAAGTTGGGACGGGACCAAAAACAACTGTCTGCATCACAATCAGGATACAGCAGCAAAAAACAAACAACGCAGCAAACAGCAGCTGCGTTTGAAAAGTTTCACTCCACCACAAAGCTGTAACTTCTTTCTGTTCTGTGAGCGGCGCCAGAGAACCAACCCAATCCCTCAGACCAGCCTACCTCCCAAGGTGGAACAGAAGTGCACCAGAAAGACCTTCCCGTTCCACCTCGGGATCATTCACATACAAAACAACCAGTGCAAAGAGTCTCTTTGTAATGTTGACTAGAAAGAGGGGCGCACCTCAACAACAAACGGCCATAAGGCGAACCCCCTAACTGACCGTGGGGCTGGTCAAGTCTGAGAGGTTCCACTTAGGATGCCACGTGCAACACCTGTGGGAAAATAACTTCTCCAGCTGTATCTGCTCCATCATGACCAAAGGGGGGGGGGTTTCAACCAGCACAACCTTAAGTGTAATGGAAACAGACCTACGGATCATTATAAAAATATTCAACTTGGCTTTGGCATCAACAGGTCTTCACTCTCAAAGACTTGCCAGGTAGAGATGATCATGAGAATTGTGATGTCATGGTCATTGGAAAACTCACCCTCTGGGGGTCATTTTTGTTCTTGACCAAAACACAGCAGTTCACGTTTTTATCTGTAACCTTTATTTTAAGGCTCCTGTACGCTGCGTGATGTCTACAGCCATATAAGACGATTGCGTCTCACGCTGTACGGCATCTGTTTGTCTTGGGTGTTGAGACTAGGCCTAATTCACCGTCTGAATCGTTGGCTGTGACAGATGTAGAATAGCATCCTTATGTGCTGACAGTAATCAACAGGCAAAAAAAAAAAAACCCCCTCCAGTTTGGGCTGCTCCCTGTTCAGGATCGCCACAGCGGAGTGATCCACACGAGAAGTTTGGCACAAGCGCTACGCCAGATGGCCTTCATGACGCAACCAGGATTCCAACCTGGGACCTCCCAAATGGTGAGCAACACTCCATGTCAGGATACTTAATTTATTTTTTTTTTGCATTGGCACCAAGGTGTATGTCACGGTCAGAGAGAAGAGGCCAGCTTGGGATTCTTATCATCTTTGGAAGGGCCGCCGAGTCGTATTAATTAATACCTCATTTCAATTATTAATTGACTAGTAAACTATAAACTGCACAATTTTGGACTGTCACAGCCAAAAGATCGCTGTCACGAAAGAATGGTGGGGATATCGACGTGAGTGGTTTAAGCGAGGCCGTCACAGTGGTTGGCTACGACCAGAGACGACCCGATATCATTTTCTGACGTTGTCAGAAATCCTACAACTTACTAGAAATCATGAAGTGAACAGGACTCATTAGCAGATGCAGTTGTAGGATGTCAGAAAATTATATCAGGTAGTGACTGTAGGATGCAGGACGGCCAGTTTGGACGATTCGTCTGCGACAGCCCATAATCGTGCAGCGTATCGGGACCATGAGCCAGCTGCTGTTGAGATGCTCACACCGTGCCAAGTAGGACTGGCGATTTGGAGCTACGACGAAAGTTTTTTCACTGGTCATCTTTCTCTGCCAGCCCAGAATCGGCTCTTCCAATGGCACGGCTTTAATCTGGCGGGCTGAAATGAGATGCACAGATGCTTGACCCAATCAATTTCCAATATTCTTTAAGCTGACCTGTGGTTGTCTTGACCTCAGTTTTGCTGTGACTGTGAAAGTAGTTTAAATAGCAAATGTGAAAGCCGTGTTTGGTTTAACACCACCGTGAAATAATCTAAATGTAGTCCAAAAAACACCCAGTCCAGGAGTTGTATCAAGTCATGAAAGTCATGAAAGTCAGCCATGGTTCTTCGAGCACGTCGCGGGCGTGGTTCCGCCTGCGCATCACGCCACAATAAAATAAAAAAATCTACCAGAACAAGCATAGCTGGGAAGAGCCAAGGCCATAAAGATACAGCCCGCGATAAGAAGCAGCTTCAGAAGGTGACTCTCCTGGCAACAAGGTTGCAGGTAGCTCCAGTGTGTGCGTGTCAGCACATGAGAGGCACAGAGCCGGGCTGGTTTACAGCCCCCCCCCGCCCCGCGTCCCCGCTGGGACCGGGGACAGACACCGAGACGCTGACTTCACCGAGTCTCCGGCCAGCAGGCATGAATGGGGACGCGCTGAAGGTTAGAGGGCTTTTATGAATGAGCCGGCGTCACGCCACCGCAGCGCAAACATCCCCTCCGGTGCCCTTCGCCCCTCCGCCGCCGCCGCGCGCAGACGTTCCCACCGAGCGCAGACCCGCGTGGTCCGAGCGAGACGAGCTCGCGGTCGAACACGCGAGGTTGCTCTTTAAAGGAAGAGAGCAGGCTTGTTACGGATGAAACCGCCGCGCGGTGAGGCTAATTTTAAGCCCGGAGCGTCTCCACGCAGGCCCGCGGGTGCCATATAAACAGCTCTGCGGGCCTACAGAGCCGCTCCATTTACGCTGCGTCTCGCAAAAGGAAACCTGCGACCCACGGGTCCGTGTTCCGGACAAACGAGCAAACGAGACTCTCGCTAAAGAGAAACAGACCCGTGTTTTTTTTCTTTTTTTTTTTTTTGGTTTGTTTTGTTTTTATTCCCAGGGCAAGTCGCCGTTTACAATCGGTATTTTTTTTTTTTTTTTATGAATGGAGCGCGGTAGGCTATGCAAATGAGGGCGATTGAGAAAGAGATGGCGGATGGGGCATATCGGATATCTCATATCCTGTGAGACTTCCCCCTTCGGTTGGAAGCAAACACACAGATGTGACCGAATAACACGGCGGAAAACGCCCGTGGAGTCTCCGCGGAGGGTCACCACCGGACACGGACGCGGACACGGCTCGGGGCCGTTCGCGTATTTCTAGGAGCTGCAACTTCCACGGCGCGTTTGAGTTAGTAAGTTGCGCTGCAACAGGGCCTGCTCTCTCGCTTCAGATCCTTTCAGAAAATGTTTCCGATCCACCCACGCTTATTCCCCTCCTCCTCCCACTCCCCGTCTTTCTCTCTCGCCTTCTCGAGACTGTAGGCTAGTCTACGCCGAGATGGGGGGGCTCCAAAAAAAAAAAAAAAAAAAAGAGAAGCTTTTCAACAGCTCTGTCAATGCATTGCTCCACAACAGCATCAAGCACCAAATACCTTCAAGCAAATACGATTAAAGCGACAACGCGAGGCTTTGCAAGGGGAGTCTCGGGCTGCACATTCCTCCAAGTTGCTCCAGTCAACTCCAACTTGTAGCCACGGTGAGAGGTGAAAAATGACAGGGAAGGAGATAAATCGTTAAGCCACATCGGTACTTACTCGTTGGGGTGCGTTTCTTCTATCATTTTCTCGTTTCACCTCAGGTAATGTACCGCGGCGGTTGCATACTTCTCAGTCGTCATTCTTTCACCAGGGCTCCTCCGATTCTATCTCCAATTCCGCATAAATCCCCCCTGCGCCTTTGTGCGAGCGTCGGCTCTCTGGCTCGCCTTCGACTGGCTGCGCCTCCCGTCTTCCTTTTCCTCAGTTCCCCGTCTTCCACACCGGGGGACACTCTGCTCCTCCAGCCCCCTCAGGATCGCGAAGCCCCCTCCTCCTTCTATAACTTTAATATCCCATCGCATTCAGTAGATAAACGTAGCTTATACTGACAGTCTTGCTTGCCGAATCCTGCTCTTGTCTTCTCCCTCCCCCCCCCCTCCCTCCCCAAACACACGCACGCACGCACGCACGCACACACACGCTCGCTCGCTCACACGCGGGCACACAAGGCACACGCTCCGTTTTTAAGTCCCGACGCGCATGTTTTCACCGACGAGTCCGCTTCCAGTTGTGCGTAAAAAGCGCGTCGTCACTGCTGTTACCGAGGGGTGGCCCCGCTAGAGCCCCATCTCTCTCTACTCCATGTTGGATTGCAGGCGGCCGAGCAGCTCCAACGACTCCGGGGGGAGGGAGGGAGGGAGGGAGGAGGAGGAGGAGGAGGGCGGGCGGAAGCGGTGACGTCGGTCTACATTTTGGTTGAAGGGCCCAAGACGGCTGCAAGCCGTAGTGGCCCTTGATAAATGCATGCACCCCCCCCCCCCCCCCCCCCTCCTCCCCCCAGGATACTTAATTTAAAATCCGGACGTGTCACCTTTGTTTTCATATGAAAATTCTGAAAGTTTATACCGGAGCGAATAAATTAGAAATAACATTGTAAGATACTGTTTGTTACTTAAAGTCAGTTTAACTTTGTGACTTAATAAATGTACTGAGTTTATAATAACTGGGGTATGAATGACGATAGAAAAACTACAAAGATCAGTCTTCATTAACTCCAAAAGTACAGCTGATATCAAAAAAAAAAAAAAAAAAAAAAAAAAAAAAAAAAAAAAAAATTGAAAGGATTAAAGGCGTTTTCTGGCTAATCCTGTTAACTTTTTTGTCACTATATTCTGTTAATCCATCACAGCTCAGAGTGGTCTCTTACCGCCTTTGTGAGCCTTTCTGCGGATTGAGCTCTTTAACACCTATTGATCTGCTAAATAGTGGGGAAGTTAGATGATTAGCCACTTTTGTTTGCGCTGAGTGCTGCCAGGTTTGTGTTCCAGCCCCAAACAGTTGCCAGCATTGTTTTCAGGTTGTAGCTCGGCCAGAAGAAAGAAGAGAAAAGAAACCCCACTCAACCCGGCGTGAATCGTGGTTGTGCAGCGCCCTCAGCTGGTCACTAGACAGTCCTACACAAAAACACACGGACACGCCAAATATCTACTTCTTGCTTCCATGTTGTCATTTTTTGATGGTCATTGTTGTAAACAGGCCATATGACATTAGAGAAAATGAGAATATGGAGATTATATTTAAATCATCAGCTGCATATTACTTTAATCTTCAAAAAAAAAAAAAAAAATCGAGATCTTACTTTCTTTCTTATTCCATTTTGCCCATCAGTTTTTATTTTAATTAAAGATCACCATTCTGCATTCATGTTGTGTCTTCAGTGATTCCTATAAATGGACAGGAGATGCATTTCTTTTCCCATTTTTTAAAACTCCAAATATCCAGCTTTTGGTTTTACATTTTCACTTATGTAAGAAACAAAAAACTAAATGCTTATTGTAGTAAGCGGCCCATATAATATTCTCAGTAGCTGTAGACTGATGAAAAATGATGAAATGTTTGGCTCAGACTGCTGAAGCCTGTGGATAATCTGGAGTTAGGACTTTTAACCTCAATCAAGGATCACAGGCTCCACTCAGGCTCACAGGATAGTGATACTTGAGGAAATCTCATGTAATGATCTTATCTATTAACAGGTTCTCGATTGCAAATGTTACGGTTTGCTCATTTCTACCAAAGTATTGTTGATTATAATGCTGGGCATTATGACGATACATATCGTGGGGACGATAGAAAAGTGTGTATCGTGCCATTTCTCTTCTATCGTTTCTATCGTTTCTAACCTAATTTTATCAATTATTACAGCAAATATGTAATTAAATAACCTGCAACGATAAATTTGATAGAAACATATCTACTTCTACAAAGTAGCCTTTTATGTTTCATGGTTAATGCCTTAAACAGAGTTCTCTTCAACCCTGATGTTTACTTTAGACACTTTATATTGGTTTGCAAACTTTGCACTACAAGGTTACAGATTTCAGAAAGTTGAAAAATAATTTGTGTTTATTTTTTATAGCTGAACTTCAGTGCAAAAATGTGTTTTTCCTCTCAGAAACTGTTGTGCAGTTTAAAAAAATGTGAAAGCTACTGTACCTCTGTACCTACCTGTTTTTGCTGCACTAAAATGTATGTTTGTGACAGTTCAGCTAAATGTCTTTTTAAAATAAAGTTGAAAAGTAAGCAATTAAATTTTTGTCAAACTTTTCAGAGAATAACTGAAAACATACTTTATTATGGTATATCGTGATATATATCGTTATCGTGATATAAAATAGTCCATATCGTGATATATGATTTTTTCCATATCGCCCAGCACTAGTTGATTATCTTCTGCAGAAACCAAAACCAAAGCACACTGTGGCTTTTAATCAAAGACGTGCATGACTCACAGGAAGTACGTACAAACTTCATGCTGAAAGGCACCAGTCGGACCCCAGTCGGACCCCAGTCGGACCCCAGTCGGACCCCAGTCAGGACTCAGACCAAGAACTCTCTTGCTGTGAGGAGACGGTGCCGACCACCACACCACCATTCGGCCCAGCGCAGTGTTTCATTTTCTTTTGGTATCTTTGCCTTTGAACTGTATGATTTGGGTCAAACATTTTGAGTTTCCTTCCACAAGCTTCTCACAACAGTTTGCTGGTATTTTGGTCCATTCCTCCTGACAGAACTGGTGGAACTGAATCAGGTTCATAGGCCACCTTGCTCATACACACCTTTTCACATCAGGGGGTTGTGATGGCCGCTCCAAAACATTGACTTTGTCGTCATTTAGACACTTCGTAACTAATTTGGTGGTGTGTTTAGGGTCATTGTCCATCCGAAGACCCATTTGTATCCAGGCTTTAACTTCCTGGCTGATGTCTTGAGATGTTCCTTTAGTATTTCTACATAATGTTCTTTTTTCATGATGCCATCTATTTTGTGAAGTTCACCAGTCCCTCCTGTAGCAGAACGGTCTCACAGCATGATGCTGCCACCACCGTACTTCACAGTTGGGATGATGTTGTCAGGTTTGCAAGTTTCCCTCTTTTTCCTCCAAATGTAACGACAGTCATCATGGTCAAACAGTTCAGTTTTAGTTTCATCAGACCACAGGACATGTCTCCAAAATCTAATGTCTTTGTCCCCGTGTGCATTTTCAAACTGTAACCTGGCTTTTTTCTTTTGTTTCTGAAGTAACGCCTTCTTCCTCTGTGAGTGGCCTTTCAGTCCCTGTTAGGACTTATGTTTTTTTTTTTTTTTACTGTGGATAACGACACTCTCTGACCAGCCTCAGCAGCATCTTCACAAGCTTTTGCTTTTGCTCTGGGGTTGATACTCACATCTTCATCTCTGGGACGCAGAACCGTCTCCTACCTGAGCTGTTGTTGAGGATCTGGAAATTGTACCCAAGGATGAACCAGACTGGTGGAAGTCCACGACTCTCTTCCTGATGTCTCGGCTGATTTCTTTGGATTTTTCCATGATGTCACAGAGGGAAGCAGTGTCTTTGAGATGTGTTTAAAAAATACATTCACAGGTGTGACTCCAACTAACTCAAATGTTGTCATTTAACCTTATGGCACTTAAGAAACAGAAATAACCCTAACTGATCTAAAACTGGAAAAGTTTAATCTGAATTAATGTCAGACAGTGAAAAAAAAGATCTTTTTATACAGTCTAAAATTCATATTGCAGTGTATAATATAAAATTTAATGTAGATGGCTTCTATATTTGTGTTATTTTTCTCTTACCTGAAGCATCTGGAAGACAGCTGGACTTTTAAAAAGATAAAGAAAGCAACTGCCAAAACAAAAGTGGAACACTGAATCGAAGAGAGTAAGTGTACAAGTCTAACAGCAGTTTTAACAGACTGTACCACACTATTTGCAAAGGGAAGAACGATGACATCTGAGAGAAAAATACTGACATTTGAAGAAAATGAATAATGCAATAATCATGGTTGTGTCATGAACTGAAGTCTGTGCAGGCATGTATCAACACCGCCATCTTGTGGTCTGAATTTGAAAATTCAGTCACCTCTTCCAGCAGAGAACAATGAAACCATCTTCTCACAGTCGCTCTGGGACTTTAAGCATCAGATAAATATATGTAAATTGTAATAATAAATGTATATATGTGTAACTGGTAAAACAGGTTATTTTAAAGAAAATTGTCCCAATTTTACTACTGATGGAGGCTGTTATGAGTTAGAAAAATTTTCACATCCAGACACCTGGTTCACTGGATAGTTTTTGACTTCGGAGCAGCACAATACGTGGCAAAAATATCATCCTAAAACATGAATAATGTTCCCCACAATGCATTAAGCTTAATTTTCAGTTTAATAACTCTCTGTCACCCCACAGAGCAGAGTAGCCAAAAACTACATGGCTATAGTATTCTTTGCAGTGCCTGGTTTCTGTCACTGTGTGTTGTTTTTGTGTCCTTATCCTGTCCTAATATTTGCTTTATATTCTGTATGTACTTCAGGCAACAGAAATTTCCCCTCAGAGCATTGAGGGGTCATTCATTCACAGCTCCCTTGTGTATATAAACAGTAATTGAGTGCGCACACAGTCGCTCAGTCAGTCTACTATTAATCATCAGTGGAGTAAACACTTAGAATTTAGTCTCAGTTTTCCTGGCTCTGGGAAGCAGACATTTATAATTTCCTATTTTTCAGAGCAGGGTGGACTATTCAGTTAAAACCTCCTCCAATAAAAAGCCTCCTACTAGAAAAGACCAATTTATTGTCTCAGGATAAACACCTTAAAATTTATTATCTTGTTTTCAGCACCATTTCAAATTGCTCAACAGGCTTTAAATGACCGATCGCATAGAGGAAAATGTGACCGTGACTTTCATGGACGTTTATAATGTATGCTCTATTTAGTCCACGCTGGTTTGGTGCCCAGGTGCTCCAGTGACTGTTTCATACAGTCGCACTGCATGCAAACCTGAGACACAGATACGAACGTAGGTACAACCCCAGTTCTGAAAAAGTTGGGAAGCTGTGTAAAACACTTTATAGAAAGTAAACTCGTTTTTTCCCCCTACAGAACATAAAGCTCTCAGCTTCAACATCTGATGTTGAAGGTGAGATGTTTCACCATTTCATGGAAAATGTTCGCTCATTTTGACTTTGATGGCAACAGCACACCTCTTTTCCTGCAACCCCATGCAGTTGTGATGGGTCCAGTATGCGGTTCAGTATTGTCTTGCTGAAATATTCAAGGTCTTCCCTGATAGAGACGTGATCTGGGTGGGAACAGGTGTTGCTCTAGAACCTCTATGGACCCTTCAGCTGTGATGGGGTCTTTCCAGATGTGGAATCCACCCACTCAGTAGCAGGGTTATTATAGTTAACGAAAACTAAGACTAAAACTAAAACTAGCAATGAAAAAATATTTCAGTTAACTGAAATAAAAATAAAAACTACAATAAAAAAAAAAACGAAAACTAAATAAAAACTACAATGAAGGATGTAAAACTAACTAAAACTAAACTGAATTGTAGATAAATTCAGCTTCGTTTTCGTTGTCGTTTCGTTTCTCCCTCGATTACTGCCATAGAGATTACTGCCTGTCCTGCAGCAGCCGCTATGCTACCCTCCCTCCAGAGAGGGGGCAGCATAGCGGATATAGACCTTTTCGGGCCAGCCCCCCGGAAGTACCCCGTCCGCCATTGCTGGAGGGTGCTACAGAGCGACACTTTCACCGGCTCGCAGATTAACCAGTGTTTTTCTCTTTCTACAAATATATATTTTTATAATGTCGAGTCGGTCGAGTGGGAATACATGTTCCGTCATAAACTGTGCCAACAATGGAAGAAGAAAGTATGCACGAAGACTGCCTTGTTTGCAGAACAAGAAGTTAGGAAGACGTGGGTGAAAAATATCAACAGAAAGGACTTTGTTCCAAATGAATACAGCCGGGTGAGTTTTCGTTAACATTCAATCTCGTACTACTCATAGTCTCGCTGAGAGTCCCGGACGATTCTGAACAGCAGTATGAGGCTACTGTAGCCCTCGGTACTAGCACAAGCCTATAAATGAATGAATAAATTAATGAATGAATGACTTAGGTGGATGATAAAATAAATTAAATATAACATTAACACATAGCCTAATTTACCGCTAGCGTTAACGTTACAGTAGCATAATCTTTATGGCTTGTTCACGTTAGTTATAGCCAGCGTTCCACAGTTTTTAGTGTTTGATTATGGGAATAGATCATGCTATTTCCATAACCAATCATTAAAAACAGCGATAAACTACCTTCATCTGTAACTGGAGGCCACTGCCTACCATCATCAATCCAAGACATGTCTGCGTTATCAGTAACAGATGCTCCACGCTGCTGTGTTTGGGTTAGTTGGTGGAGCACCGCACCCTCCAGTTATGGCGGGGCCACTAGGGGGCGCATGTCCACAATTTTTAAGTCGAAAAGGTGTATAATCTGCTGCATACTGCAAGAAGAAGAAAAACTAAAACTAAGACTAAAACTAAATAAAAACTAAACTGAAACTAGTCAATTCCTCAAAATAAAAACTAAACTAAAACTACTAAATTACTTGTTGAACTAACTAAAACTAAACTGAAATAAAAAAGCAAACTGGAAAACTAAATAAAAATAAAAACTAAAGAAAATTTCAAAACTATAATAACCTTGCTCAGTAGACACTAAAGCAACCCCATAGCATCAGAGATGCAGGATTTTCAGCTGACCACTGATGATAAGCTGGATGGTCCATCTCCTCTCTAGTCCACAGGACACACCGTCCATGGTTTCCAAAAAAGAGTTTAAAATTTTGATTCATCTGACCCCAGAACAGTTTTGCTCTGGAGGATTCAGCTGCGTTTCTGGATCGTGTTCACATGAGGCCTCTTCTTTGCATGATGCAGCTTGAACTTGAACGGCCAGTGATTTCTGGAAGTGTTCCTGAGTCCATGCAGTGATGTCCAAGAGACAATCATCCTTTTATACCCAGTCATGTCACTGACCTGCTGCCAATTAACCTAATTAGTTGTCAAATGCTCCTCCATTTGTCTTTGTTTTCTGCCAATTACTTTCCCAGAGTTTTGTTTTCTCCTGTTCCAACTTTTTTTTTTTTTTTAGACGTGTTGCTGCCATCAAAGTCAAAATGACCTAATATTTTCCATGAAATCGTAAAACGTCTCAGTTTCAACATCTGAAATGTTCTTTATGTTCTTCTGAGAATAAAATATGGGTTTGCTTTTTTAGAAAATCATTGCATTATGTTTTTATTTGCTCTTTATACAGGTTCGTAGCTTTTTTAGAACTGGGGTTGTACAGACGTTCATATCACAGGAACCAAACAAAGCTTTTATGTACGTGTTTTCTGAGCCTGTGGCACCTTTACAAAGACTCCTATAGAGTCTGTTGATGATGTCATGAACTGGAGATCATAAATCCATATCTCATATAAGACAGATCAGTGAATTTGTTCTCTGTTTTGTTTGGGGAGAGAACAAATTCAAAGGCTGTAAAAAAAAACAAACAACTTCTTTGCAAATTTAGATTAAAATTAGGGCTGGGCAATGATTAAAATTTTTAATCGCGATTAATCGCATGATTTCCCTGATTAATCACGATTAATTGCATTATATACGGAAAATCCAATAATGAATTCAAAAGTAGTGTAAAGGTCACTTTTATTTAAATGTTCTGCTGCCATATAAACTAAAGTGTCATAACATTTGTTGTTCAAACACTTTTAACATCAGCACTTGTCAGTAACACATATTTAGTGTAAATCTCATATTAAAAAATGTAAAATAAAATAAAGCTTATTGCCACTGCCAGGGCATTAATGTCATCCTGTTTTTATAAAAAATAAAAAAGTCTACAAACAAAATCCAACAAAATGATTGTGTCTCAGCACAATCAGAACATTAAAACAGGTCATTTCTGAGGTAACAGCAGAAACTTTTAACGGGGAGTTCAACTTGTCAGTGGCAGGAGCGCAACTACCTACTGTCTGAGGGGTATGCAAAAGCATGGCTGTGCCCCCCCCCAAAAAACAAACAAACAAACAAACAAACAAACAAACAAACAAAAAAAAAACTTGCACACAAATTACGACAATTAAAAAAATTCCACACCTCTCTGTCGGGAGAGTGGACAGAAATTGTACTCAAGTAAGAGTATTGTTACTTTAGAACAATATTGCTCAAGTAAAAGTTAAAAGTATTTTACATGAAAATAATTCTTAAAAGCTACAATTTATCTAAAAAGCAATAGGAGTAAATTAAATGGAGTAAATATAACTAGTTACTAGCAACCTCTCTGTTGCATATTCTCCTTCACTTTATCCTCTGTGGTGACTGACTCACCATGTCTGCCTGAACTACTTTTCTTAAAAGGACACAATGAATAGGTTCACATCTTCACATCATCTTCCTCGTTTCAAGTAGCTGTTCTACACTTCCTTCTAATATTAGACCAACCTGGTGCCTCCCCCTGACTCTTCATCTTTCTTCTTGCCTTGTTTCTCTCCTCTTCCATCCTCACCCCTGAATGACATGAACTTTGTTAAATAGAGCAGTCTTAATTTATTCTGGTCCATATTAGATTGATGACAACCATCAGCCTAAAATGACTTGAGGAGGAAACATCACATAATCCAGTCTGGTTCCACATGGAAATAATTTACACATTTCCTATATGTTTCTTTCTTCCAACATGTTTTAAGTTACATATATGACAGGCAGCCAGACTACATACAAAAACCACTGGAATGTGTAAAATAAATCATATGGTTTCAAAACTATAGTAGCTAATCCACATATGAAAACATATGAAATTTTAATTTCAAATTATAATTTTAACGGATATCAGTTATTGATTGGATGCTGCATCTAATGAGACTTATCTGATACATCACATCACTGCTCTAATTAGTAAACGTACTCCGTTTTTGGCGATCATGATCATATAATTTACACACATGAACAAAAGCTGTTATATAGCTATAGAAAATGCATATTTTTCATAATTTTTTCCCCCATCGCCTTGGCGCCCCCCTGGTGCAGCGCCCCTATGCGCCGCATATCTTGCATACCCACTTTTTGCGCCACTGGTCAGTGGTTACAAATAACCTTGTTTCTGTCGAATCCTCCGTCTGGGAGAACTTTAAAATAAAAATGTCCATGTTAAAGTTCTGTAACTTTATCAATCCGTAATTATCTGTGTATCATTTTTTTTCAAATTTCAATTGTCAATCAAAAATTAAAAAAATTAAAAAGTGACTTTTTATTTTGTTTTTTGTTTTTTAATCTAACACAAAAAAAAAATCAAAACAAAAAATGCCTGTTTTTTTTTTTCTAATTTAGTAAACAGGCCACAGGCCTGAATTTGTTTTTAATATTTAATTGTCCGGTTTACGTGACCCAGAAATTGCTTTGTGTGCAGCAGTTCAGGTCACATATTATACTACTGTATAATATTCCCAATATTGTGGAAATCTGAATGAAAACTCAGCTCATATATAGATAAACCAAAGTGCTCTCCAGCTCTGCGTCTGACATCAGTCTTTTTCTCCTCAGATCATGATGAGCACAGAATCTTCTGATGCTCATTTCCAGCATTGCAGGACACCCATCTCCTGTTGAATAAGCCATTGATCAAACTACCGTATTGGCCCAAATATAGGACGATATTTTATTCTAGAAGTCATATTCTCAAAAATGGGGGTCGTTTATAATCAAGGACTAGACTTTCTGTTGTCATTACACATCTGTGCCACTAGATGGAGCCGTACTGAAGTAACCAACTAGAGAACAGCAGGACAGTGAAGCATGGAGCAGATCTGATGGAACATGGAGGAATGACGTGATCGTCTTGAACAAAGGAGATTGAACGTTTCTTTTTTTCCCAGACATAATTGTTAATATTGCTACCTGAGTTGCTACCCGAACTGTAAAGTACACTGATTTTTACCGTTCTCCATGTCTGTTTTAGCTTTTCCGCATGTTTACCTGCCAATTCTCCACAGCAGCCAGTAACAGACTTCTTCAAACAAAAGCATGTGAGCAACATGCGTTAATGCGTGATAAAATAAATGTTAGCGTTAATAAATTAATGAGTTAACACGATAACAATGCGTTAACTTGCCCAGCCCTAATTAAAACATGTTCCAAAATATGATTTGCAAATCATTGCACGCTGGTATTTGAAAGCATAAAAAGCAGTCCTGTTTTTCTGGAATACCTTTTACAAAAATTTCACAGGGTGCCTTTCTTTTTGTTTTAAGGAAACTTTCTTTTCACTTCTAATACTGTCATAACTTGATTTAGTCCATGAGAGCCACCAAGTGTCCACGACGACCACAGAAGTGTGCAGAATACAATCAGGTTAACTCCAGCTGGGGTGATGAAGATCATTCACGTGCATCCATGTGGTTTCTCAACAATCAGCAATGGTGTCCTGGTGTGCTGCTGGTCGACACTCGTTATTCTGCCTGTTTCTGACGTAGAACCTGAGTCATCACTGCTGTAACTCCAGTGGCCTCTTTGAAACATGATGCGCTCATACTGGTCCGCTGTTGTGCATCAGTATTCGCTCAATAAACTCCTCACTGCTCTGGCCAAGCAGATTGAACAACGTTTGGTGTTTGCACACGTAGGTGTCAGAGTTTCACCCTGATGCTCATGTCCTTGGGCTGAAAAAATGTTCAGATTTACATCAAACGTACCGAGTTAGCTGCTGGTCCCACCGCCCACTTGGCTGTGAATAGCTAAGCGAGTGAAACATCTCAGTCTGTCCAAAAAGCACAGTTTGTAGATTAAACTTGTCTTTAATGTAACAAGAGTCAACACTGGGACTCCCTGCCTGTTCAGAAGTGAGCAACGCCCCTAACATTCCAGCATCTCGTTTGTCCTGCTCTTTGAACGTCTGTCAGCAGCTTGTGGATTTCTTTTTTTCTTTGTGTTGCTGGACTCACAGCCATCGAAAAGCCACCAGTTTGCACATCATGTTTGTTTTGTTGTTGTCTCACTTTGTCTGCGTGTTGTTTCTTTCAGACCTTGTTGGTCTTTAATTAAATCCATTCTTCCTTCTCTGTGCCAGTGAAATATTTCCCCTGTCAATGGCTGCAACACGCGGTCAGAACATGATTAATGCAACCTCATGCTTTTTTTTTTCATGAAACTACTTACCTTTTTTTTTCTTTCTCCAAACAAGCTGTTGCTCATTAAAGTCTGCGTTGATGTCTTCGGTCCACACGACTCGTTTATTCAGTTTATCAAGTCTGTTCACATATTAAGTTAACTTACAATGGTGACTTGTTCAAACTGGTCACAGAACCGGTTTCCACTGTTAAGTTTCCCAGTGTTCCCAGTGACCTGAGGCTGGGTCCATGCGCTTGGGGCTTGTTGGTGGTTGCAGTTCTGGTCCGGCTTGATCAATCTGACCGTCTTTGTTTGCCGTGCTGTCTGTTTTTAAGAGAAACTGTTCAGATTTCAGCGCTTTCCGAAGTGAGCGAAGCCAATCTCGGATCGACCGCGATACAATTAGGACAATGTTCAGTTCTGCTGCTTGCAGATTCTTTTGCTGAAGTTATAGAAGTTGTTTTCCATCGCAGTCAAGCATATTTTCTTGTTAATAATGTTCTTCTGTTTGAAGTGTTTTCACTTTGTACAATGGCAGAGCAGACTGCTTCACGACCTGCTCTTTTGGGTCACATGCAGGTCCTTCCTGCCACCCGAAAGATAACTCACAGAAGCATCTTAACGTAAATAACAACATGGAAGTGGAGGAGCAAGTCTTGGCGTCATCTGTTATGCAGCCAAAGTTGGTATTTAATACAACTACAGTTACCTTTCATGTGCAGGAGAAAAGCCACTAAAAGAGCCGTTCCGATGAAGTTTATTTCCAGATTTGTATCATTTTCACTTCTGCGGGCATGCCCAGTGAGCATGGACGATCACGTCATGTGCGTTCATGGCGGTGTGACGGAGGATCGCTGGTGTGGATGCATATCAGTTTTATTTGGCAGTGCCATTTTTATACAAATACAAACAAATGTGGCTGCAGCATCAGCCCAGCGTTTTGTATTGTTTTGACTGTATATTCATTCAATGCAGGTGTTCTGGAAGCCTTGAAGAACAAAACAAAAAACAAATAACAAAAATAAATCACAACCTCCAGAGTAAAAAATGCCACCTTTGCATTTTCAGTTAGATGACCAAAATGCTGATTTCATGAAAACATTTATATCACCGTCCTGCCTCTAATCTGGCCCTTAAACGTAACAGCAACAATGGTGGTTTACTGGTTTGTGTTTGTGCTACGGAGCCCGTCTGCTTTCTAAAACCTTCTGCTCCTCTTCCTCTGCGTTGAGCAGAAAAGGCTCATGGGTAATCTGTGTTCTCAAACTTGCACACAGATTCACATAATTCACAGATGTTTTATGATCTAACATTTCCAAGATGAACCATGTACAAATACTAAGGAACGTCAAACAATGAAAGAATTGGAAACATTTTTTGGACTGTCACTAACATATCGTTTTAACTCAAAGATTAACGTTTACAAAAATTATTTTGATTAAAGGGACTCAAGCTTTTTTTTTTTTTTTGGTCATTTAAGTTCACAGTCACCCTGAAGTTTCTGCTTCAGAGGGTAAACGGACCCAAACCTTGTTCCGTGTGTTTATTGTCATGTTTCATTGAGAGTGGTTTGTGTTAGAATTGGGGAAAAACAGAAGAAATACATCACGAATGATCTAATTTGTTGAGATGTTTTTCAGACCTATCTACTTGTCAGAAGAAGAAGATGAGATCCAACAAACAATATTAAGCCAGACACTTCTGGTCTGACCTGTTCTTTCTGTTGGAAATATATATAATATATATATATATATACATGGAAAAAATAATTAGACCACCATTTTTTCTTCACTTTCTTGTTCATTTTAATACCTGGTACCACTAAACGTCATCATGTGACTAAAACAGACAGAATAGAAAACACTGAATCCGTAAAAGCAGTGTTTTTGGCAGTACAACGCCATAGCTATTGATGTAAAAACTTAAGTGATTTAGGTTATAATTAAGAAAACCATGGAAAATGGTAAGATATCAGCTCTTAAATAAAACTCTTATGAGCAATCTTTGTGGTTATCGTTATGTTTGTCCAAACAAATGTACCTTTTGTTGTACCAGGCATTAAAATGAACAAGAAACTGAAGAAAACAAGGGTGGTCTAATAATTTTTTCCATGACTGTATGTATATATATATATATATATATATATATATATATATATATATATATATATATATATATATATATATATCTATATATATATATATATATATATATATATATATATATGCATGTGTGTGTAGACACATAGACACAAACATAGCAATTTTCTTAGACATGGGAGAATATATTTTTGGCATGATGATTGCTGTCTCACTTGTGTCTCATAAAATCTCCACAATGAAAAAGGTCTGTCTAAGAAATATGTCTCGTTTTTTTCTTCCTTTACCCCGCTGACCTTCAGCAGGAAGGTCCCCCCTCATGATCCAGGTCCTGCTCAAAGTCTCTTCCCTCCTAAAGGGAGTTTTTCCTTTCCACTGTTTGGCGTAAACGTCTTCCTCCCACTAGGTGAGTTTTTTTATTTGCCATCTGTATTGTAATAGATGCTAAACAAATAAAGTTGAATTTAACTGAATATAGTTGCCTATTATTGACAAACAAACAAACAAACAAACAAAAAAACAACTGGTTGGCATTGAAAAGAACGTAATGTGGAAAGAATTGGTTATTAAAGTTTGGTGAAAATATATCAACATTTGGTAAATTTAAATGGGAATAAATACAAAGCTGTTGACACCATACATAAAAAAATCTCAAATTGAAACCACGCCACACTGCACTCAGCCCTCATGAGTATTACAAAACATTTATCAGCCTTGACTCCTTGACATCTCTGCCCCCCCAACAGCGTCTCTCAGTCTGTAACTTTGGTACACAAACATAAAAGCCTTCTATTCCCTCAAACATGCGCCCCCCAAAAGCCACGCTCCCCGTTCAAAAACTAACACTGACACTGGCCTGCACACTAATGACCCCCCCAAACACATATACAAACCTCCACCCCCCTCCTCCACCCTCGGCTGTGTACCCTAACAGTTCATAACCAGGTGATGAATGAGGTCACCCCAGTGTGTGGTACCAGGCCAAAGGTCAATCTAACTGCTTTTGTGAGGTTTTGAGTGCAATCTGGCGTCATCGGGATGCGGCTTATTAACCTGATCAAACTGCAGAGTTGCTTCCACATGATCACCACCACCTCATGTACATCTTTGATCCAGCAGAGGGGGACAGACATTCACATTCTCGCTCTCATTTGAACGTACCAGATGAAAAGACAAAGCAACTTTTTTCCTTGGAATTTTTATGTTGCACAAGTGCAGGCTTTGCAAAGTTAGAATATGTGAATCTAAGCACCATTTTATTACTATTTTTAAACTGGGAGTAAAAATATATATTTTTATTTTTTTCCTCCTGTGTGAAGCATGTTTTGCCTGCATGAGTTTTCTTTGGGTAATCTGGAAGCTTCTCAAAGTCTGAGGACATTCAAGTTAAGTTTATTTGTGACGTAGGCTCGAGGCTTTGCCTGTCCGAATTTAAATTGATTTCATAATTGATTTACTTCCAAATGCTTAAAAAAAAAGAAAACTTTTGAATTGAAAATGGTGATTGGGATTCCAGGAAACTGAACTTGTGACTTTTTTAAAGCTCAGATGAGAAGCATTTATGCAGCATTATCAATCAGTGCGAGATGCCCACCTAATTGTTAACTTTGTACATGAGTCTAGCCAGCTATTACATAATATGAAAATACATTTGACGATCACTGGTGGAAAATATAATCATGATGTCATAGAAATGAACTTGAATGTGTCACCTACACCCACATGAGCTTTATTTGAATACATGCTCCCTTAACTGAGAGGATATGTCCTACAGAGTTAAAGGTCTCCTTCCACAACAAACCGTTTAATTCTTGTTTTTTTTTTTTTTAATTACTATAGGTCAGTTCAAGTTGCACTTACATGCTCAACTTCAAAAGTCTCTTCTACCTCTGTAGTTTGTACCAGCCTGTGATTAAAAAAAAAAAAACAACCAGGAACAGGAGCGGATCAGAAAAGCCATACCAGCCTACGTCACGTTGAACAGTAGCCCCGCCCCCAGAAAAACATGGCCGCTGCAGGCTGTCTGCTGATTAACGAGCAAACAAAGAGGAGCTAACAACTCAAAAACATGGCAGAGAAAGTTCGTGGCTCTGCTGTTTGCTACAGTAACAAATCTACACTGCATGTCTTGCCTAAGAAAGAGGATCTACAGAAGAAATGGTTGGAGTTTATTTTCTGAACACCACCAGCGAAGTATAACGCAACTTTGTGTGTTCTGATCATCAAAGTGACTATTCAAATTACAGTGCTGACAGTAGCGGATAAGTTGTGCTTAAAACCTGGATCTGTGCCATCACAGCAACCAACCACCAGCTGCAGGCTGTAAGTAAAAAACACTTTTTTTTCAAACTACGGTTGTTGTTTCAGCAGCATGTTATTCTCCTCGTTAATAGGCTTTAGCATGATGACGTTGGGACAAGCTATAGGTATGGTAACGTTGGCCAGAACCACTCTGTGATTTCTATCCAGAGAGTAACGTTAGCTTGATAAGTCTATTATCTTCCAACCTAACATTTGATAATGTGTGTTTTGCTATTTGTTGCTGGTTATCTCTATTTAAGTTGACGGAAACAAACTGAAGGAGAACCCACTAGAGGGAGCGTCACAGTGCTGATAGCCAATCAGAGGCGATACGTTTGCATCTCATTAATATTCATAAGAATCCTCTCGTACTATCCCCGCCTCTTTTTCACCTAACTTTCGCCTAACCTCGTTTTCACCTAACAGCTTGAAACAAGACAACCGTAGCATATTGTTCGTTAAAACCAACTCTCAGGGCATTATTTCAGACTAGAGACTCCTGCAAAATTAATGAAAATACGATGGAATGAGATGTTTAAGAACAGTGAGACATCTTAACCGTTTCAGTGGTAATGGCTGTGTAGTTGTCATTTGTTATAGTTTTGTGTACAGAATTGTTGTAGCTCATCTTATAGATTAGATTTTTTAATGCAGTTAGTTGTGATTACTACAGTAGGCTTAATGTACTCAAGTGCATGTTTTATAAAGGAACACACTTATTTTATACTTAATATCAGCATACAGAACTATTTACACGTCTTTAAGCTCAGACAAACTACAAATAGCTTTTTTTTTATCATGCTGTTTTTTTTTTTCAATCTAACAAGACTGAAACTAAAAAGGGAGTAAAAAAGAACCACACATGGGTAACAGAAGAAGCCCTGTGATTCAGCAGCTTGTAGATCCACCGTTAGCAGCAATAACTTGAAAGACTCATTTCCTGTATGACTTTATCAATCTCTTACATAGTTGTGGATGAATTTTGGCCCTTTCTTTTTTGCACCGTTGCTTCATATCCCACCACAGCATCTCAGTTAGCTGGTGACCAAATCACATTGTATGATTTTTCAGTAAGTTCAGTTCGTGTTCACATAATGTTGTTTTCATGTGATAAGTGTCAGTGCTGTCATTGGTCAGTAGCAGTGGTAGAGCATCATGTTTCCATGGAAAACTACTCGTTGTACCCAGAGATGGCCACTTTTCTCTGTATTATTTATGACTGGAAGTCGTTTGTCCGTGATTGCAGCATTGCTTTCCTCTGCCATGCTTACGTTAATCTTCAGAACCGACAACAGGCTGTCCAGACAACTACGGAGGCCTCTCTCTCTCAAACGTGTGCTGTGCACCCTGCAGTTGGGTTGACCCAAGGATGTGGAGCTGTTACAACGCATTTTTACACACCGTTTTGGTGCGTACCAGGGTGCGGTTGTTGTGTTCAGACCGACTCAAGTAAACCACAGTCGTGACCAAAACCCCTTTGGGTCAACCTAAATAGGAGCAGCGTGAAAACGACCTCATCTTCCACCCAGTCTGATCTTGTCTGTGTTTGGGATCATCGTCCTGTTGCATAACCCGGTTTTGACCTAGCTTTAGCTGTTAGCCAGATCTCAGCCTCACATCTGACTCAGAATAGTGTGGTATTCTGATGACGTCATGGTTGACTAACTCAAAACAAACCCCAGTCATCACCCATCCACCACCTTGCATGACAGTTTTTGGTGAAATGTTTGCACTGGTCATTAAGGCCAAACAACTCAACTTTGGTCTCATTTATTCAAAGGACATTGTTCCAGAAGCCGTGTGGTTTGTTCAGATGGAGCTTTGTGGACCTCAGCTGTGCTTTCATGTTCCTTTTTAGACGGATGAGGCTTCGCGCTGGGCTTTTCCTGGCACCCTTCCAAACAAACCACACTTGTTTGGTCTCCTTCCAAAAGTCTGGCATGGACTTTAACATTTAATATGCTCAATAAAGCCTATAGGGTTTGAGGTTGTAGCTCTAAGGTTATTTCTCAGACATGGCAAGATCTGACCTTGGGGTAAATTTGTTTGGACGTCCACTTCTAGAAAGACTGGCCACTGTCTTTAATGGTTTCCACTTATGAAAAATCAGCAGAACATTGAACTCCATAACACTGAAAATGGATTTATAACCCTTTCCAGACTGAGGCTCAAGCAACAGTTGCTTCTCTAAGACCATTTTCTATATCTTTCCCTCTTGACATAGTCAATGCTTGAATGCTCTGGACCGACAATCTGCAGAAAGGTTTGCTTTCATAGAGGTCTGCAGACCTATTGATGATCATTTCATCGAGGGCTGATGATGAACAGCAGCTTATAGCAACTTACCTTCTTGAATCCTCCTGATGATTCTCTTATTTTAATCACATTCTTCGGGACCACAGGAGGGTCATCAGTGAAATTTAGAAAAATGAACAGATTGTTCAAGTGGCTGAGCAAAGCGTGACAGATGGTGGGCTGCTTACAGAGCGGGTACAGGTAGATGACAACCTGCTGACACTACTCCCACACCTTGCTGCTATGACAACAGGCTTGCACTATATGTGACCCCCCCCCCCCACACACACACACCACCACACACACACACACACACATAGTAATACTGGTTCTCACCCAATAATACTTATGATATAGTTACTAGGACAACAAGGACAAAAAAAAAAAAAAAAAAAAAAAAGAATATATATATATATATATATATATATATATATATATATATATATATATATATATATATATATATATACATATACATACATATATACATATATATATATATATGAATATAAAAGCATGGGGGACATTTTGAAAAGTCATGCTGGTACACGTCATAAAATTTTGTTGTGCTGCTTCTAAAAATGGTCAAGCTTTCAGAAACCTACAAAAATGAGTGAATGGATACGAGAGAGAGAGAGTGAAGAGTTAACAAAACAACAAAAAGTCTAGTTTTGTCTTTTACCTGTAGGAGATCGTTGTTTGTCTTCTTCATATTGATTTTGCATAGGTTTTGATGGCTGCTTTTTCTGACACAACACCACCCCACCCCCCCACTTATCCAAGCTTGGGACAGGGACTATAAGAGCACTGGATTGTGACCCCTTAGTGGCTGCGTTAGGAAATGTAGGTGAGAGTCCTGCCCAAGGACACCTCAGCATGTGATGGGACTGGGGATTGACCTATGACCCTCCAGCTGGAAGCCAACTGACTCAACTATACTCTCAGACGTCACATTTAGCCTTGGGTAATTTCTTGCCTGTATCATTTAAATTCAAAAATGCGCCCTTTCGTGGAGTTTCCTTTGCTGACAACCTCTTCTAGAGGAAAGAGGTATATGATCAATACCAAAGCCTTATGATGTAGACCGATCACTGTTATGGTGCCCACAGTGACATCTGTGTCACCATAACAGACATCGTTTGTCTGTTGTTTATAAAAAAAAAAAAGAAAAAAAAAGAGAGAGCCCTTGCTACAGTGTTGAATTTCCCTTTATGGGATAAATAAAGTATTTTTCATTTAATTTCATTTCATCTTCAGGGTGGAGATAAAGCACGAATAATCTAAACAATGTAAGCAAGAGTTGCTTTCACTCAAATGACTAGAAGTATTTTTTCTCTTTAAAGAGATCGACGCACTGCAACACATCATCGTGGATCGACGGTGCAAAACAACGCCACAGGACAGATGCAGGACCGTGATGGGATCCTTTAGCTGTCAAGGTAGCTGACTTATGCGCTCGTCAATAATGTCTTAGTAAGGTTTCCAGTGATGATGGAGCCAATGGATTAAAAAAAAAAAAAAAAAAAAAAAAAAAAAACAGTTTTGGTGGTTCCTAATTCTTAATAAGTGCTTGGAATAATATGCCTGCATAACAATCTTGGTCTACATATTTACAGTTGGGAAGACAAACCTGTTGAGAATATGAGGAAGAAATATTGAGAGAATAATTCTCATTGATGTTGGAAAAGAACTGTTGCAGGTTAAAGGTTTCTCCTCAGCGGTATCACTTTACATCAAATCACCGCTTGACCCTGACTGTGTTTAAAGCAAGTCCGAAAATGCTTGTGTTTAGCTTTGGTTTGTGTGTGTGTGCGCGTTCATGCCTGTATGCATATTAAGGTCAGCACTGGGGTCGTCAGTGTTTAGTCTGTGGGTTTCTCCTGTGTGGCGTCCACAATTTTCTGATTTATAGCAGTACCTTCTCAACTTTGGACCTTTGTAGTGCTGTCAAAACATACATGCATACAAAGATATACGTGATGCATACGGCAACCTCATTGTTCAATCACTAGAGTAATTAAACCTAAAAGCAAGGACTTAATAAAATTAAATATGCAATGTGTAGAATTTTAAGCCATAGTGCAATTATAATTATACAAAACTAGAAGGAAAACCTGCTTGAAAACAATGAGTTTGAGATGTTGGAAAAGCATAATTGAATTCATTAAACTCAAAACTCGTAATGGGATGATCTTTGGAAGAGCAGCAGCCTTGCATTTGACTCAGATGAAGTAAAGAAAAAAAAATTGCACATCTACCTACACCCTCACACTCACATCCAAATTGTGTCGAGCTTTAGCCCCCAAAAGCCGGCAGCACTGTCAAAATACACAGCAACTCTCACAGAGATCCTGGCCTTTGCGGTCCCAGCGGGTGTAGTAATGGTTTTGGGAGCCAGACTCCGTCTCTGTCGCCAGGCCTCGGCTCCAGCCTCCGTATGCGCGACAGCAATTTCCTAAACAATCCACAGCAGGCACAACACTTATTATTTTTTTTCCCCCCCCCCCAAAAAATGGCACTGAACCCCCACAACACGCACACATGCACCCATACAGCCGCTTCTGATAAACACAGAGCAGTCACTTGCAATTAGAAGTCATCCAGCAGTATGATATACAGTCCTGTCAAATAACCAGCAGGCCCTGCGGAAAAGAGGAGGGCCGCTCTTTTGTCGACTGCACTCGCTCTGTTTCTCGCTCGATGTGGCGTACATATGTTCTCACATACTACTATTTAAATGTTGATTACGCAGGTTTTGTATTTTCCTTTAAGGGCCCGAGAAGTGCAAAGTTGTTTTAAAATCTGATATACATTCACTGATTGCTTATCTACACACACGGAGCTCCATCACACCAGGATATCGTGTTTCACACATCAGAAGGCCTAAACATTTGCAATTGCTCATGACAGATCTGACATAAACAGCTTATCGTTTCTGTCTGAAGCCAGCTGTAAACAAATCCACTGGTGATCAACCAACCTGATTTAATCTCGCTCTTGGATTTCCAAACAGCCCTGGTGCGACGCGCAGATCCGCGGCACGTACGCAGGACGCTTCACAGATCTCAGCTCTGAGTCTGTCACCAGAGAAGTTTACGAGATTAGTCATTTGGCATCAGCTATCAAAGGAAGACAACAACAGAGGCGGTGTCCCTTAAAAGGGATCTGCGTGTTTTGTGCGCACGCGTGTGTTGTGTGTGTGTGTGTTTTTTTAAGAGGTCGGAGTGTGTGGGGTGATCCAAACAAGCCTCAACAGCCCCTTTGTTGGTGAGTTAGTCCAGGAGCGCGTTGTTGATGGAAATGCATCGATGTTCGGATTAGAGCACGCTTCTGTGATCAAGTGTTCAAACACTGGATAAGAGGGACAGAAACACCCTTTAATCCTGCCAAACCTGTCTTTTTAGTTTTTTATTATTTATTATTTATTTATCTCTAAATAGGATAGAATCCAGCTATTCTATCTGGAGCGAAAAAAGGGTTTGAATGATTTGGTGAACTGAAACTGCCCTCATTCAAAAACAAAAAACATAAGGAACAAATTAATATGACAATGAATGAACAAAGTAATACTAAAAATAATTTAATTGTTATGTGACATTTCCATATATTCTTCAACTGTATTTATTTCACTTTCTGTTAATATATCCTATTTGAATATTTTATCATGCAGTTTTTTTTATTTATATTTGAAGTGTTTTATCACTATTTATTTTTCTATTATTCTTAACATGTTTCTGTCTAATAATTAAACCAAAGATATGCATTTTGGTGTTTATATTGTATAATATTTTTAATCAAATAACCACTTATTATTCTGTTTCCATACACCTTCCAGCTGCTGGTGTTTTTCACCAGAAACAGAATATTTCTCTCTTTCCGGTCCCTCTCTGTCGCTGTGGTTTATTTGCGCTTCATTTCCATCTTACTCTGTATCTGCGTCTTTTGTCACAAATCTCTTTAACCACATCCAGACACCTCCTTTGGTCTCTTTGGTTTTTGTCCTGCCTGTAGCTCCATCCAGCATCCTTCCACTAAAATATTCACTTTCCCTTCCCTTCCTGTTAAAACCATCTCAGTCTAGCCTCTCTTTCTTTATCTCCAACATGTCTAACTCTCGGTTTTTCCTCTGGTGTACCCGTTTTTAATCTTATCCATTTTTGCCTCTCTCAGAGAAAGTCTTAACATCTTCAACTCTGCCTCCTGTCTTTTAATTTAGGCAATGTTTATTATATAAAATAAATGTTCCTTTCTGTAGATTTAATCAGTAAAGTCATTTATTATCTTATTTATTATTATCCCCATATTATTATTTGGGGATTTAATGGTTACAGTCATCTGTAAGACAGAGAAAATTTCAGTCTGTTCCAAAGTTTGATCCTTTGTCTGTCTCTCTGCTTTTATTATTCACTCCGTGTTTGGCTTGATTGTGTTACAAAACTGTTAAAACTACTAGATGTTTGCTTTAGCCACCTATCACCTTCAGGCTGACGTGTTAAAAGGTAATACATGCCACCAAAAACCAAAAACCTGCCTAAACCACACAAACCAGCAGTATCAACGTCTAATTAGAAGAGGCTTTTAGTGATGACACACCAGTCCGGCGGCTTCTTTATCTGCCAAGTTCCCAGAGTGACGAAGAGCCGGGAGCACTAAAGTACCAAATGTATTTCCTTCTGGCATCGTCCTTGAGGATGAGAATCTCTACGGGGCTGGACAAAGGTTGATGTGCTAATCAATTCATTTTTAAGGCTGAAAAACATTTTGTCCCATTTTGATGAATGTATTAATTAGAAAATGTTTGGATAATTTCATAATATTCAAGCAGTATTTCTACTTCCTAATTTATTCATCAAGACATTAGTCAACTGTGTGAAAATGATTGAAATTATAATAACATGTCCCTAGATACTCTGCTGGAGTTCTCAGTTTTTACAGTTAATTTTATATGTGTAGCAATTCACAACTGTATCAAATGATAGATTTTGTTCTTAATGCTAAGGGCACATGCCATAAACTGACGCTTTTATTTTAAAAAGTCACTGAATAAGCACATAAATCTTGCTGGGATTAGCTCCCAGAGACCATTAGTTCAGGTTGTGCTTCCAGTGACAGTGAGCTCAAGTCGTCTCTGAAAAGGTCGAACGGACACCAAGTCGGACGGATGATCCGTTGACCCACAGCTCAAAACAATGCAGATTCACAAGAAAAAGAGAAAAATTCACGAGTTTCTAAAAGCATTTTCCACATTAATTTTAGCTTCTAAACACGGACAAGCAGCTTCCAGGTTGCTGCCTGATTACTTCACCCTTATATTTGTTGCTAAGAGATGTGATTTACTAAATGTAGTGATGTCGACCAGCAACGTGGATGATGGCTGACATTCCTCAATTCCTCTGTTTCAGCCAAAGTACCATTCCAGTTATGTACAGCTCGGTCCAGACAGTATTTGAACAATGACAGTTTTTTTTTTTTTTTTAATAATTTTAGCCTTACAAAAGGTATAAAAATAAAACCATTAAGATATGATCCAAGTGTAAACTTTCTAGGAATTAAAACCATTTAAGTCTAAGTAATTTGATTTAAAAGGGCTCAAAAATAAACGGACAATTACCTAAAAAGATGTTAATTGGCCAGCTGTGGTTCATTCCATCGTTACTTCAAGACAGATGAAGCAGATAAAAGGTCTGGCGCTGATATCAGGTATTGAGTTGGCGTTTGGCAGCTGTTTCAAGTCCAAGGAGATCTCATTGCAAGTGAAGGAGGTCATCATTAGACTGAAAAACAACATAAATCTATACGGCAGAGAACAGGAAAAAAGAAAAAAGTCTTAGCTGTGGCTCAGAAACAGGCCTGGAAGACCACAGATGACGAAGTGGATTCTTGCGTAACCTTTTCCTCAGTGAAGAAAATTTTCTTCACACTGCAAAAAAACCCCCCTGAAACAAACAAACAAACAAACAAAAAAAACACTCGTTGAAATACAAGCGATAAACACTAAATTCTGGGGGAAAATGATCCAGTGTTTGTGAAATTATCTGTCCATGCAGCTAAGACATTTTTATTTGACAAGAAATCTTGTTTCCAGAATAGATCCAGTAGCTCAAACGTTTGAAAGAAGTTAAAAAAAGAAGCTAATTTCAGATCAAGTTATTTAAAAACAGACTTATCAGAACACAGTAACAAGTGAAAGATGCTGAAATTAGTAGATAATTCCTCCCCTTTAATGGTAAACTTAAAGTGGTTAGCGCTGGCTGGTGGTTAGTGTTTAAGGTCAGTGATACCGTGGTACCTCTACTTACGAACGTCTCTACATTCGAAATTTTCAGGTTACGAAACGCCTCAACGGGAAAATATTGCCTCTTGTTACGAAAGAAATTTCAGGATCGGAAAGGCAAAAATACAGTACGCGCTGCTACTCGCAACTCCCAGTGCTCTGCCGTTGGCTATCGCCTAGCATCTTCCTGCCATCTCTCTCTGAATTCTCTGAATTTTGGAATTTGTTGAAAAGAATCACCCAGAAAAAGTGTTCATTAGTCAGGCTATCGCTCATTATGATGATGTTTGCCTTGCACATTTTCGAAGGATTGTTAAAAGCTGACAAAAGCAAAGGTCCTTGGATCAATTCTTTACAAATGTCAGGCAAAAACCACTACTGAGAGAGAACATGAACCAAAGAAAGCAAAAGGTGACGACGATAGCAGTTAAAAGGTAAATGAACATAATTTTTATTCTTTACTTTATTCTTTGTTTTTTACACTCAAGGAAAAAAGAAACGCACCACTGCTTTTTTTACCACATTTTCTTTTGGTTACTTATTTTTAATGGAAATATTACATGTGCACATCAACCATATACCTGTCCCTGATATTCAGACCCAATTAATCAATGCTTGTGACAGTTTCAATAGCAATAACATGACCAAACAATAAAGCATCACAGTAAACAAAAACACAGTTGTTTGATTCGATTGTCAGTAATTAACATGACCACCATTCGCCTCAAGGACACTGATAATTGATGGGTCCCAATGGTTTCAGCAGCAGTTCTTGTTGCTGGTCGAAACCTGTCACGGAGATGTGACAGCCGATTCGCTCGGTCCTGTGCGGCCGTTGTGACACGTGGTCGACCAGATCTTGGATGGTCATTAGAGGATCCAGTGGTCTGGAAACGCTCAGCAAGGCGTACAACAGTAGAGTGATGGACTCCAAACACCCTGGCTACAGCCCGTGTGCTCCTTCCAGCTTGAAGCATGCCAATGGCACGATCTCTCTCTGGTTGCTGTAGTCGTGGCATCGTGAACAAATGTGCTTTTTATCCATTTTGTGTCTTTTTATAGGGAATGGTTGTGCACAATTGAGGACAGGTCCAATTCATCTCTGAGTTTTACTCATGACCCAGACATAGGTGATTATACAAAACTACAATTGTTATTGCTGATCAAAATCAATCAAGCGGAACCAGGAAAACAGTGATTTCATTTTGACTCAAAATTGTACTAAACTCATTGTAGTCTGTAATTTTTCACTGTCTATAATATTTTTGGAAAAATTGAGAAAACGAAAATGGTGCGTTTCTTTTTTCCTTGAGTGTATTATGTACAACTCTCATTTTATGTTTATTGTGCAGTAATCTAGTGGTAACATGTATTTGTTACATGTTTTAATGCATTTTTATGATTTATAAAAAAGAATTATGTCCATAATTTGGGGGGCTTGGAACGGATTAGGGCATTTACATTGAAAATGTCTCTCTACTTACAAAATTTTAGGTTATGAAACTACTTCCAGAACAAATTAATTTCGTAAGTAGAGGTAGCACTGTATATGTGACTTGATATTTCAGCAGATGTTTGTTTCCTTATCAGGAATCAAGAATTTTTTTTTATTGTAAAATGCTAATTTTTGTAATAGAATCTAAAATTTTTTAAAATTAGAACTTAGCATAAAATTTTATCCTTTAATCACAACATTATGTTGTAAAATCACAAATTTTGCAAAATCATAACTCTTAAATGTAATGTTACAACTTTTCTTTATGAAATAATTAGTTTTGTAAAATTGCAATATAAAATTACAATACATTTTTGGTAAAGTCCCAAATTTTGCAATATGGAAACTTTTTCCTAAAAAGCTAATTTCTGTCATAATTTCTCAAATTTCACCAAATCACAACCTTTTTTTCATAAAATTGCAACTTTTGTAGATTTGCACATTTTTGTTATAAAAATCACAAATTTTTGTTGTAAAAAAAAATTGTGATTTTCACAAGATCGCATCTTTTTAAACTTAATATTGAAACTGGAACTCTGGGTATTGTTGCTAGTTTTAATATTTAATATTTCCTGGCAAATTCTTGCATAAAAGACATATTCCTGATATAATTAAGAGTATACATGGACTCAGTAAGGAAAACATATTTAAAACAAGATAAATAATCTCATATTTCCAGATCCAGATAAGAGCAGAACATCAACAGATGTCAAAATAAACCGTGGAGAAGAAATCACAATCTTCAATCAAGAAATGCATTTATGAATACAAGCAGAGTTTACGACAAGGTGCAAACAGGAAAGAACAGGAAAGCCAGATGAAACATTGGCAGAAAACGTCTAAAACAAAATCCTCCTGTGTTGTGGAATCAGATTCTTTGGAAAGATGAAACCCAGATAAATTTGTATGAGAATGATGGGAAGAGAAAAGTCTAGAGAAGGAAAAGCTTGTGATCCAAAACAAACCACATTATGTGTTAAACATGGGGGGGAGGGGGGGCAGTCACTGATGCGGCGAGGACATGTACGGCTGCAGATGGAACGAGCTCACTGGTGTTTATTGTTTGTGTCCATTTATTTAAAAGAGATGGTGATGAATGGTCTTATTCCACTGGACTGTGTAGATGCACTGGACTTAGCGACACAGGCTAGTTTGAAAAGCTAGTTTGGCAACACAACAACTACTCGTTGCTGACCCAGCTGGCCATTTTTTTTAATATTATTTGTTTGTACCACTCTAGACGAGCGAAACAGATTGTAAACGACGCAGCTGGAAGTAATTTGTTTGTGACTGCTAGCATTACTTTCTTTTGTCGTATTTACATCCTCCTTCACAACCAATAATGCCCCATCCGTCAGACTACAGGAGCCTCTTTAGCTTAGACATGTGTTGTACCTCCTACAGTTGGGTCGGCCTGAGGTCGTGGAGCTTTCAGACCACAAATGAACCGCACTGAGACCACCTCTTCCGACTGCTCTCGGTACGGCCGTTTTGGTGCGCACCAGAGTGGTTGTTGAGGTCACACAGTCCCAAGTGAACCACACTCATGACCAAAACTCCTTTGGGTTAACCTAAACAGGGGCGGGACGACACATTGACACAACCACCAATCCACCGCTGAGACCGTGTTTGAGCGTTCAGTAACCGTTGTCTTATAGAACTGGAGCAGGAGCTTACGGTTTTAATGTTCCTTGCTTCCCCTGGTGTGGTGCTCCATGCATCATGGCGTGCAGATTTAGCGTTGATCCTTCCATCTTTAAACTGTTCCGTTTGAGTCTGAAACTTGAATGTGAGATGCGTCATAAATTATCATGCCTAAATACTTGATGGTGTGAATGTGTAAGGCTGTGATCTCTGCACATATTCAGCAAAATATTACAACAAAGAACGATGTATCACAGTGCAGATGGATAATGACCCAAAATATATTGCAAAAGGAACTCAAGACTTCTTAAAAGGCAAAGAAATGGAATATTCTTCAATGGCCATGACTTTTGCCTGATTAAAATGCTTTTCAGTTTACTTGGTATGATCTTGGTTTAGTTTTCTGTTTTTTGGGCTAATTCTTGGTTTTCCTGAGTTTAGTCTTGTTTTTTTTTTTTGTTCTTTGTGTCCTGCTGTTAGCTTTACTTCCTTTCTTATTTTGAAGGTGTGTTTCTTGCTTTGAGTTCTAGTTTGACTTCCCGTGGTCCCATGTCTCCTCACGCCTGTGTCTCGTCATCCCCTGTCAGTATATATTGTCTCCTCTTTCCTTCTTTCCCAGTCAGTCTATCCCAGTGGTGCGCAAACTGTGGTACGCGCTCTCTGGTGGTACGCGGGGGGGGAATGTCACATTTGTTCCACATTGTCACTTAAAAAACATCAGAAACATACAATGCATTATAAATACAACGTTTCAAATTAAATGTGTAGCTTGAGATAATTAAAATTGTGTCTTTTAGAAAAATATTTGTTGCATATTCAGTTGCAGTGCAGATGTAACAACTTTTGAGTGTTTATTTTGCTCTGTATGAGAGTATGAGTATGTAAGAATTGTTGAACAGAGTTGTAAATGTCTGATTCAGTAAGGTAACATTTCAGGTAATAAATAACCACAATAAGGAATAAACATCTCTGTGTATTTAAAGCTATTTGAGAAGGCATTTATGACTATATTTTAAAATTAGTCATCATGGTGGTACTCAGAGAGCTTAACAGTTTCTCAGGTGGTACGCAGTATTTAAAAAAAAAAAAAAAAAAAATAGTGATAACAGCTGGCGACATGAGACGAGCCCCGGACGGGACGTTTCGGGTTGTTGTCTTAAAGGGTTTTGTTAATCTTCTGTAATGGTTTAAATGTTTTCCGCCTGTTTTAATGTACTTTTTACGGTGCTTTTGTGTAGTCATGTGTATTGTGCTTGTGTGTGTACAAAACTTTCGTCTGGGCTGCTCGGTGAAGCTAGCTGTTTTCTGTTGCTCCATTTGGAAGTCGGCACATCTCTTTTGCCTGACCCGTTGATGCGATTCTAGTGTTGGATTAGTAGCCGCGGTATTACTGGCCGGGGGGGCCAGGCTGCTGAGGTCCCGGGGTGCTTCCGGTTAATTTTACGGTTTGCGTCGCCTGGTTGACAAGTAAGACGTAAAATAAAAAGTAAAACAAAAAAATATAAAAGATGTATAAAAATGACCAAAAAAAAAAAAAAACAGGGATGAAACAGTAAAACAGTCCTGGTGACGACTGGGGTAGACGGATAATTCAAAGCTTTGTAGCCGCTGGTTTTGGGATTTACTGATTGCAGAGCATTATAAAATTAAAAAAAAAAAAAAAAATAGTAATAACGGCTGGCGACATAGGACGAGCCCCTTAAAAGGTTTTGTTAATGCTCTGTAATGCTTCAACTGTTTTATGTAAAGCACCTTGAATTGTACACGAAATGTACTATACAAATAAACTTGACTTGCCAGGCTCTTTTGGGCCTGAGGTGATCAGTTCCACCCCCCCACCCCCACTACATCGCTGCCCGTGACCAATGCTGATATGGTTTACGCTCCACCGCAACGCTGAATAGTTTCTGTCTCGGGTGTGTAAGGCTGGACTCATTCAACCAGCAACAGTGTCATATTAAAGTATGAAAACAAGCGAGAGTCTCAGCAGCAAAACACAACATGGAATTTCTGGATGTTTCCTCATTCCTGTTATTATCGCATATTTACGGAAACCTGTTGAACAAATACGGGAAAAAGAAACCAACATAACAGTTCTGACATACAGGAGGGTTGTTCTTTGTATTCCTGGCAACAAGGAGGAGTTTCCTCCTGCTCGCCACAGGTAAAAACAAGAAGATATTTGGTCTGTGCAGGCGGAAATCATGCACCGTTTGAGTTTCCATTTGAGACACATGTTAGTGCCAGGTGTGAGCAGATGTGCTCAGAGCTGTCTACCTGGGACTCGACTGCTCAGGGTGCATTTTAATTCCAGGTGTGAGCAGGGCCTAAGAAATTTATGTCAGTTTAAAAAAATGATTGTCATATTATACACCATATATCTAGACAATTATTGAGTCAGCTCATGAGGGACAAACCCATATAATGGTTAAGACCAAGGTTATTATCGTTAACGAAAACGAACAAAATAACGAAAACGAGAATTGAAATTTTTTTTTCGTTAACTGAAATAAATAAAAACAAGAGTTTTTAAAAAAACAATAACTAACTGAAACTGTATTGTGTTTATAAAACAAGAAAAAATAACTGTAATAATATCAAAAACTTCCTTTGTTTTCGTAATTTTTTTTCCTCATAAATGTTTGAAATCTATTAACTTCGCTCCACTGTAGAACAACAACCGCAAAAAAAAAATAACTGTGATCAGCAGTGATGGCTGTGGCAAAAGTTGGGAGAAAGTGGCACAGTCCTATTTGGAATTTCTTTGACTATGACTGTATTAATGATAAAAATAAGTGCCTTGTTGTAGAAGCAGGTGATGATGTGGAATACTTCTCAAGGGGGAAAAAAACCCACAAATCTGAAAGTCCATTTGTAAAGCTCACACAAGAAGGGTAACCAAGACTACCTGGATAAGCTAGCCTAAGCTAGCCCCCTGGAAAGAGAAGCTACAGCTGCAGGCCAGTCAGCGTTGGGAAGGACCGGGAGAAAACAGCAACTATAATGGACTGTTTCCACCGGAGACCAGATAGCTGCTGGTCAGTAAATACGCAGGAACACCACAAGCGGGAAGACGCATTGGAAATATATTTATTGAGACCGGAATGTAAACACGACTATGTGACTCGATAGCCTTCAAAAAGTTCAGCGCTTCACTCAAACCAAAATTACAACCCTAATTTACAAAATAAAACTAAAACTAACACTGAAACTAATAAAAACTAAACTAAAACTAAGTATTTCAAAACAAAAACGAATAAAAACTAGTAAAACTGCTCTAAAAACGAATTAAAACTAACTGAATTTAAAAAAACTCAACTAAAAACCAAATAAAAACTAAAACTAATGGAAAATCCAAAACTATTATAACCCTGGTTAAGACGCCCCCCCCCCCCAAAAAAAAGAAAAAGAAAAAAAGAACTAGGCTTGTATTTACATTTATTGACACAAATCAATGGTGAACTTATCACTAAGGAAAGCAATGTCCAGTAGAAACAACATCAACAGCACCTCCTCGTAGTTTCTCAACTCGCCGTCTTGATCTACTCAATTAGGGTGAGATGAGCTGCCGATAAGAAAAACGACAAGCCCTTACAACTCAAACGTGGCAACCCCTGAGTGCCCTTACGAAAAAAGGATTGTTAATTCTTGTGTCTAGATTAAAAACACCTGTTGGTAAACAAGATAATTATTCAGCTCGATCCAGCGGGGAGCAGTGCGTTAATCATACATGCATCCTGCCGTGTTAAAAGGCAACTTGATATTCCCCCACAGAATTCTCCCCTGATTAACTTGGTACTCCTGTTTAAAATTCATCTCACCAGTGAACAAGAAACCGATCTCCCGTGTGCATGTGCATGTGTGTGTATAAACACAATTGTGTTATTTCCCCAAGATCTTGCAAAGTGTATGCATAAAATATCCCGGTCCCTGGCGTCAGCACAATTAGCTGTTAAATAAAATGCCTGCTCCCCGATGCTTTTTCAACATTTTAATTAGACAAAGCAGCTGAATTGAGGGCCCGTTTTGGTAAAATAAACAGCCCTGTTTGCCAAGAAAAAGCTCTCCTGGGGGCAGAGGCACTAAGTAAGGTAGCTCAGGGCGGGAAATGGAGAGACGGCAACAGTGCACCCAAGGAACCAAAAGATATTTGTTTCTTTGAAAAAGTACATTTCTTTACACCGCCTTAAAGCGCCACAGTTTCAAAGTAAATGCTCCACCTTATACCAGCGTGCCTGTGCAGCTTCTTTAACTGCCTCGCGCACCTTTTTGAGTCTAATATTACAGGTAAAGTTTACAAGCTACAACAAACATCTTATAATTTCAAACAAGTCCATGAAAAAGTTTTTTGTCTGTATTCCAAGAAAGGAATTACAGCTATATGATCAGCCTCTTGCATTGTTTACTATTGATTGCCTTTAGAGTGTGTGCATTTATTTTTTATTATTTTTTTTACATTAAGTCATCTATGATGATGTCATCGGTGGGGAAATGCTGCACTTTAAAAGCTGAGCTGGAGAGTTGTTGTTCCCGAAACACTACACTACATTACATTATTTTAAACTTTCTTTTTTAAATGTATTCTTGGACTGATCGATTACGATGCATCCTTACAAATCAGATATATTTCACTATGTCAGTGTTTTTGTATTTGTCCCCTTTTTGAAAGGTGGGTTCTGGGGTTTAGGTCCAAACTAGGTGATTTAAATGAGAAAATGTATTTATTTATCATTTTCTTTCCAATGCTTCCATATCATGACCTCGTTGTTTGGCCATATATTCAGCGCAGCAGCAACACCTTTCAAACTCAACATTTTTTTCCCTCTCAGTCTTCACCCACTCAGGCTCCTGTACTTGTGTGCACAGCAATCCACTGATTTCCATTCCTCGTCATCTATTCTCACTCCTCTGCTCCATGGAGAAGCTCTTCTCGGCATTTTCTCCCCTTAACTTTTAGTTTCTCTTTCTAGCATCCCCGCCTCGCTCACGTATTTGAAGCGACAACTGGCTCACGGTCACGCATGGATCACGCATGTCATCACATTGTCTGCTCATTTTCAAACACTGTCAGTCATTTTGTTCCGCAGAGGCTCAAATGTTTGAGCTCAAGCGTCAAACAAGAGCACTGTCGACGCTCATGCAGAAAAGAGCCACTCCAACTTTTGTGGGCATTTTTGGCCAAAGCGTCTTCGTGCTACAGGTTGCAGAAATGCTGCAAATATATTTAAAAAATATATTATAAATCCTCTCTTCCATTAAAAAACAATCTACTGGTTTCCTGCTGTGAGAACCTCTGAACTTGGACCCAACATCCTGCTCTTAACCTCCAGTTTGCAAACTGACTGTTTCTTGTTCCCATGATGCCCACTGGGGGGCAGTGTGACCTCAGCAGTCAGCTCCTGTTGAGCCAACAAGAACCGGACCTGGAGCTGCCTTAAGTTTCCCGTTGGCCTCTGAGAAACAACGATGAGGGAAAAGACACATCCATCTGAACTTGTGATCTTATGAAATAAAAGTTATCAACCTCTTATAGGAGAAGTAATGTTTTTAAAATGGGTAAATCCTCTGTAAATTACAAAAATTCCACGAAATACGTCAAATAAAAAATAATACCACTTTGTAGAGTGGGTAGATGTGAAATGTGGACTGTTTTGTGGTGTTCGCTGTAATCTTACACATTATACATATTAAGCAATGGAAAGCATGGCATTTTCACAAATAAATGGAGGGAAAACTTATTTTTTATTTTAGTGTTTGTATCTTTTGAGGAACTTATTATTTTTGGGCTTTTGTGCATCCAGGGAAAGGCTTTCTTTTCTCTCTCCCTTCAGTTCCTCTGGGAGTGCATCTCGTATCTTTTGCTGCATTTATTTACAGTCATATAATACGTGCTAGATAAACTCTTTTGATGTGCTGCAATCTCAGACCTTTTTTTTTCTTTTGCTCTTTGTTTGACGGGAAAGGGTTTAGGCATGGCAATCAAGACACATTCATGTCAAGGGCATTGATTGATTTGTAGATTATTTTTCATTGCAAAGTGAGATTTATTACATTGCAAAGAGGTTTATTTTGAACATGATTGCAGTCAGCACAACAGCTCCTCTGATGGGAGTTAAACTGCGCAGATGGAGAGAGAAATAAAGAGTTTAGTTGATGGTAGCCCAAAGAAAGTTCAATGCCTTTTGACAAATCAGATTTTTGACACTTTTTAAGTGAAAGGAAATGTTCTCTTCTCTTTTACAGTTTGGCTTTTTTCACTTAGTTTTATTCAACATTGAGCAGATTTAGTGACCAAGAACAAAAAGTGCACAGATATTCACTTTGTGGCAGCCATGCAGAGACTGAACACACGCCTCATTCCTCATTCGCAGGTATTGCGTTGATAACTCCGGACCGTGCACAAGAGGCCAAGACAACGGACGAGACATTTCATGCTGCAAGTGAAGGCTCAGCATCCAGTGACAGATATTGTTTTTCAATACCGTGCTTTTGCGGGAGAGTGAGAGAGAGAGATACGGGTGTGTGATAGTTCGTCAGTCCAAACAGAGTCATAAAGTGCTGCATGGTTAAGCCTGATGAATTAATAACGGGGAGGCAGATGGGTCCCAGGGGCACTGTGGGAGCAGAGCAGCATGGAGAGCAGAGCGAACACACGTCGGTATCACCAACGTACACACAGATTCTTTTCTGTGTTTGCTTCCACATAAACAGCCGGATACTCATTTGCATTCACATAAAGTGGAGGAGACGGAGAGACACGCATGCATGCACAAAATACAGATACTCGCAATTACTCAAGGTTAAAGCAAATCCAACATTCATTTCAGGACTTTGACACCTTTACTTTGTTTTAATTTAGAATGAAAGCTGTTTTTATGCAGGTCTTGATGACAGTGTTGTTTCTTTGAACACTCTTTGGGAGACGTAATAAAGGCCAGATGAGGTGAAAACACAGAGGAGTGAAGCCATTCAGGAGTGCTTCTGTATAATGCTGCATGAAGGTGCATTTTTCATCTTAATTGTTTTCTGCATCATGTTTACCGTCTCACTTTGGAGAACGTAAATGCTTTGCCACTGTACTTATGAGTAAGTATATTGGTGCAGCGATGAGCAGCGCAATTAGAAAAAAAAAGAAAAAATGCTCTTTTGAAGTTACTTGGGGTGACTGTTTATCCATATTAACATGCGCCCATCTTATCGCACGAAGTTGCTTCACTTTTTTCAAGTGAAAGATGGAGGCTGGGCTCCCAGGTATATTACCAGCTACTTGAATATCTATCCCCAGCCCTCCTCCTTTCGCTTTGTGTATAGTCCCTCAATGATGAGCTGTTAAGTAAATTCCTCAGGCGACACAAGTCCGGTGAGAGCGAGGAAGAGAAGGAAGAGGAACCATCCTAGGAAAGAGAAGCCCATGCACAGCGTGCAGCACCGACAGATGGAGGAAGGAAGTGGGTGACTTTGAGGAGTCCTCCCAGTGGCTGGTCTGAAGGAGAGCATGGACGCATTAATCACAGCGGCGCAGGAACAGACCTTGAGAACGACAGCGATAGAGGCCGGGGTAAGACTGAGCAAGGATGGCGCTGAGAAACCCAGCACATAATAGTGGGATGTAAGATGAGGACAGACAAGGCGCACATGGAGGTCCACAATCAGAAATATCTGTCCTGGGTATGGGGTGGAAGTCCCAGAGTCGAGATCTGAGATACCTCCAGTGATTTAAAGAGCAAACATCCTGTGGGATTTCTAAATCCAGGCCAATAAACTGGTGACATCTAACCAGTTGGACATTGTGCTGGTTGGCAAACTCGGGGAGGAAGCACTGGTGCTAGAGACAGCAGTCCCAAGCTGGAACAATACTGAGAGTTGAAGGAAGAAACAGAAAAGGTGGAGGACTCGGAGCTGTGACCTCCAAGTGGTTCCAGCCGATGGTGGGAGCAACATCAGAGATCTCTGCCCAGAAAAGCGCAGCTCTAGGAGCAGCAAAAATACTGTGAAGAGCCCTCAAGCTCCCAGGCCTCTGGCGGAGGACCTGAGCTGCCCACATATGTACACAGGCGTCCATGGGGCCCGTATAAAGCTTACAGGTCCCAGAGGACGCCTTGTTCATATTTGAGAAGCCAGAGGTTCCTGACAAAATGACAACATTTTGAATAGAAGCGGGTTATAACTGAAGTTTTACTTCGTTAAAGAGTTTAACAACGAATCTCTTATAAGTTTTACTTTTCAATAAACGTTGTTTTTGTAATAGAGCACCTTCTATGACAAAAATACAGTCGGTAATAAATCACAGTTTTTGCAGTGTTTTGGTTTAAATAATGTGGGAAATTGGACGTCCCAGTTACAGCACACGGGTGAAGCAAATAAGTTCAGCTAATAGTTCAAGCCACATACCAAATAGTTGCTTTAAAATGCTTTTTCTTTTTTTTTTTTTTTAAATAGAGGAAGAATCTTAATAGAAAACATCTCTTAATTTCTGTCTGTGTCGCAGAATAGTTACAATAATTGACCATTAAGTGCAAGACATGTGGGTATAGATGCAATGGCTGTAATGAAAATGATAAAATGATAAATGTTGAATGCAGTCAAAGTTTCAGTATTTTTATGCAGCCGCGTCATATTTATGAAGGAATGGCAAGAAGATGCACACAACTGGGAAACCTTTGGCAACTCCGTGACGACACTGATCAGCCGTAAATCCTGCCTGATCAGGTACAATGTGGCAAGAACAAGTGAACCATGTGATGATCAAAGAAAAAAACCTTTTAAAAAAACTGCACCAATTGATCGGCTGATGATGGGAATTGGCTGAATTTCAGTAAATATGCAGCGGACATGAAACCGTTTTCTTTTCCCAGACCAGGACATCACACACCCAGAGGCCTCTTTTATTTTTCTCTGCTTGATTATTGCCACTGTGGGTGGTTGATAACAGCTCTTAGAACGTTAGTAATCTGCCGAAAACTGTAATAATCAAGTCAGACCTTTTAAGAAAATCAGAAGTCAGAATCGGAGAAGATAATTGCAATCAATGCATCTCGGAAGAAGACGTTATTGGCAACATCAGATGCAACCAGACCTGATGGATGTGAAAGAGGAGCAGAAAGCAGGGACTTAACTCCACTGGAAAACTGAAAGTGCTCACATCACTGACCAAAAAAGAAAATATAAATTGACTTGGATATGCAGGAAAAAGACAGTGAACTGCTTCCTGAACTCTGGAGGTTTATAGATTGAACTCAAATATGCTCTTCCTTTCCTGGTCCACTCATTTATACCACACTTTAATTATCTATATTACTCTACAAGTTTATCTCAGAATGAGCTTTAGAGCAGGTGCAGTCATATTTCACTGGATGTGGCACATTCTCACAACTGTATTAGCTCAGTGGTGCGCACACTGTGGTACGCGTACCACCGGTGGTACGTGAGCGCTCTCTGGTGGTACCCGGGGAACGTCATGACTTTCCATGTTTTTTCCACATTTTCACTTAAAAAAAAAACGGAAACATACAATGCATTATAAATAAATTTCAAACAAAATGTGTAGCTTGAGATAATTAAAATTGTGTCTTTTAAAAAAATATTTGTTGCAAATTCAGTTGCAGTGCAGATGTAACAACTTTTGAGTGTGTTTATTTTGCTCTGTATGAGAGTATGAGTATGTGAGAATTGTTGGACAGAATTGTAAATAAACAATAAGGAATAAACATCTCTGTGTGTTTAAAGCTAATTGAGAAGGCATATATGGCTATATTTTAAAACTGGTCATCATGGTGGTACTCAGAGAGCTGAACAGTTTCTTAGGTGGTACGCAGTATTAAAAGTTTGAGAACCACTGTATTAGCTGTTTTCAGTGTTTGGAATCTATGTACATGTATGTACTAGTTGTATATAGCTTTGTATGTTCGTTGGCCCCCTGCTGATTAGTGCTTGAAGCTGTCATTTGACTTCATGCGGCCAGCAGCTGTCACTGGTTTGGTGTGATTGTTTGAAGATGTGACTTCAGGATGTCTATACGTGCTTTTACCGCATTGCTTTATTAAAAAAAAAAAAAAAAAAAAAAGAAAAAAAAAAGAGGTTTTTGAAATACTAAAAGCTATGGCTTTTATAACTGGGTGGTTTTGTGTGCGTTTTTGCAGGTGTAAACCATGAACTGGATGTGACAGTACTGCTTTCTGTCAGCAGATTATGACCAGACGTTTGCTGCTCCTCGACGCTCCAGTTTTCAGGTCCCTCCCGCCCTTTGATGGACCAGATCTCAGCTTTCGTCGAAGCAACAACATGGAAAGAACAAGTGAATCCTCTGGAAAACAAAATAATATATCTATATAACGGTGAAAGCATTGTAAAGCACAAAAGTTTGGCCTTTAAAGGCCTTTTCTCTGTCTTTGGCGTCATACTCTGCATAATACTCTGAATAATTGAAAATATTTTCACCGACTGTCAGGCCAGTCGACGTGGAGCTGATGCTCCATCTACCCAAGACTTGTAGATTTTTGGTCTCGTTTTCTTAAGCCCTGACACGGTGCCACCGCTGTGGTGTGTGGCTGATTTCTCCACTGGGCTATAGATGGCATGAGTGCGAGAATGCCCTGACGATGGCTAGCTTAGACCTCGCCAACCTATTGTTTCCACACAGTATGGGGTAAATATGGTTGGGCAGATGTACCAGACGCAGTATGAAGTAGGCGAAAGCTGGAAATGTACTGTTATTTACTGACTTTTGGGTGTGTGGAAGAAAGTGTCACATGCATCTGCAGACGCTCATACAACCACCGGGACTCTGCTGCAGAGACCTGCACGCTTGTGTGAGTGTGTTGAAGCAGTCAGGCCGATGGCGGTCACGCATGTATGCATTTGTGTGTATTGTTTATGCACACGCGCCAGGTTCTGTGTGTGTTTGCACATGTGTGTTGGTGGGTGTGCGTGTGCGTACGTGCGTGCGTGTGTTGGCTGCCAAACAAGGAGAGCTGGAACAGGAAGAGGCGAGATGGTTGGAGGGGCTGTTTATTTATTCATTACCCAATGGTCTTGGTGGTTTCAGGGGGACATGGCAACACTTGTCCTGGGCCCTTTAGCGCTGTTCTGTTTGTGGCCTGCTTCGGCTCTGCCAAAGCCTTTAGCTCTCACCTCCTCTCTTCACTCCTCATCTCTATTCCCTCTCCAATCTTTTTCTCTCTCAAGATCCGTAGCCCTTCACTTTTGTTTTTCCTCTTTCTTTTGGGTCTTTTTTTTGGGTGTGTAGCACATAACCTTTGTTAAGCCTCTCTTTGTTGCTTTTTTAATTTTTTTTTTTAACTAAGGTAAAATGTCATTATTTATGAAGTTCTCTTGAAAATGCTGCCATGTCCCTCCAAAAACTCACAGAGGTTTTGCATGAGAGTGAATTTAACTTGCATCATGGTTTAAGTCACCAGGAACACAGCTGTGTGGCTTAAACAAATGTTAAGTCCGGCTCCTTTTATCTGTGGTTCTTCTACCTGCAGTAGACATGATGCATGAGGCCGGCGTCCCACCAGGAGCAGTGGTTGGCAGTTTTGGTTCATCCTCAGCGCGCCTGCAGGTCAAACAGGGAGCACTTCTAAAAACTGTCTGCACAGCTGGATTATGAGACTGTAAGTTTAGCCGAAGGATTTGAGATCACGTGGTAGTTTGGTTGTTTATGTACTGATGTCTCACCACGTCTGCCCCCACAGCCTCCACAGGTAAGTGTAATTTAGATGCAAGACTCAGACGCTGCTCATGGTGTTTTATTTTGGTGAGTCTGTCCCGCAGCCCATCCTGGTGCTGCGATTCACAGCCGTCCGCGTCAATGACGCGGTTTAGACACATTCCAGAAGTGACCGGAGGCTCTGCTCTGCCAAAAATATGCTCCGGGACTGTTTTGGCACATGACCGCTCCAGTAGACTCTTTTGAATATACACACAGCAGATCGAGCTGGCAGGACGTCAGGCACCAGAATGGGATGTGGAACCTGGTCAGTTTTCATCTTAATAAATCACAGTTGGGCTCAGACTGGCGCATCCACATGACGCTAAACTGTGGAAGCTGTGGGCAAACGCCTCGAAGGGTTTCTAAAAGATCTGAGCCGTGTAAGAGGAGAAGTCCACTTTAGAAGTCGAAAAAAAGAGCTTATTTGGCACCGCTTATCCTTTTCATGTGTGTGATTCCAGAAAGGACAAGAAATATGCATCTAAATGAGCAGATTACAGAGCGATTCTCAAAACCTTCAGGTCAGCTGGCGGTCTCGGAGTCCAGCCGAGCAGGCAGTGCTCGGAGACACCAGACACTGTTTTTTTTTTCAAGAACCCCTGTTCAATAAGCTTAAACACGCCGAAAGGTGATAATTTCATTTGACTCCACGTACCCCTGCATGCTTGGCACGCCACTGTGAAATGCACGTTTCCCCATAACAAAACTATACTCTATAAAGATGTTGGCCCAGTCTCAGTGACATTATCCAAATGTCACAGATGCACTGTCTCCTTGTCATTTTCATTTTTATGTGAACAAAAACCACGAGGAACTTTAAAGGAAAAGTAACCAGTGTGAGAATGACTAAACTTCATTGCTTTAACAGATGGACGGAGCCAACAACCTTATTTATCTAATGATTCAAGCGGGTGTTTGACCAAGGTAGCTGTTAAACTCTGCTCATTCATCAAGCTAAGCCATTTGGCTAACATTGATTTTCTTTTCTCATTTATTTTTTTTTCCTTTCCTAATTCTCAGTAAGACAGTAATCTTAGTGGGAATGATATGGCCTGTGTCAGTCCAAGACAAGTTCCCCTGAAGGGACAGTAGTGTTTCTATTGTATTGTCTACTGGTCTCAGAAATCCATAATTATTTTGGCTATTTTGAAATATTTATGGTGACTTTGAGTGTTTTAAAGTCTCCAGAAGAATGTAAACAAAGTAACACAAAGGTTCGGTTTCCAAAGCTCAGCAGAAGAAAACAGTTTCTGAACTTTGGTTGGAAGGCTGAAGACCATGTTGTCAGAGCAGCTTAGTAGTCTGATTTTTCAGACTTTTATCCTGTCATCACTCAGTTTAAAGAGTTGCCACACAGCTGAGATCTTTGGCATGTTGTCTTCCTTTTAACAGCCAAAGTGAATATTCAGGTCCACACATATACTCGTTTAAATTCAAAGATAAAGCAAAAGATGAAATGACTTGCTCACGAAGACCGATTTGAGATAAAATGCCGCGGCCAGACACGGTATACAATCCCATGAACTGATGTGAGCCCACGCTGTGCCCCTCACATGTCCTGACTGGGCTAATCTCCCCCCTTAGTGGGAGACCATCGATTCCCCTAACAAAAGAACTGAGCCAGGTGCACATCTTGCTTCTGACCCTTCGCTCAGGTTTTGGCCTGAGTGCTTGTTCAAACCCCAGCCTAATCAATGCCTATACTCCACGATCAATGTCTCAAGCTTTGGGGCGTCAGATGTGATCTGGCGTGACTTCGGCCCGGTGGTGCAAAGAAGCACCGAACAACTGATTCTTCAAAGCTCTTTTGGATCTTGTCATCAACCGAAGTGTTCAAATCAAAATTTCAGATTGGTGTGAGGTGTTGAGAAACAGAGATGAGAGACATTAATCTGTCTGTCTGGCTCGTTTGATTCTTGGTCAGCTGGTTTGTGATTTAGTAAAAAAAACACAAACTGATTTAAAATAAGGGATGAAAAAGCAAGAGGAATCTACACATTTCGGCCTGACTGGAGCTGCAGGAATTAACCCGCATGCATTTATATCCGGAGGTTGTTTCAAGAACAAATCATAGAGTACTTCAAATGTGTGAAAAGTATTTGAGTCTAGATGCATATCGAAGACTTGAAAATGTAGAAAACTTTGATCAGAGGAGGTCAATAACAGTGACGGTTCCTGGACCTGGACGTGATTGGACGCGCCTGCGGTTGTTGCGTGTAAAGGACACGGAGGTTGTTCTTCAGCCTGAGAACAGTATGTTCCGACAGCTCTCACTAAATTTTACAGTAGCTTTGTATGTCTAAAATGTTCATTTTACTGTCAGCTTTTCCAGTAAAGTGCTATGATGCAGTCATGATCACTTTTTTGGCCTCCTTTTGAAGTTGAATCAGGAATTCGGTCCGAGATTAAAACGGGGCATTTCCTTCAAGACAAAAGAAACAAAGAAGAAAACTGCATGCGAGGAAAAAATAGCAACCCTTTAAGAAGAAACGGGAGGGGGAGGGGGGATGAACACAAAAGTATGAAAATTTAATTGAAAAATAAAAATGATGTTATCGCATAAAAAACATTCTAAATGGGTTCGGCAGGGCTGCGTACGGTGGGAAGCCACAAAATGTACCTAAGGCACTGCAAAGTGTTAACATGAAAAACACATCAGAGAGGAAGGAGGAGGGATGGCAGGCGGCCTGTGGGGGTGCGCACACGCATGGAAATGCAGACATGTGGCCAATATGTCCCACTTTCAATTAGTTTGCATGATATAACTGCGCGTATGAAATGATATGGGTCACAGTTTTATTCTGGGCGTGGCGGTTTGAAGTTCAGGGCGAAGTTGGCAACAAACACATTTACTGCATTGTTGCACAGAAATGCACAGTTGTTTTTTTAATATATAAATAATGAATGAAAACTGTAAACATTTCTGTGCTGAATAGTAGTTATAGCAGTTATGGTGAAATTTCTGCTTTTTTTTTCTTTTTTTTTCAGATCACTTGGAAGACAAATGTTTAAAATACACTTTTAAACTTCCTGCCTGGTGAAGCAAACAAAACTGAAACGTGTCGGTCTGAGACGACACTAATTGGAGAAATCAAATGCCCCAAGCTAAATTTTAACATAGATGGGAATTTTACCTGTGAGGTGGAAATGGCTGTGTGTGCACGCGTGCTGCACATTTTCATTTCAGTTTTGATGATGAAGGAAGCGAGCATGTTTGTTTTGCAAATCCCTGATTCCCGGATTCTTCCGCCACATAATGACTGTTGCAAAGTAAAGAAATAGAAGTGCAGAGAGAAAAGGGGGGTGGGAATGTGGAGGAATTAGTCAGTCAAACATCTCAGGGACTTTTCCATCTTTGTCTCCTCAGACTGTCTACATCAAACCAGCTAAGCAGTAGAGAACACAGGAAGCCACAAAGGACCAACATTCATAGTCACGCTGACAGAAATGCCCTAAAACTATTAGCTCTTCCCTCTCACATCATCACGCCTGCACACAGTTACACACTTTTGCTCTGCGTGTTTCCCTCTTCCAAGTCTATCTCACAGATGCGTTTTGTTTCCAAAGTGGATTTGAAATGCAGCAGTCGGGATGTGATTGAACTGTGGACTTTCAGCTTTAATTCAAACGAGTTTGGGAAAACAAAGAAATACACCATTTAGAAACGTTTCTACGACGTACGGCGTATCTGCGCATGTACAAATTCATCGAACAGGGACTGATGAGCAGCATCGTGGCCAGGCACGGCCCGCCTCACCAGCATCTCTAGATGAACGTCAAAGATAAAGGGCATGGGCTGATTTTGAAGCCTAAATCAACAATTTGGTACAATCTCAAAAAGGAACAGCAGCAAATAAGAACATTTGCAACCACTAAAGTGGATAATTGCATAATTATTTCCTTTGCGATGACCAGCAGCCAAGTCATGGACGCTATCAAGGAGGTAGAAATGATCTGTAAAAGGCTAGAACAGTTCTGGAGCAAGGCGTTTGGACAGATAAAAGCAGCATTAATGTGTATGTGAAACATGGGAAGACAGAAAGTAATGCTGATGAAGACAACATGAATTTATTTTTTTTTTTTTTGTTTTCTGTCTAAACTTGACCTTCTGTCAAAAGCAGGACACCTGATAGGACGTGACGGATGGATGTTGACCCAAACCATAGTGGAGAGAGTAACCCAGAAGCTTTTGAAGTCAAAAGACAAGGAATGTTGCTTAATAGCAGCATTTTAAACTCAATTGACCACATTTGAACTTTTCACAGAGACAAAACTGAAGCCTGGCGAAGCATCCAATGGGAGAAAAGCATTCACTTTATTGGCCCTCACCCAATTTAATGGCATTTATCAGTTGGGATCAGTTTCCTAGTTTTGCTTCAGATGACTGTGAGTGTCTCCTCAGGTACGGCCCAAGGTGGTCATCCTTCACTCACTTCATTAATAAAACAGAGTAGCCCAGATTACACGGGCGACCTCTCGTCTTCAGTGGTTCGTTTTACGACTGTTGCTGACCAAAATGCAGGAAGACATGTTGCAGATGTAAAAAAACAAAAACAACACAAAAACAGGTTATTGGATTTTTGTAAATGTTCTAAAATGCTCTGTTTCAACCCACACCACCATCTTTTCTTAAACTTAACTAAGCGCATCGGTTACCTGAACCTGAACAAATGAAAACTAAAAATGTTTTTTTTTATGTACCTCAGCCACAAGGGTACAAGTAGAGTAAATTATCTTTGCAAATGGAAGAGGAGCTTATAACAATGATAGACATAAAAATGACGCAACCAGAAGCACATAAACCACACCAATTTGAAAGCAGTTTGAACCCGATGTGTCGTTAAAAGCTCTGAGTGCAGCTGTTTGTTCGCTGCTGAGGTCATACGACCCCTCAACCCTGCATCTAAGCTGACATTACACCTCATCCCATTCAAGCCGTTGCTGCTAGAAGGCCAAATAACATCTGAGGGTCCGATCCGCAGCCTGCAGCTAATAGCCGCCTCGGCCCACTGAGCTCATAGACTTCATAATGGAATGGATGCAGCGGTGGAGTTGCTGCCTTTTTGGCCCGAGGCAGTTATCAGTTTCCCCCAGTGAGGGCTCGGGCCATGGAGTTCACTGTTTGTGGGGTTAGATAAGAGGAAGCTGAGCAGAGGACCTTTCGTTTGGCCTAATGTCAGGTTCACCATCAGATAAAACGACTGATTTGATCTCTCTGCTGCAGGGAACAGACGACTGCTGTTGCACTCAGTGGAATTCTTGCTGTGTGTGTGTACTGAAGTCAATATGAGACTTGATGCGTCTCTGTGCTGTTTCTAAACAAAAATCTATCAAATTACGTCCGATCAGTATGCATTTGTTGAGCTTTGACACAAAAGTAGCTTTGGAACAATTATTTCCAGAACTAATGTTGTAGCGTTAGTTTAACCGTTTATTCTGTCAGTGTGAACATTAATCTTCAGCAGTCTCCAATTTTTTATTTAAAGGAAAAAAAAAAAAAAGCCTCTCTGGTCAGGGGGGCTTTGACGTGTACCTTTATCTCAGTGTGAAACCTGGGAATGCAAACGTTGGTGAGGTGTTCACGGGTGATAATAGGATAGTGGGGCTCCATCGCGTTCACCATGCGCCTAAAGCCGGCGTTTTCCACCACTGAATACGGTCTCAAATCCTGACAAATAAAGTAGGCAATGGACTCCGTAATTTTCTGTGACCTAGGTGAAGTAGATGGGAACTGGTGGCAACAACCACCGTCACTGTCCAGCGTGGTTTGTTTCGGATCACGCAGCAACTTCTTGGGCTAGCTCTCAGTTAGCATTAGCTTGTCCAGGTGGTGACGTTTCAGGTGGGCTCGCAGGTTGGTGGTATTTCCAGAGTACTTCACGTTTGTGTGACACAGCTTTCAAACCACCATACTTTTGTCTAAATCTTCATTTTCCTTTTTCTTTTTAAACCCGAACTGCTCCCACACATCTGCTTTTAAGCACGCAGGCGCTGGATTTATACTCGCCGCCATCCTCCTGACTGGCTCAGCTCTAGCTGGAAGAGAAAGAAGCTTCTGGATAACCTGTTATAAATGCTCTACAGTGACACTCGTGGCTGGAGGACTTAATGGCTCTTCCTGCAAAGTGCAGGAAGAGCACCCGTACGGGACACGGGGGTTTTGAAAGGAGCTTAGAATATCGATACCTGCGGCTGAAAAATCGATACTCTCTGGGGAAATAAAATATCGATTTATATCGCAGAATCAATAAAATCGCTCAGCTTTAATCATTTATCAAGTAAAAAAGTGAAAATATTTGCCAGTTCTATTTTCTCAAATGTCAAAATTTGCTGTCGTGTTCTGTTTTGTATCAGTGCAGATTACATTCAGCGCTGCAACAGTTTAGATCAGTGGTTCTTAACCTTGTTGGAGGTGCTGAACGCCACCAGTTTCATATGCACATTCACTGAACCCTTCTTTATTGAAAAATAAAATATGATTTTTTTTTTTTAATTCAATACATAGGTATATGTTTTACTGGTGCACAAAACAAACATTAACATCACTGTGTTCAAAGAACAAGACCAATACATTGCATGAACTGCATTAATTACATACCTTACTCATTATTTAATTCATTTATCCTTCATTTTCTGAACCCGCTTTATCCGACCACTTTCTTTTTTTTTTTTTGCTCGACATACTATGGATGCATGAGTCGACTACTGAGTGCACTAAATTACCTGATTGGCCAAGCAATGTAATGTGATCACCTGTAGCCAGTGATGGCCAAGCGGGGCGTGTCATCATGAATCATATGAGTCAGGTGTCTTGCCCTCTGCCGAACCCCTGAGACTGACTCACCGAACTCCTGGGGTCGATCAAACCCAGGTTAAGAACCTTTCAGATGACTCTGAGAGATCTACTCCTATTCAGACTGCCACCTGGCTTTGCTCAGGCCGGGTCGTCTTAAACATTTATTGAATATGGGCAGGTTTGATACAATAAGACAGAGGCGCCGCTCTGACAGGCTGTACATCCATCCCCTTGAGTGAAGAGGTATTTTTTTGGCAACACTGGAACTTTGATGTCCTTTTCTGAGCGAGGTGAGTTGACTGAAGGAGCTCAGAGTGGTCACCGTTTTTCGTATTTGAAATACAGGTAACGTGACAAGTTCTAGCAGCCTGAATAATCAAGTGTGCAAGTCAATAAAATGTAAACCAAATGAATAAATTAGGCGGAAAAACACTGTGGCAAAGATATTCAGGAGGAATGTGAATGCTGTGAAGGCTTGCAAACACTGCTAATTACATAAATATTTTATTGCCCAACACTCTTAACAGTCCTTCCACAGATTTAATTACTTAAATTTTTATTTTAACAACCAACAGCCAATTATTTATTCTACTGTTGCCACAAACTCTAAAAACATAAGAAAAAAAAAAAACTTCATGTTTTTAGCTGCGCCACTAAATTTGACCTTTATGGTCATCTGTAAGCATCTAACACATCACCTATTTATCTCATCAAATTAGAGCTTGAGGATTCGACAGATATCAGTTTTAATCTTTCTTAAAAGTAAATCAATGCTGATGGCTGAGAAGAGGACTGCTGTAGCTCTTAGTTTCAGTTAAGAAGACCTTTATTTATCCAACTACATCCCATTCTGGCGCATCACTGTCCTTTTTTAGCAGGTTTTTCTTTATAATCAGAAGTCTGTGATTTTGTGTTCTGTAGTGCTGTGTCATCCAGTTTGTTGCTCTCTCCAACACCCTTATCCATCTTTCCCACCATCACTTTCCCCTTTTAATTGCCTAAAACCCTTCAACCACTAAACCCTCAACCTGTTCACATTAGATGAGCTCTGTTTGTGCTCAGATAACTTCTCTCAGGCGGCTTCTCAACAGGAAGGCTGATGAAAGGGGATATTAAGACTGTTAAACAGTTGAGTAGGGCTGGGGGCTTCTGGGAGCCCGCAGATACAAGAGCCTTTATTGGAAATGTAATTTTTGTTTGTCTCCAATTACCTCCCTGCTCATTTGTTTTACAGATGCTGTTACGGTGAGGAGAGAATACGATGAAATCTCTCAAGGATTGCTCTTCTGAGAGGTTGCAGTTTATTACAAATGGGAAAGCTTTCATTGGAGATGGCTCCAGCGCCGCACAGAGGTACGTGACCCATCTGAGGCACATCATAGGGTTGAATTTAGTCAGGCCTTTTATAAGGCTGAATGCATGTGTGTGCATGGATGTCTTGGGCTGTGGCCATGCACAGATAAAATGTACATGTGAGTATTGTGTTAATAAACAAGCAACTGTTAACAAGAGGGTGAATGTTTGTTAACTAGCGATTAGTGTAAGAAAAGTCTATCTGTGCTGAACACCGCGAAGAATATGTATAAAGTTTATGCCGCCGTATGATACAGCAGAAAATAACCACTATGGTCAGTGTGCTAGTTTACATTAAGCGTGCTTACTTTTCCATTTCAAGCAAATAAAGATATTTTCATCACAGGCCCGATATGTACAAGAGCTACGTTATCTTTACGTAAGATGGCAGGTCACATACATGGAACAGAGCTACACAAACATCTAAGCTGCATTTAGAGGCACTTTTAGGCTACATGACCCCAGGCCCGACTTCCCAGTCGCAGAGCTCGCCAACACCAGCGGCGAGATCAGCAGGCGGTCTGCCGTTGGGAGTTGGTGCTTGATCGTTGTGTGTGAACTAGAGGTCTTCACGGGTCTACTTTCATGGACCCGAACCTGAATGGACCTGCAATATTTGGACCTGGAACCGACTCGACCTGAATCTTTAGTTTCCGACCACGAACCAAACCGAGTTACCCGAATAGAACCGAGACAATTCAGCCCATAGTTGCTCATTAAAAGCTGTTTAGCGCTGAATAAAACTTGATTTTCTTACCTAAAGTTGTCTTCTTCTACCCGGTTACCTGATGTAAACAACAATAAATCCACGTCGTTATTTTTCTTTGTGGATAAATATGCTACTGGTAGCAACTGCTAACGCTAATAGCCTACACCGGTCAGGACGTGTTGTGAACATGTTCTCTCATCCAACGTTATCATGTTGGCGATCCGTTGTGCTTTACAGCTGCCGGGCAAACCTCTAATAACACGCTACGACAACACGATTGTTTGTTGACAAACATGCCACGTTAATGAATGATCATTTAACTGCCCTGAGTCCTGACATTGGTTGCCACCACCAGTATCTTTACCTCTCTCGAGGAAACGCGGACCCAGCCTGTCAGAGAGGCCCGACTGGACCCGAGACTAACTGTACAGATTCAGACCCGAACATGGAGTCACGTCTACTGAATGGACCCGAGACCCGATTCGGGTCGAAACATCGGGTTTTTGGGTTGTCGGGTTGTTCCGAAGACCTCTAGTGTGAACAACTGAAAGACTCATTAAAGACTCTGGACGATGCATGGACAACCCATCGCTGATGACTGACCCATATCTGGACCTGCCGGTGGAATCCCTGTAGGAGCTACAGCTAATGAGAGAACAGCCTTTTGATGTAAAGTTATTATTGATATTTAGCATGATATGCTAACTATAAATATGAATCAATTTTGGAATAAAAGCCAGTTGTAGAGAAACAAAGTAGACTGCAACAACAACTTTAAAATGGAGACAATCAAGGAAATGCATGGTTGTTCATCCCATCATTGAGGTAAGCCGGCTTTCTTTTCTTTTGTACTTAGGTTAAGATATGCTGAGCTAAATTGTTTGTACTTGTAGCATTCTTTAACATGGCTTAAAGTCTATAAAGCACTTTAAAACGTGTTTCTCATTCACACACACCTAAAAGGTGCTTCTTACTTTATATGCAGTATATATATTGGGTAGCGTTCTGTTATTTTTTTCAGTAAATGTAGCTTTCCTGATGCCGTTATCTCACCAGTGTGGCTCTCATGTAAATACAATAAATAAGAGTGAAGATCACTGCTCCAGACAGTAAAGCATTAAAAGTGAAACGCTGAGAAAACCATAAAATTTCAAGGCAACTTACTGCACCAGACTTTTGAGTCTCCAGAGATGATGGGGGTGAGATTCCTCAAGGTAGTCAAAACTTCACGATCATCACAATATATAAGAGTCATGGAAATGTGCTTCAAAACATGATTTTAATAAAACTGCAATTTAAATGAAGGAATTAATGCGAGAATATTGACTATTGAGGGTTAAGTACTGAAGCAGCATACACGTGTTTTAAATGTTCCATTATCATTTTCAGGAGAGAGGGACTATTATAGTTTTTTTTAAGTGAAACGTCAGTATTTCACAATGGAAATAGATTTAGTCAGTCAAATAATTTGGTTTTTATGGTTCTTATTTTTTACAGAGCTGAAGAAATAAAGTTTTTTTTTTTCTTTTAGTTTTTTTTACGTCTTTTAGGTTTTCCAGAGAATCCTCACGTTTTAGAAGGTAATTTTTCAAATACTTCCTTAGGTCTAAATAAATTAAAGGCAGGGTAAGTGATTCTAAAAAGGACCTTCTAGCCCAGAAAACATTTGGTGAACATCTCCTCACCATCTGGCTGCACGGAGGCCTGGGAGAGTTCATGAGGAGCGAGCTCTCCGTTACTGATGTCTTGTTTCAAATATCAGGCAACAGATGTGGCATCATCCAGATGAGGGTTTGTAAATTATTTAACAAATTTGGGAGTATATCAGAAACCATCTAACAATTTAATCCAATTTACTGTAATTATTTTTAAACTAAATTATGTATTCTTTTTAGTTTATTGAAAAAGATATGATGCACAGTAATGGGCAACATCATTTTGGTTCATCATGTAAATGTGTCAGATTCAGCCAAGCAGACTCATTTTTATCTGGATATAAATTATTCATTGACTGGTAACATATAAAATATTAACTAAATTAAGATAACATGTAAATATCACATTAACGACTCGCTGTGCTGCCCCCTAGTGGCCAGAAGGTTCAGATTGGAAAAGACCAAAGCAAGTCATGTTTTCTATTAATTAAAGATTTATTAATAACAAACAAATAATAAAAAACAAATAAAAGTCCATGCAATGATTAAAAAATACACCAGTCCATTCACATAATACGTTTTTCTTTTCTTTTTCAAAGCAGCTAGCGGGTCGTTGGCTCCGTTGTCTCATTCTCCGCTACTATTGACATGTTATTGAGTCAGTAACAGTGAATCACTTTATTATGAGTGAATATTCCTTAATAAGGTCACCGTCCCACCTCACCTCTGCCCTTACGAAAGAACAGACAGATCATAGTTGCTCGTCTCCAACCCATTGGAAGGCCCTGTCTCAGGATCATGATGGGTTGGGATGGGGGGGCCTGAGAGGGGCAGGTGGGGCCTGGGGAAAAGGTAATTTGATTGGTGCAAAATTAGGGACTCCTCTGCAAAGGCATTATGGGAGAGTTCCTGGTGGGTCATTTTAGCTTTGCTTGCTCCATATTTCTCAGCTTGATTAAAAATTGATCTGCAACGGCAATGTGAATATATTATTGGGGCCATTATTCACCCCTGACAGATAATTGGATGGTACACACGGCTCTATGTGTGTCTTGTCGGGGCAGTGTGCCTGGTTGCGTTGCCTGTGCTGCTGCGTGCGTGTTATTGAAACATCATGCAAAGTCTGGTTTCACTAAAGAGATGTTGATAGTGGAGCTTTTTGTGTGCTTACGCTGACAAAAAAAAAGAAAGCAAAAGAATTGGGAATGAAAATAAGTCTGCTTGGTGGCTAATGCTATTTGCTTTTTGCCCAGGGCTTAGTTTGCTGCCATTTTCACGCCTTCTTAATGTCTTAAACTGCATGAAGAAAGAGATGGGTTGCACAACATGGTGTGGACCCGTTTTCTGCAAATAGTGTGGGTTATGTTGTCGGCACTGTGATGTGTTTAAGGACTGCTCTGACATTTTGCATTGTTGTTATTTTCTTCGCATTCCAAATTTACTTGTGACAGCACACTGGGATGGGGCAGTTTTCTTTCGATTAATGAAGAGTTATTTCATCTCCTGTCCACTCTGCTGATATACCAGTAATAGGCCATATTGATCTCTTCCTTTTCTTACTTTCGACAAACTAAGCTGTATATTTACTGTTGTGTTGAAGGACCTTTCCAAGAAATGATAACTCTGTGAGCAATCTGTCTCTCTTCTTTCAGTAGCTGCAGATTCATGTGATTCATGTGGCTTTTAGGGACAATTTCTCAACAACGATGCAATATAAATTGAAAAAAGAAAAACATTTCTCTGCCATTTTTGGCTCATATAGAGTAGTTCTACATTTACTTTGTAACCTTCATATCTCCAAACAGTTTATCAGTTTAGAACGACAGAAAAATATCACAAGCACTACAGTGCATTACAGTGTTTCTTCTTAGGTTGCACGTCTGGAGGTTCTTAAGTGTCTTCTGATTGGTCCAATTTCTGCAAGCTTTCTGCGAACGGCGGAGGAGCCTCATGAAAGCACCAAACCTTCTGCTGCTGCTCAGGAACACGGAGCCTTAAACCAAGCTGTGATCGACAAACCTTTGAGAGGTTACTTACATTTTCAGCACTAAGAAAACAAAAGATCCAGCTGTACGTGTTTAAATTGGGAAACATTCTCGTTCCCTTTCACTCCTTGCGGTCTACAGCTTTCTTGAAACAGCCTCTGAGCTACGATGTGAGCGGTGGATATGGCCTGTTTTGATGGAGTGTGTCGAAAGGCGGGCCTGTCTCCTCACCGGGAGATTAAATGCTCGCTGTCTCATAGAGGCATTCTAGCTACTTTGCGGGGGGGGGGGGGGGGGGGGGGGGTGCTTCGGCTGCATCCTCTGCAAGACGTTTATCTTTTTAATTTATTTCTTTGTTTTCATTCAAAGTTCATTTTTTTCTTCACAGGGGTTCAAAAGGGCCGCTGTTGTAAAGTCAAAAAATGAAATTATCAAGTCAAAGTCTGCCCAAGTCTGTTAATGGCCCAGTCATTTGAATCAGGTGTGCTGAAGCGGGGAAACATCTAAAAAATGCAGGACAGTGGCCCTCCAGGACTGGATCTTGACATCCCTGCTCTATCAGATAACCTGGAGTAGCCAGACTCTTCCAGCACAGTTATGACAAACTACGTATCCTTGATCCTATGTGAGACCGTAGTTATTCATTTGGAGTTCATAATAATTATACTGAGGTGATGACAATAACAATTGTTAAATACCATGACACCTGGACATTTAATGAGACCAGTTTAATATTGTAAAAGTACTGTCACGAGTTACAATTGAAAGGTGTCAGTGGTGATATACAGGCCTGGAACCGGGGGGGCGCGGGGGGGCTCTTTCTCTTGCTTAACTTTATTATGTGCTCTTTTTTTCTTTGCTAAATTTTTAACCAAGATTTAGTAGAAGCCTGGAGTGGGCTGACAACACCAGCCAAATTCTTCGCTCTGGTCTGAGTCACTTTGGCTTCATATCGGAGCCCGAATCCTGACTGAGCAAACAAAACTTTCTGAACACAAACGTATTTCAGTAGGGGTGTGAAAAAAAAAATCGTTTTGTCAATATATTGCGATTTTCGGCCACCCAATATATCGATTTTTCAGCTCCTAATATCGATTTTTTTTTTTTTTTTACAGTGGTTATAATGCTGTCAGTATATTGTAATGGTTACTTAAATGTGCAAAAACACTAATAACAAACAATAAATAGGTTGTTTTGAAGCAAATAGTTTTGACTCAATTTTCCTCTGAATGATCAATATCATCTGATGAACATATACAGCAACTTGATTTTTCATCTCTACTTTTAATTTTCATATTAACTAGGTAGAATATTGCAATATATCGTGATATCGCGATAATATAGTATCGTGACCCAAGTATCATGATACATATTGTATTTGCGAGGTCCTTGCCAATACTCACCCTTATATTTCAGAAGCACATACATTATATTTCAAAAAGTTTTTTTTTTTTTTAGCAAAGAATTTCTTAGAAGAATTAAGCAAAAGTCTATTCTGTGCTTATAAAAACATTTCTTTGTCACTGTTGATTTTACCAGCCATTGTTTTTTATCTTTATTTTTATTTTTCATGTGTGCTGTTTTCATGAAACCTTGTGATTTTGAAGCTTTTGGTTCTGTTTCGGTTTGGTGTCGGTGTCTTTCTCACCAGCAGGACTGCACCGTGGCCCGTCAGGTGAGTTCGATAGGTCACAGATATTTGTCTGATTGCTTTGGTTCACACTCGGGTGTGCTTACTGTGTTTCCACCAGATGAAATGAACTCAAACATTTTTCAAAAGCAACTAAATTCAGTAAGTGAAAGTACCCTTAACCCTTAACCCTTGTAACCTCAGTTAATAGTTTTAACTGTTCTGAGTCCTGACTGACAGCTTTAACTATCCTAAGCAAATCTTTTTTTTCCTGCAGAGGCAGTTGTCCGAGCACTTTTCATGTCCAAATCAAATTAGTAGCGGTGATGTCCCTGATGGACAGGCCTCTCAGGAGGTCACATGTGCTGCCTCGCTCGCTCCCCCACTATTCTTTCTGCGCTTTCTGATAACTTTTTTTATTATCTTCCATTTTTTTTTCTTTTCTTTTCCTTAAATTCCTTCTGCCTCGTTCCTCGGTCAACTCTTCTCCTGTCATAACTTTAACGTGAGTGCACTTTTTCAGAGTGCTCAACTCTCCTTTCTCTGCCTTTGCCACTTTTTCTCCCGACAAAACACACTGCTCTCCCTTCAGAAAGACGCTTCTCTTGAGTGGAAATTACTGGCGGAGATTAATAACGACATTAGGAAGTAATGATGCTGCACCGAATGAAATATTTATTAAAGATCCCTCTGCTAGCAATTAGCATGGCATGTAATCGTTCAGCACAAGAAATCAAGATGATTGTGCCACAGTCCCCCCCATCCCCTTATCGCCCTCTTCTCATGCATCTCTACATTTAAGCCCCCACGCCCCCCCGCCCATCCCCTGCTGCCATCACCGCAAACATTCGCAGCCTCTTCCCCCTGACGTTTTCTCTCCATGACAACAGCGGCTTGGGGAGGTGGTGGAGTGTGTGCGTGGATGTGTTGAGGGGTGGCAGCGGTCCTGGGTATCCAAATCTTAATTAAAGGCACTCTAAAACTGTGGAGACCGCTCCACCAGGCAATTACGCTGTCAGGGATGCAGACGTCAGGATCCGCTGCTGACTGGCTCAGGAGGGTGAAGTCAGACCGCAGGCGCGTTGAAGTGTGCTGCGTTTCATCTTCATTCCTGCCAAGTTGTCCAGCGCTGGAGAAACTGGGGAGGGGAGAAAAGAAAATCTTCCAAAATCCTTGTCTTGTGTCTTTGAGTCCACTTACTTCTCGCGCCTAAAGGGACATCTTCCATAAATGTTTTCTTTCCCAGAGCTTTTACTTGGGCAACTTGAAAAAGTTTGATCTCTGTAGCCGTGATAAACGAATCCCTGCTAAGACCCTTTACCCCAAGGCTCTTTTTGACATTTGGAAAAGTATGTGCCATGTAATCAGTTACAGTAAAATAAAATAATTCCCTCTGTCTCTTCCCAGAGGTGATAAAATTGGCACACTGGATGATTTCAAGGATGAGCCGCCCTTGAGGATGCACATCCTTGTTTGTGTTTAAACAAGCGTGACCTCATTTTCAATCCTCACCTGAGAGGTACAATGGGGAGAAGGCAGCGTGAAGGGGAAGATGAGAAGCCGGGGGGGGGGAGGGCTGCGGTAGTGACAGAAGAGTTCAGAGGTCAGATAATCAAAAGTGTCCGTTTATTGGCTACATCATCAAACCTCAAGGAGCTCATCAGTGCAGTCGCTCAGGCGTGCGGCTCTGCTAATCACCTCTGAAACCAGTGTTTAACCGCGCTGATTCCATCCTCACAAAGATGGGAAAAAGACGGACTGAGTGAGGGGAAAATGGAAAAGTGAGGGGGGGGGGGTCACTTCACAAGCCCTGACAAAGGGTTGTGGGGGGGGGGGGGGGGGGGACAGATCAATTTGCAATATCGTGGGCCACGGCCCCTGCAACAAAGGCAGGACATGAAGCGAGCACATTAAGTGATGCTCCTCTATGAACTTTGCCAATCAATGAACATCAGGGGCAGAGGGGGGAGGGGGGGGGGCGCTGTGTGTAAGGAAAGGACAGGAAAGAAAAGCAGAACAGAGGAGACGAATGTGGGGTGAAAGGGGATAGGTGGGGGAGAAGATGCTGAAAGATAACAGATAAGAGTTCTTTGTTTGACAAACTTTCTTTCTGTTCCCACTCATTCTTAATTAGATAGTTATCTTTAGCCCTTTGATAGATTAGATAAGCTGTAAATTAATCTTCGAATCTAATTAACTGTCCTCCTATTAATAGGTTGGGCCACTTTATTGTACGTTTGATTCTCAAAGCAATAAAACGAGGCTTCATATGGACACCTCAGACCTGCAGAGTGGAGCGGCTCCCTTCCCTCGCCTGTCGGCCGCGTTGACACATTTGGTAACGCCGGTACGAGATCGCGCCTGCCGTCTTTCTGAAGCTCCCGCTGCAGCAAATAAACCGCTGACAAATTCAAGGATGAATTAAGTGAGATATCAAACTGTGCAACCACGCAAATGATACTTTGTGTAACTGATCTGCAAAAATCAAACGGTAAGTTGATGTTTTGAGATGTCGGGCTGTTTTTGCAAGTTCTGCTCCTTTTTGGACGTCGTCTTTATTCCCCTACTTATAAAGCATAGAAATAAGTAAAAACAGTATTGAAAAAGAGCGTGTAGCCTCTACAACTGCTCGGTTGAAGCAATAATCCTCACGGTCAACCTCCCGGCATAATTTACTGCAGCGTCTCAACCGAAAGCACGTCTGTCCTGAAGGAGCCCGTGTGCATTTCCTTTTTCCTTTCTGTTCACTTTAACTTTGAACCCACAAAATATATTTCTTGCTGCCTTGTGGAGACGGCGTCTCCTACAGCCCCACAAAAGAGGACATTTCCCTTTGGAACAATAAAATCTGCCTTGACCCTGATCTTAAAAATGTGAATGATAAACAAGGGAGACGGCGGATTGAAATGAGGAAAAGAAACTGAAACGTTTTCCACTTTTAAGAAGGAAAAGTTAAGTCTTCGGTTTAAAGGTCAGACATCAGAGCGTGGGCATCATTGGCCTGAATACAGTACAGTGATCCCTTGCCACTTCACGGTTTGAGTACTGTGGTTTTAGTGCTTCGTGGATTTTTTTTCAGAAATATATAATATAATATAATATATAATATAATATATAATATAAAAGAAATATTAAAAAAAATAGCGGAAACAACACAGGATTTTGTGCACGTTCTCTCACAGTGAAGAAATGCTGTGAGCCAGCCTGGCCCTTTTAAGAAGGTAGCCTTATGGGTAATGATGTGGCCTTATGGGTAATGTAGTGTGTGTGCAGAAGAAAACAAGGTTAGATGAAAAGTGAGCATAAACAGCAGCCCAGCGTGTATAGATTTACATTCTCTGTTAACCGACAGGAGCCCAACAATACAACCTGTGTGATGTTACAAGTTCCTGCAGTGCCAGAATAAAGTGCTCGTTCCATGCAGAGAAAACCGGACTGTTTGTTTTGTTGTTGTTAGCATGTTAGCCGCTAATTACGAGCCAAAAATAGCACAATACCAGTGGTTTCTTTACTACGGTTCAGAGACCAGAGGCTGTGAAGGTAACAGAAAGACCACAGTTGAGCCTTTGTCTTGTTTCGCTGCAGTGCCTCGCTACTTTTTTGGGTTTTTAAACATATTTTAATCACATTATTTAGGCTCGGGGGGCTCCGGCTACAGATCGCGGATTATGATTGTTGCAGGGGGGGTGCCGGTCCCCATTAACGGCGAAAAATAAGGGATCACTGTATCCGCACAGACACTTGGATCAATATGAAACGTGATCGGGGAATGATGACGCAACTTTTATAAAGAATGTGGGTAAATGACCGGGTAGCAGAGATGGTGAGTAAAAAGTCTTTCGTAATGAAGATGCACCATCCTGCTATTCTTACTCCCAACTTTATAGCATTTGTACTTTAATCTTACTTTTACAGATCTTAAACAGTTTTGTCATAATTGGTCCAGATTCTTCCTGGAGGGATTGGGGTGAGCAGGAGTAACAGAGGCTGGCGCTGGTGTCCCCCCCTTCACTGCCTCGGCCTCTATTGACGTCTGTTCCACTGGGTCTTTCTGTGTGTACCTCTGGTCTGGAGCCATTTTGTTAGTGTGACAGAAGCCTTTGCCCACTCTTTGATGCCCCCCTCCTCCCCCCAGAACTTTCCTGCATCCACTGTCAAGCGCCTGGCTGTTCCACAACACACACACACACACACACTCACACACACACTCACCGTCTCCCCGCTGGGACCAGGGAGCTTCATTTGCATTATGATGGCAGGCAGATTAAGTACATTCCACTGCACACTAAAGGGGCTCTCTCAACAACAACGACACACACCTACACACACACACTACACACAGCACACACTCACCCCCACACACTTGTCTTTGGGCCAGTGCGGCAGGCTTCGAAGAAAGCCGGTGCCCAGTACAGAGTACCAATCCCATTACTTGCCACATCCTCTGTTGTCCCCTCCCTCTCAGGAGAACAAAGAACGGCAACATCAACGGGATCTAAAGCTCACTGAATCAGAGCAGGAGGAGGAAGAGGAGGGCTGAAAGATGGGAGGAGAGAGGGGAAAAGGGAGAAAAGGAGGAGGGTGTCAGGGTGTGAAGCCGGCGTTGGAGAGGGAGGAATAACTCTGACAGGCAGCTAGAGGGACTAAGCTCATTTAGATAAATTGACATCCCCAGCTGAGATAAAACCTGTGATGATTTGTACTGTATCTTCAGGGGATAAAAGCCATTCTATTGGATTTCATAAGACCTCAGTGTCTTGGGATTTCAGAGACCTCAGCACTGAGGGATTGTGCGGGTCTCAGCGTGGAGGGACAGGCCTCTGGAGAGGGGATGAAGGGTGTCTCCAGCTAGAAGAGGGGAAGAAATTCCAATCATCACTGGAAAATGTCAAACGGGAGCCAGAAGGACTGTTTGAGTTGATGCCAAGGTTTCTCTATTTCACTGTATTGTCGTAGCCTCCCACGAGCCCTCTGACAGGGACAGAAAGAAAACACTGTGTAATCTGCTACAAAAGTGGTGTTAAAGGCTTAACATTTAGCCGTGTTCATATCCCAGGTAGGCTGTTTCAAAATGGTTCTGTATATTAGTGAAGTATTGCCTCAGATCTTCTCATACACTGTAAACTTTAGCATATTGAGGAGCTAACAGAATACTGTGTCGTATGTTCAAACAGTTTAGTGTTTGTAAGTGCCGTTAGTGCTGGGAAATTACAGTTCGTTCAAACCTAGGTCTTATTCATAAATGTCATAAACTGTGGCAGTGGCAGGTGAAACATGTCCGATATATCTTGGAAGAGTATTGCATATGATACATGACCCTTAAAAACGTTGATGTTGTAGTTTAAATCAACTACAGTTGTAGCCTATAATAGAGTGCTATGATGAGTTAAAGTCCTCTGTCATTTAAAGAAAAGTGCTGGTTGAAATAATTTTATGCTGATAGATTACTGTTTAATTTAAACAGTGAATCTCCCTTGCACAGTTAGGCTTCAGTGTTCGGACCGATACTTTGCCGCTTGCATTAGACGGGCAGCAGGTAACGCATTCATTGCTATGCAGATGATAGTCAACTCTATCCATGGAGCCAGATGACACTAATCAGTCAGACTACAAAAGACATTAAGGCCTGCATGACTTTGAATCTTTTTACTTCTAAATTCAAGTAAAACTAAAATGGTTGTCTTTGGACCCAAACACGGCAGATATATGAACAAACCACCGTTACTTTGGCTTCCAAGTACGTCTGTGAGGGAACTCACTCAGTTTTGACCAAGATTGGGTTTTTAACTCATGCATAAAAGAGCTTTCAAGGACTTTCTTTCACCTACTTAATGCCGAAATTGGAAATATTCTGCTTCACGATGCTACAAAACAGACAAAGAAACTTAGTCCAAGACTGCATTACTGCAATCTGGATGTCCAAAAAAAGTCTCTGAATGGCATTTAACAAATCCAAGATCCTGCAGCAAGTCTTCTATCATATATCTTCAATTTCAGCTTCACTTCATGGGCTTCCTAATAAATCTAGAGAAAGATTTTTCCCCACATATATGAAGCCCTTAGGGCCAAGCTGCTTTGTGTCTTCAGACTTCATAGTCCCATCTTGTTAGACCACTTGTGTGTCTTGTGTGTTTTCTAGTTTCTAAAAGCAGAATAGGAGGCAGAGCCTTCAGTTATCAGCCTCCTCTCTTGTGGAGCCTGATCCCAGTTGGTGTTTGGGATGCTGACACTCTATCCATCTTTAGGATTAGATTTGAAACTTTCTGATAAAGCTTATAAATAGAGGCTAGTGATGCTGGTATTATAGATTGTGCGAGGAACCTCTTGTGACCTCCAAGTACCAATATGCCTCAAACCCACTGAGACATATCAGTGCTCTTCCACAGTCTGGCTCTGTTGGGGTTCTCTTCCTTTTTTCTTTCCACTGTCACCTGCTGCCACACACATGCTCAGGATAGAAGAAGTAACTACATTTATGATTCAGTACAATCAGATGCTTTCATGAATGAATGAATGAACTACCTTGGACTGAATTTATTTGGACTTGTGTTGAACTTGTTAATTTCCAAAACTGCCTTGAGATGACTTTTGATGTCAGCTGGCATGATACAAATTTAATTCAGCCGATGCTGATCGAGCTGAGAAGGTTTTCAGAACCCTCTAGAAAGATTTTGTACTCCACCAATTCCACCGTTGTGCAAAAATGGAGAAAACCCAAGAGGACTGTTACGCTCCACTAAAGAGACTGACCAGCAAAATTGTTCCGAGAGCTGGGTGTGTAACGGTCGTGAAGCTCACGAAGGTCTTTCTGACAACGTTAAATGTTCCTGAGTGCACCATCAGGAAAACACTCAACAGCAGAACTGTAGGGGCCAGGTTGCAACATTACTGCCCATCTACAGTTGATAAAGATCACATAAACAAGTCAGAAACCCGCTGGAAAAAATGTCTCGTGAGCAACGAGATTAAAAGGTTGAAAATGAGAAACATTGATTGAAGAAAGTCACTGCATTCCAGCGTAAAAACCTTCTCCCGTCTGTGAAGCATTAGTAGCAGTGGTATCATGGACTGGGCCCGACTGGTGCACACAGGCCTGGGTGCTTTCACATTATCAATGAAAGTGGGTCATTCTGCAAACACAAAAAGCCAAAAGCCAAACCTTGATCTGCTGGAGACAGGTTAAAGAAGAAGAAGTTAGTTTTTTATTGGCCAAATCAAAATCCTGAACTTCACTCTGGTGTGGAAGAACCTGAAGTTATTCATGTGAAATCCACCTACGGTCCAGAGCTGAAGCTCTTCTGTGCACAGGAGCGGCCTACTAATTGTTACTCGACACATGTAGTTCCCTTTTTATTTATTTTATTTGGTCTGCTTTTGGAGTTTCATAATTAAATATAACTCATGAGAGTTATATATAAATGAGAGTTATATATGCTTCTCTACATTAAAAACTTCTGCATCTAGATTGGATCTTTCGCTCCTGCCTTTCCTGGCCTCAGGTAAAGAGCCCTCGGGTCTGAAAAATTGAAGAGTTGGTAAAACCTTGCAAATTAAAAAGTAATTAATGTCTCTACCTTGCGTGTGCAGTGTGGTACCATCACTCAAGCTTTACTGGAAATATGGGTGCACTGCAAAGTGGTCCCTTCACAATCCTGCATTTAAGCAGAGGTCTGGAAACCAGCAGACTCTACCTTGCTCGGGAAAAAAAAGTACTCCATTGCATTAGTGCAATTAGACCATCCTGGCCTAAATAATAAACTTAAAACCCCACAGTCTATGTTCAATATTTCATCTTTTATTCAGGTACTGGGAGTGCTTCTATAGTGAATACGCTTTCTCCACAGCATGGCTCTGTAATGCAGGTATTTTTCTTGGGAGGCTTTTAGGGGGTAGTTAGGTAAAAGCCATTGGTGGGGCCCTTCCCCACCGATTCCAGGGGTTGAATAATGAATCTTTTACCTGCATCCTGTGCAAATGTTACTTAAGCACATCCAGCTGAATAAATTGGACGGTGAGTTAATATTAGAGGTGCTTTTTTTCTTTTTCTTCTTTTTCTTTTAAAGCAGAAAACATTAGGAGTGCTGTGAGTAACCCGTCGTTGTTTACAAGAGAAACCACGGATGATTCACATTCTGGATGTTCAGAAAACCAGAGAACCAGAAAAGTGATATTTTTTACCGCTGTAAGATGTTCAAAGATGCTTATGGGGAGATATCAGGTATGTGGAAGGTGATGTTGCTCTGCAGGTGGTGCAGAATGTGGCAGGTTATTAAGCAATGCTCAGTTTCTCATGAAGATGTGCTTGTGGTTCGTATTTTAAATAGCAAAAAGAAATAGCTAAGCTTTGTAAATGAAGATGTGATTAAGCTTTGTAAAGATTAAACTAGTATCCAGCAAAAACAATCAGCCAGCCCTTCCAGGTGTCAGAAAACTGTTGAAACACTGACTTCTATAGTAACCAAACTAACATGAAGCAGTAACGGAGGTTAGCTGTAATTACCACTGGTGGGTGTCCTGTTAAATTGAATTTAACGACAACACAGCAGTCCTACGGAGTGTGAACTAATCCTGGACTCTGGAGCATTATGGTTAATGGTCCTGAAAGAAAATGATGGCCTTTCAGAAGCAAAACCAATTAACGCAGAGTGGAGATGTCTAGTGCTGAGCTTTTCAAATCTCATAAGAACTTCTGCTCTGATATTATATAACTGGATTTCTGTGCATTTTGAATAATGAAAAAGCTAGGGAAGCATGACATAATGTCGCTATCATAGCTGTGAATCCAAAGAACGAGAGCAGAGCAGCTGCGGTGGAAGGCAGACGGTGACGGTACACTCCAGATGTTCAGCTGGTTCGTTTTCATCCAAAACGCTACTGCGGAAGAATTAGAAGAAGCATTTTTAATTGTCTCAAAAGGCAGGTGTGTAGGACTACCTGGAAATATGTTTCAAAGCTGCAGAGAGCTGTGACATCACGGACCCAGATCAGAGCAGAGCTCATTTCCTTCCCCATTTATCTCCACCCGACGTCACATCTCTGCTCACCTGCAGACCTCTAAAGGGGGTTGTGTGAAGTTGTACCGTTTCCTGAACAGGGATGTCCTCGCAGAAGAGCAGGGCGGAGGGAAGAGGGATGCCGGACTCAGAAAAGGGAGCCTTTATACCGTATCCCAACGGTATTTTGACCAAAACATGTTTTCATCAAAACATAAAGGGGGGGGGGACAGAATATCACTAGATCAATTACTTCATTAGAACAATCAGAACAATCAACTGGAAAACCGGATTGTATTTTTAAAAAAAAATTAGCATGAGTCTGCTTTTTGCACATCTTAATTTTGGGTCATTTTTACCTCCGTCAAGGAGGTTATGTTTTTGCCGGCGTTAATCTGTCCGTCTGTCTGTGTTCAAGATAACTCAAAAAATTATGGATGGATTGTGATTAAATTTTCAGGAGTTGTCAGAAATGTGAAAAGGAAGAACTGATTTCATTTTGGGTGTGATCCGGGAAAAAATTCTGGATCACTTTCAAATTTTCGATAACATTGCGGTCAATGGGGCCAAAAATTTTAATGTTTAATGTAAACTGTTAATTATTGCCCAAAACTCATGAAATTTGATTGACAGGGATTGACAATGGGAACCTCTATCAAATTTCAAAGGCTGATCCAGATCTGATCCAGAAAGCGGATTTTATCGCAATCTGTAAATCACTATACGGGGGAATTGTTGCGCTTGGCGGAGGTCTGTGCTCTCCGAGTGCTTTTATAGTTATTTAGTGTTACTTTTTGGACACTCTTGGAGGCAAGATGTTTTTTCCCCTCTTTTTGTGTGTTTTACTCTAAATTCAGATGTTTCACTTAATCTGGCCTGTTGACGGTTCTTACACCAACTGGGAAATGTATATTGAGGTAAAGTCATGAATACTAATCCTGGTCAACAGTAGCTTTTTCAAGTCTGTCACCCAGTCAAGTTGTCTTTCAGATGGTGCCAAGACTTGGCCTCAGTTTGCTGACTATCTTTAAAGTCTACCTCCCACCTGCTGTGGAGAGAAATATGCCATCCACACTTTCTGTGGAGACTCTTAGTTCCTGATGGAGGACTAAATGCTGTTTCAGACCTGTTTTCACCCTGACGAGTGAGAGCATTCTGGGAATGACTGAAAAATACTTTGGACTGCTATCCAGTCAATCTCAGAATAAATGTGATGCCAGTGTAACGGTAACAGTGGCACGGCGTTCTCAGCGCGAGAGAGCTGGTCTCATCTCGTTGGTGGGCTTCTATAACAGGAAATGGGCTTGTGTGTGCGACAGGAGTGTGGGAGGCTCAAGTCCGGAAAGACTTGGTGGATTTCCGTGGCATCGAAGCCCTTCCCAGCAATATATCAACGTAATTAAAGACTGGTTTAATGACGCAGGGCCTCAGCAGCATGATTTCTGTCTGATCGCCACGCTGCTTCATTAAGACCACTCAAGCTAACGAGCTGTGGCTGTAATAAAGTCCTCCCCCCGGTCTGCCGCAGTGATGAAGGAGCTACCCAAAGTGAACTGAGCTCAGGCCCAAGAAAAAAAAAAACAGTCCTGAACAGGCTTCAGCAAAACTCACTTTGGGAAACAGTTAAGTTTTAGTTTAGAGTAAAAACGAACTGAGCCAAACGGCGCAATATAATACTGCATTTCTGTTTTAAAAAAAACCTTTTACAATATAGCAACATTTATTTCCTTTGATTTATTTTTTTTTCCGATGCTTCGATTTGCATTTTCCGTCTGTGCTTGAAAACAGCGTGATGGAAACAGATCTACTGTTTCACAGAGCGTCAGGGGTGCGCTTGTTGTCGAGGGGGGAAAAAAAAAATTGTCTCATGAATAATTTTAACTGATTATAAATCAGTAGCTGGTTTCCAAAGTCATCAAACTACATGCTGCTTCCCGTGAAGTACAGTCATCAAATAACTGGCGTGGAAGACTGCAGTTATCCTCGACTCATCATACTGGGAAACGACAAACAACCCGAGCAAGACAATAGATGAAGCACTCGATAGGATTACAAATGCTGATTGGAGCTTTTTTTAATGGCATTATTCACTGATATACTGACTTTGGGGTTTTGCTATATGCGAGCTTTTTTCAGTAGAGGATGATTAATAATGTTCAGTCATGGCACCTTAGCAGTGTGTAGTGAAGTTGTCTTATGAAGTGCATTTTAAACAATTTCAGAGACTTTGTTTGCACATGCCTGCACATGCGTGTGCACATGCGTGCGCTGGTAAAATTAGATGATAAAGCACAGGTCTTCTGAACCTGCATTTGCAGCTGAGGTCTCCCGTGTGCATCAGAACCCATTTATCTTTATTCATCTGCGTTTTTCATCAGGGATGACTACACACCCGGCGTTTCCAATTTGTTGCAGCGACCTCTGAATCTGCCGGTTTTCCAGCGGTTCATCAAGATGGTTGGCTGTGATTAGTCACACAATATGACATTAACCTGTAAATTAAAATTCCTCCATGCAATTTGATGGGTGATTTAATTCCAGCATCATGCCACCCCTCGCTCTCGGCATCCCAGCATCCACCCTCCCTCTCCTCTCGTCCTCCATCCTCCAGACATCAACCCCCACATTCTCTTGTCTCTCTGTCTTTCTCCATTCGCCGTGGGCTAATCCCATTATGAATTCTTTATATAGCCTTTTCCCTTAATGATCAGTGGGGCCTGCTCCAATCCTGATTACTATTGTACACTTAGCACTACATAAAGCAGGGGATTAATATGCCCCGCTAGGATCGTTGCTATGGATCCACTCGTTGCCTTCCGAGTGATGTTGCTGCTGCTTCAATTGGCCATAAATCGCTCTCCCCGGTGGCTTCCCACGTACCAGACAGAACATGAATAGGGGGGTGAATCTCTCTCTCTCATGTGGTCTTACTCTCCCTCTCTGGACTCAGACGAAAGTGATCTGCTCTATAATTCATGACCCAGCGTTTTCGCTTTCTTTTCCCCTCAAATTCCTGCTCTACCGAAGACACTCTACCCGCCCTCCCCGTTACAGCCCAGTGGGTTGTAAGAGTCAGTGAACATCATATACGGGCAACAAACTGCGCAGGAGGGTTTCTGGTCATGTCGTCCATCCCGAAAGCAAGTCGCATGAAAATGCATTAAAATGCGTTTTCATTTGGGCTTTGAGGTGAACAGGTTTGACCAATGAAGCCTAACTTCTCATAAGTAAGTCTAAAAAGTTGGCCTGGTTCTGTTAATATTTTACGAGTCAGTATTTTTAAAAATGCAGATGGTTCAATATTCAGAAATGTGTTTTTTAGTTTAAGGTTGCATATGTTGACTCATACTGTTAAGAGTTTGACTTTCATTTCGATAGTTACGATATTTTGTGAAGCTATTTTCACTGCTCTTTGAAGGAGAATGAGTTATCCCGGGGTTTAACTGTTCGTAGGCGAGGAAAAAGCTAGAACAGTGAAAAGAGGCATAACCAAAAAAGAAAAACCAAACGGGAAACACTGAGTAGGCTCCTCGAGCTTCTGTTGTGCCCTTATGGATCCCGTAGCAGTTAAGGGAGATTCTTTCTTCATTTGGCGCCAACACATCCCTCCTCTGTCTGCTGTTGTTTAAAGTGAGCTCCTAAACAAGTCAAACACTGTAGTTTGAGGCAAGGCTCTGTGAGCTCTGGGGACACCTGCCGAGAAGCAGCAAAGAAACACCTCTTTATGATTCTTGTTTCTTTGTAGTTACAGCGTACCCCGTGAGTGTCGTCGTCTCAGATCGACAGCATCCAGCTGTTCTCTCGTTCTTCCTTCATTTATCTGTAAACCGGAGTCTGTAAAGGCCTCGTTTCCATGCACCGATTTCTATGATTGTTTCTGTGAGAGAGGACTGCAGTTACATCATATCATTTCTGTTGTGATCTCATCCTCATTGTTTGATTTGATGGTAAACTCAACTGTATGAGTAGCAACAGGCAGCAGTGCAAAAATCGCCAGACCACGTTTTTGAACCTTTGAGCCCACATGACCCGCTAACAGCAGGGTTTTGGGGCTGGAAGCATCCAGGTTCATGGGCCAACGGGCCAACAGGACCACGCTGGAAAACTCAGCCCGCAGGCCTGGCATCGAGCCTTTTCCAGGCTGCATCTTGGTATTTTGTGCTCCACTATCCAAAGAGTCTAATGTATCATGTTTATCTGGAGCTTTATTACTGGCCCTTTTTTTTTTTTTTTTTGCCTTGGGAGACCGGACCATGGGCACTTAGTTTCTAGCAACATACCCTCCAAGGACTACTGGATCACAGAAGCCCCTCTGCCACGATGAGCCCATGGTCCAAGTTTTTGCTAATGCGTACATGAAACGTTGTCTGTCTCCGGGCAGTCAAGTCAGAACTCATGCGAGAGGTTAAGAGATACCAGCCAGATATAGCTGGGCTCACCTCTACACACCATGTTGTCCCAGGTTGGTGCAGCGCTCGAGGGGTGAGGGGATACTCAGCAGTTCCCTTCTGGGTGACTTTATTTCATTTATTGCCAGAAATGTTTCGGAGCCAGCTCTTGGTAAATGCCAGTGCACTGGCTTCTCAAACCCTGTATGTCCTTCTTTCATATAAAGTCTGATCATGTCCTACAGACATTGTAGAGCTACTCTGCTATACTGTATTTATTATTTTTGTCATAGTAAAATAATACATATAGGTGTGCTGTCATGATAATGATAATGTCTAATACGATACAGATCTATGTGCCAATATCTGCTTGTGCCTAGTCTACAGCTTATAAAATGTATTCATTTTAATCAAACAAAAGAACTCCCAGGGATTCTTACACTTACTGTAAATTTTATTCCTTTTGCTGACAAAATATGACCTCCACATTTTTAACTTTTCTTTTAATTCTTAATAACATCTAATTTTGCATTTCAGGCCAACAACATTCACGCAGATGTTTGTTCGGCGGTAATCTGGTGCTAATAAGGAGGTGAGAGAGAGAAATGATTTGAAACAGCTGATGTCAGCGGGCGATTGTGATGACGAATCGATCCATCCTGAGCAGCTCAGTCCTCCAGGAGCAAAGGACAACTCTTTGTCAACAAATAGAGAAGAAAACCTTTAGGGTGCTGTTCCCCAACTCAGGTCCCCGAGGACCGCTGCCCTCCATGTTTTAGATGCTTCCCTGCTCCACCACATTTGATTCAAATGAACAGATCACCATAACCATGCAGGGCAGTGTCTCTCAAGAGCCAAAAGTGAGGAACGCTAGATTAGGAGGTCATCTCTACTTTTTGTTAGCATCTCCAGCACATTTCTGACTTCCTCATTTTGTTTCTTTGTCCCACAGATGAGGCTGGCTTTCTTGGTGGAGTGAAATCACTCACGGCACATTAGCTTATGAGCAGTAAGCAAAGACGTAACTGTGCGTCGCTGACTGCCTCTGACACACCAGATCACTCGTTTGACCAAGACTGACAAGTGCGCGCAAAGAAAGAGCATGAATATTTGCCGCAGGTATTTGAATACATCAATTCACTAAAGGTATCTTGCGACTGCTTGGTTCTTGGTGATTTTGTACCAGCGATGTGATGTTCTGCTTTGAAATGTGAAGTTGAGCGGCAGCACAACATTTTTCCAGGAAATGGGGAGCAGAAAACATATCAAGTCGTTACGAAGTGGGTGTAGGCTAAGTCATTTTTATGTTGCATTAAACAGAAATTGACACTGGACAGAGCGCTGTTATGACCGTACTGCATGAACCAAAAAGCCGTTCATTCTTCACTCAGCTGGCCATCCCATCCCTTCAGCTTGCTTCCCTACATGCCTTCCTTTTTGTGCCCCAGCAACATCTCTGTGCATGACAGACTATACAGTTTTACAGTACAGTAGCTGTAAAATTCCATGTCACACGCATAGAAATCCACTCTCGCTCACACATATGGTCATCCCGGCGAAGTCGCCACCTGTCCTGGCCTTCGCTGTCCCTTTCCCCCAGCCAAGAAGGCTCATGCCTGGGCACTCCGGGCAGCAACCCAGCGTTTCACATCAAGGTCCAGGACCAAGAGACAGGGGCCAACAGCTGGTGGTGTGCAGAAGGAGCCCGGAGGCTTCCACAGCAGATGAATCACCACAGATTAATATTTAACTCTAGACTCCTGCTTCCCTCTAGCATCTCGGCTTCCTTTCGCTCTCGCCATACCTCCGTCTCTCTCCCTCCTTCCGTCAGTCCAACCCAAAGTCCTGCAGGTATGTTGGCGTATTGGCATATGCTCAACAGACCCATGCTATAAATATGTGATGGGGGTGGAGGTTTTATAATGTATAATAAAGACATTTTATAATAGAATTTTCAGCTGAAGCTTGGTTGGGATTTGTGAAAAAAAAATCAAACTAATTTGATTATTAATATTATAAGGATGCTGTTGAGTTTTAACGTGCACAACAGGAATAATGTAAATAATAATGAGGCATTATCACAGATTGATAATTGATAAAGGCTCTGATTTTTATTTAGCAAGGATGAAGGGCAGATCATGAAGGAGGATGTTTCAGTGCCGGAGCTGTAAGCCCGGTAGTCCCAACCAGAGCCAGGCCTGTAATCACATTCTCAGATGAGTCCTGCTATGAAGGTCGCATGGTCGTTCAGCTATGATTTTGTGATTAAACCTCCAGACTGCTTCTCTTCCAGCTTTTTTTTCCCTTTTCTTCAGACCGTCTTTCTTCCTCTATCTCTTCCTCTCTCCATCATAACCTCTTATACCCCTTCTTTTCCAAAAACCCCCATCTTGCTTACCTTCCTCCTTTTCTGTCCTTACATCTTTTCTTCCTTTTTCCATCCTTCCTCTCTCTATATCTGTGCATATATGTTTGTAAAGATATACTGGTCCCCTGTGGTTCCTCTCATTCACATGCATGTTCTGTGTGCCTCAGCCATTCGAGTGTACATAAAACCCTCTCTTTATGACCGGACATAAAAGTGAAAGGAGGGAAAGAGAAATGAGATGGATTTTCTTCTGTTCCTTAAAAAAAGGGATGCTCTGATCTCACTTGTAAAGAATTAACCTTTGAAGCACCCCCTTTTCGTTTAGCTTATTGTTTCTTTTTCAGTCGTGTAACTTCAGACAAGGACTAAAAAGAGCAATCCTCTGTTATCTGGGTCATGTTGTGACGGTGAATGAAATATAATTTCTTTTTCAGCTCTCTCTGTCTCGCTCTTGGCCTCCCTCTTGTCCCTTTATGATTGGTTTCAAGGGGAGCATGGCAGTGCTTGGCTGAATATGTAACCAACCAACGAGCCAGTGGAATTGTGGGAATTCATGGGAATCACCATAGGGACAGGGGTTCCTGCGGGATGACTTCCTGTCTATCTGATTCAGGGACACTCAGGGGTGCTTGGGCTTCCCTCCATGCCATCCCTGGCTAGGCCTCAGCGGAAAATTTATGTCTTTGTTTGGGAAGGGGGATGAATGCTCTCAGAGGGGCCAGCAAACTTTGGAGTCCCTTTTGTCTTTCGTGCCCGCCAGGACCCACATATGAATATGCATATTCATAAACAAGAGTTTGGTTTCATGGCCCCCCAAAACCCCCTCCCTAACCCTATTCAATCATCTTTCTATAATGCCCTTTTTATTTTAATTTCCAACTGCGGTGTTCGGCACATTGAAGGTTACTGTGTCATACCCCTAAAGGTTTTACAATTGTAGAAAAAGAAAAAAAATATAATTACATCCTTTGCTGATGTGAATCTGTGATTAGTATCGGATGATTATTTCTAGAGACTGAACATGTGTGGGTTGATGCCAAGAGGTAAGTCTCAGTGGACTGTCGAGAGACAAAAGTACTTAACTGCTCAGTTTTTCATGAGGTCAATATGATATTTTTTCTGAACTCGTTTCTGTAGTTAAATTGTGAGAGACCAAATCCCATGCTGTGCAGCCCAGGGAGCCCTCACTTTCCTGTCAGTGCTTATATCGTAGAAAATCATGATTACGCTAATAGATCCTGATGTCTCTCACTGAATCTGAAATGTTCCCTTTGAAAAAAATGAAAGACATCTCTTTAATACTGTGTGTCTGATACGTTTTTAGTTGAGTGTGTAGGACTGGATCAAGCGCTTGGTGCTCCGTGAAAATCAATGGTGCTATTAATAATCATGGTTAGCATCTTCTCAACAGAGCAGTGAGAAGTTGCTGGATAGAACCTCGCTGCTCGAAGGGAAAGGTAAGTCGACCTTGAGCAGGGAAGGAAACTGTGGGAGATCATTACATCTTTTCAGTTGTGCAGGGCATGTGGATGGATCTGATGGAGGAAAATCTTGTTGGATTTTACTTAAGTACTCAAATTCAGCCCAGAACACTCAAAGAAGTTCCTGTTTCAATGAACGGTGTACAAGCAGAAGGACAAAGGACAGAAGCTATACTCTGAATTCAGGAGTGGACAACATTAGCATCAGTCTGATCTGAAGAAGACATCAGGAAGGGATGTTGTAAGTCAAGTTATATCTGTTGAGAGGACAAAATTCAAACCTTGTTTTGTATTGTTCAGATCCAAGGCAGGTCCATCTGGGTTTTCTTACGTTTTTCACCCAGTGAAAACCCTGAGTGCTCTGCAGACATTAACACCAAATCAAACCGTGGCGTCTCAACCCTTTCTCTGTGCATCTAGTACACACAAAGTGACAACAATCCTTCTTTGTGAGAGGAGTCTGACATTTGTGTGTGGCACTGGAAATCTGGATGCAATCATTACCAAGGCCTCGAGTCAAGGCCATTAGCCCCTCTCCCCCTTCCACTGAATTATAGTTCGTCTGTCATGGAGGCCCAGTGTCCGAGACCTGTCACTGTGAAAGATGAAGGGCCCTTGCATTCTCCAATGAGCTGTCCGTGGAGATGCCCAGGACCAACGACCCATGAGCAGAGACACACTTTTCATCAGGGAGAGTGATGACAGCAACGGGACAACTGTGTGTGTGTGTGTGTGTCTGGAGGCAGTGTGTGTCTTTGCCCCTTTAAATACCCCCCTCTTCATTTGCAAACCTTTCCTTCCCGTTTTCTTTGACACAGAAGGGCCTTGGGATTGTTCAGAATGCTTTTCTGGTTCCGTGCCGGGGAAGAAAAGGTAATCAGGCACCTCTGTCTGGTTTACGACTGCACTGGCAGTGATTCATAAGAATGACTCGTGTAATTAACTGTAATTTTGTGGGATTGGCCTTACTGTGCACGCAGAAGATGCTGAATGTAATTACGAATTATAGTCACAGTTTGGCAAAACAGCAGACCTGTTTGGGGCAACTGTACTCTTCATTATTTACCTTCAGTTCCATCAGCTGATACGAATGCCACACAGATCATAGCAGTGTTGTGGCGATCAGCTGTAGATAACCTGCAATGAGTAAAATGCTCACATAGCAGGCTGAGCAGATCACGAGCCATCTCACAATCTAAAAGCATGAGAAATATATGCCCCTTTTCATCTTTTCCTACTTTCAGGCTGGTTGCCGTTGTGTTTTCTCAGATGTTGTGTAATGCCACTGTCTTAGACTGGTTGCGGTAGGTGTTGCTCTGCTGTCCAGAATATCTGATGAAAGCTGGAGAGCAACAGGCAGCAGATGGACAACTGGTTCATGTGCTCCCATGCCAAATTCAGAGTACGCAGAGATGAACTCGGACGTCATGATATTGATTTACAGGACGTTACTATCTTTAATCATGTGCCTGCTATTTGGAAATGAGAGCAGGCCTCAAATAGCAGCCTTTCCATTTTTCAAAGACGAGATGCAATCTCAAAACTAGCAATTAAACCAACAGAAATTAAATAAAACTAAAATTTGAACCTAATCAGTTGGGTGCTCTCAACCAATGGCTGCTCTATGCAAAAACCACTCAGAGCAAAGGTGGCAGCATGGTGCTGGCGGTATGGAAGAAAGATGTCTGCTGAAGCTCACGGTACAGTGGAGTAGACAAAGCTTTGTGTAGCTTACATGCACACACAGAAACGATGCCTGCCCTCCTCTCGTCCTCCTCACTGCCGTGTGATGCAGTGTGGTATGGATGAAGGACTGAATGAGTCTCTCCTAGTAGAACTGGGCAAATGAAGCTCATAATCGGGATAAACTGGACAAACACTGTGTGAGTTTCACTGAGTTTCCTGAAGAGTCAGCTTAAAGCCTTTTTTTTTTTTAACTGCTGGGTTGTGCCTTGTTGGTGGGATCTGACTCTGCCCAACCCCTGTTAATCCAAAAATGAGCAAATGGGTGGAACAAGAAAATCTGGAGGTTGAATCGCTCTTCATTTAAACGCCAACACTGCACATCTCAATTGTTGTTTCGGTGGCAACATCAGAAATGACCACAGCCTTGCAGTCCCTGTGGCTTTGTCACAGCTGGATCCCGGCAGAGGTCTGGGCACAGTTAGAAGATCCGAAAGGGTGCAGGCCGACCTGCAGGGTGGCTTGGCTGGACCAGCCATGGCCCAGCTGTGGGTCAAAGCTGTGGTTATTTAGCCGTTGTTAGTCCAGGCTGCTGGCTGCTGAGCTAATCTCCATCCCTCCTTCCAGAGCAAACCCACAGTCCATCGCAGTGGTCTGTTAGTACAATTAACAGCACAGCCAAACGCATTATCTTTAAAATGATAATGTCTAAGCACTGTTAAGTCTTTATTCACAGCTCAGAAGTCAAGAAAGTGCCAAGTGATGGCAGTTAGCCATTAACCACAGCGAGCTGTCACTGAAAAGACCTCATTCCTATTTGTCGATAAATGTGTGACTTTATACAGTTTAACTTGATGAGGTACATAAAAGGTTTTCTCTGGGTACTCTAGCTTCCTTCCCACAGTCCAAAAATCTGCATGGGTCAATTAATTATTCTAAATTTGCCAGAGTGAGTGTGAGTGTGCGTGGTTGTCTGCGTGGCCCTGCGACGGACTGGCGACCTGTCCAGGGTTCACCTCTGCCTTTCACACCAAAGAGAGCTGGGAATAGACTCCAGCAGATCCTCGTGACCCTACATAGGAGTGAGCGGGCATAGATGATGGATGGATGGATGGGACCATGTATATTAATGAACATTTACATGTAAATATATATGAGATTATAGCCAGGTGGCTGATTCCATCTGTTGTCCCATTAGGAGGTTGATGTCAATCAAATAAGAGCCAATAAAAACAATCAGAATCAAATATTTGTATACTGTATTGCACGCTGCCCTTAGCACACAAACATTCACATATATAGGTGTGTTATGCATGGACTATTGCATCAAATTTGCATACATTAAATGATTTATGTACAGGCGACTGTACATTAATTAAGTGTTACCCAACAATAAAACTAGACAAAGATAACATTAACATTAAGCAAGGTTGGAGACTGACTCACTTTTGAAGTAGTCAGTCGAGGAACTGCAATGTTCTTGATTTCCAGGTTCAGCTTAAACTGGTGAGCCACATGTTCAGAGGTCTCCTCATACTTCTTCATAACACCCCTTCACAACAGCAGAAGTGTCGTTACAAGACTCTACAAGACTGGCCATTTGGTCACATTCACTATAATATAACTTATAACCCAAAGGTAACAACCTTCTGACTGTGGCAGTATAACCCCACAGCTCCTCACTCGTCTCTGTCCTCTTCTTGGCAAAAAGCAAAAACCCGAGACTGGAAGTTTCCTAATCGCACAGAAGAAAGCTAAATGTCACATTTGTACAAGCCACAGTACATCTGAGAGAAGAAAGAGAGGCATATCTGCATGCAAGCAAGGACCTTTGGAGTGTGAGGACAGAATTTTCAGGGAGAGCATTACAATATCTGATTGTGAAAACAAGGAAGCCTGCTCTCAATTAAAAAAAAAAAACACTCTTGATTAAAGATAGTAATATTCCCCCATACCATAAAGCAGTCCTGTGATAAAACCGCAGATTGGCGTTGCCAGCTGCAGTCAGTGGAGCTGGAGTCTTTCTGTCTGAGGCAGCTGATTCACATCATGGGCTGCCTCAACAGTGACCTGGAAAGTTACAGCCTGGAGAGGAGACGGCGCTGTGGACGAAGAAAAGTGGCGAGCTGATCTGCATCTTGAAAGAAGCATCAAAGCCGCTGGTGGCTAAAGTACGGAGCCACTAAAAATCATTATATTCCACATCCAAGGCCAAAACGAAGGCAACACCAAGTGAATAATAAAAAACAAAACAGAAAAACTCTGTTAATGCGTCTTGAAGTGGGTGAAGCAGTCTAGACTGTGTCCCCTGAGTGTATTTGTTTTGATGAAGGGAACTCGGGTGCAGTTGCTCTGTTGGCGTCGTTCCCTTGAACGTTTGACAGTGCTGCCACCCGGACCTTGATATGCACCAAATAAGCAGACTGAGACTCTTTGGAAAAGCTGGGTCTTGGTCCGCTTTCAACTGGACCAGACCTTTCGTCCAACCAGGTTGTGAACATTTCCACATACAGTATCTTCTCTTGTGTCTTTTGGTTCGTCCCGTGTTGAGAAGCCAGCGTGCTCAGCAAATTAACCAGGGCGTTCTTCGAGTCAACTCATCTAAATCTCATGTTCTGCTTTGGTCCAGAAAACTATGAGTGTGAGCACATCCTTAATGAGAGTTGCTCCATCTAGATTGGACCAGTGACAAATTTAAAAAAAAAAAGGTCAGCCGTTTTGCTGGAAAAATGTGACTTGGAATGAATGGTTACATGGAGTTACGTGATTTTTGACCGCATTTTGCCACCTACGTGTTAACATCTTTTACAACAGCAGTCAACCATCTACTGCGTCTTATAAGCAAACAGGACAAGAAGCTCTGCTGGTGAAACTCTTTAAAGACTTTATGATACAGGAACGGTGCCTGTGTCTCCATCAAGCTGTGAACTGTGACCCTTTAAAACATCAAAACATGACATAAATACAGCATAATTATTCTTACAACTCTATTTTATAAATTCCAATAATAAATGGTAATTTCTTGTGTATGATACAGCTCATGGAGGAATATTTGTTTTGAGGCTGGTTTAAAGTGCGAAGCCTTTTCTGTTGGAATAAAAATAGGTTTTCGTTTACTCATTTCTTTTTATGGTTGTAACTGAAATACCTGTTCTCAAAATATTTTTTTTAATACGTCTCATGCCTGTTTGTTCCAAGTATAAATATATGAGCAAACTCTGGATATACTTAGCAACTGTATTAAATCCCTAAACCATTCACCCCTGAGGGGCTGCAGTGCACATGAATCACAAATGTCATTTTATAGGAATTATCGCATTATTTATTACAAGCGTACAGTATATCTGCACATGCAGTTTATTATGTCCTGTTTTAAGACATGTTCTGATGTAATATGTTACAGAGATCTGTGCGTTCATGAGGGATGTGATGTAATAATTTACATATTTCAGGTATAATTTCTCATCCTGTCAATGGAAGCGGAGCAAATATAATAACCCCTGGTGGTTGTTGGGGGTTTCTCTGCAGCAGGAACGCCTTCCCAGATCAAGTCTCACAAACTGATGAGCTACTTGGTAAAAAGGAGCCAGCGTCTCCTCGTTGTTTGGCTGGAAACTTGTCATTTGGATTAACAGTCCTTCTCCAGGCCTGACGTTCCTCTCTCTCATGACTTTCCCTACTCTTATTTTCCATTCTTTCTGTGATGGAACCTAATTCCACTCTCTCATATACCGCCTTGCTGTCGACCTTCTGTCATTATCTTGCTTCCTCTAATGACCCCTCTTTTTAACCCCCCCGTGTCACCCTTTTCATTGCCACCCAGTTCCAGTTTCCAACCAACTCTTTCCATCTCCCATCACTCCTCCGTCCCCGTTCTCTGCTCGTACTTCGTCCACCCTTGCGCGCCTCCTCTCATTCCTCTGAAGTAGCTGTAGTGTGTGTAGTTGCTGCTGCGGTGTGCTCCAGGCAGAAAAGTAGGCCAGGATTACTCTGGCTGGCTTGTCCCCAGTGAAGCGTGTGTTGCATGTATGTGTGTGCCTGAGAGTGGGCATACAAGCTGGTCAGCCAGCAGTCGGGGCAGAGCTGGGCATATGGAGCCTCGGTATCGGGCCAGCAGGTATTTTTCAACGTCTGCTCTCTCCTCCTTTGTTTAATATTTCCCTGCTTCTTGGCATCCTGGCCTCAAAATCCTATTTACACTGCCAGAGCTCCAGTATGGTACAACCTCAGGTGGAATATCATTTCTGTCAGATGAACTTAATTTATTCTCAGAATGTCTTTTTTTTTTTCCCTTTTTTTAAAAATGAATTATTCACCATGCCTTTAGATTAAATTTAAACTTAATCTAAAGTCATAAATTTAAGCCAGTGGCAGTAACAGTTCACTCACTTAAGCAATCATAAATAAAGAAATGAATGGCGCACGGGATCTTGAATGACATTTCAAGAGGATGTTCTAAGTAGAAGTACACTAGAATAGAAAATAATGGGAGCAGAGTTCCTTTGAATCCCCATTGCTTCACCAACAGTTCTCTTAATTACGTTACGTGCAGTGCTTATGACTGTGTGTGTTTACATATCTCTGCATCCATGTATGCACGTATACTTCTATCACCTGTGTGTTGCATCACATGCCTGAAGGAAGTGGAGCTCTACCTGTAAATACTGTCCACAGACCCACATGTTCCTCTGCAGTCCAGAGCTGGTCACTTTCCCTCCTCATGAACATCATCTCTGCTGAACATAAAGGGCCAGATCTCCTAAAGCCGCTATTTAGGGATAGCGGGTAGCGGGAGGGGCGTTCCCCCGCAAAGAACGCAATCTTCCACCTTGCTAAACCCGCTATCCCACCTGCGCTACCCGCTACATTATGCATGGGAGTGGTTAGGGCGTTCCACCTGTTAAACCAATCAGTGCGTCAGCAGCCATTGCCTTTAAGAGCAGGTTGCGCTACCTGAAAACTGTTATGGAGCGTCTTTTCATCCAGATCGGAGCAGTTCTCGTTCGCAGCTCGTCTGGGACTCTGCTGTAGAGCTTCCTCCTCTTCCTTCCTCCTCCTCCTCTGCACTGATATATACATAGGAATTGTCTGTGTAAGAATATTTATATCGGCTACCTGAAAGTCCCAGATAGTCGGTGTCCTCCCAGTAAACACGCTCTGGTCGTCTATGGTTTAACTGGTGAGCAAGCCATTTAAGACGATCTCTGCTTTCTCAGGGGTTCAACTGAGGCCAAAACACGCTTTTTATACAAGAGTTAATTTGAGAGGTAGAGATGTTTGTGCACGTCCACATGTGACCAGGTGGATGCGCATTGATGCCATTTGGACGTGCTCTTGTACAGGCCAACATGCGGGTTGGGGGTAGCGGGTGGTCAGACCACTCGCTACCCGCTATCACAAGATAGCAGGTTTGCGGAAAGAGCAAAAGACACGCCCATTGCCACACCTACAACGTGAGTAAGTAGCGGCTTTAGGGAGCGGAAGATTGCATTAGCGGTTAGCGGAGGTTCCTAAACCCGCAATTTGCGGGTAGCGGCTAGTGGGTAGCGGTTAGCGGAAAGTGTTCAATCGGGGCCAATGACCTTCCTTACCCTCTCTGTCTCAAATGGAGCATTTTCATTTTGTTGTCCGCTAAAGTACATTAGTGTAACACATTATTTTGGTCAGCTCATTTAACTTTCCCAGTAACAGAGGGACATTTGAGCGCTCCGTACCAGTTTCTGTATGTGGTTCTGTCTGCAGCAGATTATAAAGCTGCTGGCAGCAGAAACCTTATTTAAAGCTTCTCCAGCTGTGTGTCGAAGTCTTGGCTACACTTAAAGTATCTGAGCCACAACAAAAGATGACATCACAAGTGAATAAATGTCCTTTTCACCCTGGAGCTCCGTCAAGCCTGTTCTCTGGTTCAAAGACCTCTATTGAACTGTGCGCGTGACTAAAACAAACTTCATCTTGACATCAAAACTGCATCTTATTTCAGAGACTCTTTAGTTCATTTACTTGTAGTGTATTGTGCACTTTCCTGCTTAGTGCATACTTTTTTATGGTGTAGTGCTGTCTTAGATTAAAGACAGGATGTTGTGCGCTTATTACTGAGGACAACTGCAATATTTGTGTCTTTCTTGTGTCAATTATGTCAATTAAATTTCAAAAAGCACCAACCCTGTCTGAGACAAAATGTATGGCGTATTAATTTATCATTAGCAATGACGACGCAGATGTGGTACTTAAGACTCAAGATGTCTTTGTTTTTCCAGGATTAGATAAAATGCTCTCACTTGTAGTCTGACATTATTTTCTCCCGTCACAGTGCATCAGCTAGAGCGTGTCTATGTGATGCCTTTCTAGAGTTTCTAGAGTTGCTGATCCCTTGCAACTCGTGCTCTTTAGTCTACAAGCCACATTCCTCCGTCCTTACACACACTCATATCGCACTCTCTTAGTCTATAGATATCATATGCACAGTCACACACCAGCAAACCTATCAGGGACAATATGGGGTTCAGCGTTTTGTCCAAGAAGACTTGAACATAAGGAGTCAAATCAAAGTACCAATGTTTACGTTGATAAAAGACGACCCTACCTTCTGAGCCGCTGTCTCTCCATTGTAGGGAGCTCAGTCAGCTGGCAGGAAAGGCCCTTGTCTTTTGGCCCTACAAGCAGATAAATGCGACTTCTGTTTGGCCTCAGTTTGATCCCGAGTGCATTTAAAACTTTGAACGCTGAAGATATTGCTCAAAATATCCACCCCAGTGAAGAAGATCAGAGAGATGGGAAAGTGAAAGTGGGTCAGAGTCTAAGGTTTCTGTGCAGCAGCTACCTTCACATGCTCGTGTGTTTGATGTATTGAGCGCCTCCTGTCATGAATTGTTCAGGGTAAATATGTTGTACTGAGCCCAGGGCTGCAGTGGCTCTGACTGAAGACAGGTTCACACCGGTTGGAGCAACGACTGATTGGTTTGTTGAGTTTTGTTCTTTTGTAATGCAACTTTCAGTTTTGTTGTGCAGGAATGTTAATTTTTACATTTTTCAACATCTGAATGACTGGTAATTGATTTTAACTAAACTTGGGAAGATTTTGAGATACTTAGAATATTTAAAACTTTTTTCAGTGATCTTAATTTATTTATTTATTTTTGTACCAGAGATATAAGAGTTTCCATCAGTGACATAGTGTGAGTCTGGTCATGTAAGACCACTCTGATTAGAACAGAAAAAAAAAAAAGAAAATGAGAGGTAAATATGGAAGCATGACCAGTTAAATAAGAGAAAGGCACATCTTGGACTGAAGAGAGAATTAATGACCTTTCATTCACATATTCACTTTTGCAGAAAAACATAAATTAGCTTTTAGGTGCTAATGAATCAAGTATGAGCATTTGGTCCTAAGATATAGTCATGTGATGACTATTCCTCATCTGCTCAGCCAAATAAGCTGTTGGCTGGAGATACTGACTGTAAAACAACGTTGAGATCTACACTGCAGGACAAAGTCATTTTCAGCTTTAAACAGTTTCTGCCATCTGTTTACATGCATTCTGTACCTTTTTTAAAAGGTAATTCAGACTAATTTAGACTTCTTTCTACTTCTTTAAATAAACCCTTAACATTAATGGGTTCACAGAGCAAAGCATTGTAACTTTACATTTAAAATGTCAACATTTTGCAGTAACATGGGTTTGTGTTCCCCAGTGAAGTCGACTGTAGAGAATATTTAGTCAGATCAGTCTGGTAAGATTACAAAGCTTTGGAGCAAAAGTTTCACTTAGAAAGGAAAAGTGAACATTTCATTGCACCAAGGACGCTTGAGTAAGAGTTTAAGGTGTGTTTTGTCATAATGATAATTTTAAAACTTCATACTTGATGTTTAGTTATGAGGTTGAAGCGACTTCAAAACAATGATGTCCATAATTTTCTATGAATTTTAGGGCTTTTTGTCTAGCATAGCTCCCTAAGTTTAAGCTGCTATTGAATAATATTGATGATTAACAGAAACCTCAATCGATGGGTTTACTTGGAAAAAGTGCCGTCTCCATTGGTGCTTTGGTGCAAGATTTTGTAAAACGCTGTTCACTTAGCTGACATTTCCTGAGCAGAAAGCAAGGGAGCGGCAGTATCATTTATCTATACTGGGGAATATAACCCAGCTTCCCTTTCTCTTGACTATCTGCCAAGATGCAGCGTACATCTAGACTGATCGTCATGTGGACATTCAGTGTTTCAGCATCCCTGGATCATGGACATATGTGCAACCGGTAGAAAGATTCCTGCAGTGTCAGTAAACCTTTACTGCTTGCTCAACATTTATCAGCTTTGTCTGAGCTACATGAAGCAAATAAACAAAATGAAGCTCAGCGCTACAAACTACAGTTCCTGCAGAAAGAAACCCGCATCGCCACCTCACATTTGGTGGTGTAATTACAGAACCATGCAAATAACAAGCATAAACACCAACCATGACATAGTTGGTTTAGGAAGACATGTATGTAATAGTTCTGCATAGATGAAAATGCGTTGGTTGAGTCTGGGGAGGTCTGTCAGGGAGCCAAGTCTTTATATGGTAAATCATGTTATTTCAAATGACTTGATTTTTTTTCTGTAACAAATAGAGGACAAACATAACACCGTGCATTGCATCTAGCAACAGTTTGGAAGTTGCACCAAAATGGAAAAAAAAAAAGAAAATTTCACAGTTAAATAGAAGATGTTTTTATTGATCCAATAGTTAAATTTCTTCTATGTCATACAGTGTAAGTCATGAACAAAGATGTCTCTACCCAGTAATCTGGCTCTCTAGTGATTTAAAACTATAGAAAAACGTAGCTGTGTCCAGGTGAAAGTGTTTACTGCTGGGTAGCATAGCTGCACAAGTGAAAGTGTTTAGAGCTGGGTAATGCAGCTTCTCTTGGCCTCCTGCTTTTCCAGCTGTGCATGATTACAGTTTCTTTCTTTCTCCATCTCTCATTGATTGCTTCCCTCTGTACGTGCAGATTAGACTGGAAAAGGAGACGTTATGTGGTGGCACAGTGCGCTTTATTAATTCCTTTATTCTAATAATCTCGCTGTATCATTTGTTGTCTTTCAAAGACCATATTTGAAAGCTTTTATGAGGCTCTAAGATCCAATAACTTAAAAAAAACACAGTAAACTATAAAGTATTTCTTCTCATCCTTCAGTGTTCAAGTGAGTTTTTCTTACTGCTGTAGTTTGTGCCTGTTTAGACAGCGTAGGCAGATCAGTGCGTATGAAAGAGAGGAGGATTGAGAAGTGGGAGTTCCCAACAACGTTCACCCTGTAGCTTTCTGCTGGATAATCAAGCATCATTTGGTCCAGGGCTTGGGCTGCTCTGATGGGGGGGATAAGCTCGGCTTTGACGGGGTAAGGCAAGCGTGGCGGCTCTTAATCAAGAGGCCTGCAAGTGGGGCGGAAAACACCTGTTCTCGTTACAGGTGTCCACCCCAGCACATGGCTGCAGTTTTTTTGTTTTTTGCTCCAGCTCTCTCTCTCTCCTTCTCCATTTACATGATTGCTTCATCACATTCTTGCAGTCTGCTTTTTCCTTGGACGAGGCTCTCTTAGTTTTTTTTAAAACCACTAGTTATTTTGTGCAGGTCTAGTATATACCTCCGTTTGGAGGAATGCGCATTTTTTTATGTAGTCCTAATCACAAATGAACTGGTATTATAGAGGTAATTCTTTTTTTTTAAAATTCAACTTAGCATGCCTTTGATTGAAAGCAACACGTTTGTGCCCTTCCTCTTGAGGTTACTAAGGTTGTCATGGCAATGTTGCAGGGTTTCTGAGGTACAAACAATTGATGTAGGACAGAATCAGGACTGGAAAACAACAACAAAGAAAACAAGATAAAAACACTACCAGTCCCATTTCCAACAGTTGCAGCAAAACTTGAAGAGAGATAGATAAAACCAACACCAGATACTCTTGCTCTGGTTTTCCAGAGACTGGGAGATTTGCAGCGCTTAAAGGACATTTACTGACACGTTGAGGCTCTCGTGCAACACCTCGTGGTTTTCTATTATTATAATATATTGCGATATATGCATGGTATTTACTTTGGGAAGACACAAGAAATGAGTGAAATGTAAATGAGTGCAAGAACAAAAGAGGTAGGAAAAAAAGCACAAAATAAGGCTAGAAACAAATGTGACATTCTCATCTTTATCAGCAAAATTAATCACTGCTATATGAAGCTGTAATTATCTGGATAACAGGACGGTTTTGTGGAAGTCATGCAGGCATGTGTACACCATCTCATCCATCCTGAATTTCCTTCCTCTCTTCTTTTGTCTTCATTGGAAACAGCCTGCATCTTGCTTTTCACTGAAGGAAGCAGTGCATGGATAATATGGTTACACCGTTACTGATGCATAAAGCTGCGTGTCTGGTTCTTGTCAAGACCTTGCCACCAAAGTCAATTTGCCCATGCCCTGGCAGAATGTAATATTTCTTTAATCAGATCAACACGGAAATTACGTCGGTAGACTGTATTGATACGAGAGGAAATAATTAAACTCAGGGCTCCAGGAATAATTTCACCCTCTGAGCATTACTGTAAACCCCATAAAGAAAAAAATAAATAAATCTTCCCTCTCCTCCCCACTTTGCAGGATGAGATAAAGAGGAAACCAGGAACGCAGATCGACGGATGAGATCTCATTGACCCGCCCTTCGTTTTCCTTCCAGCTTTTCAGCAGGTTTCTCCCACATGATAATTGACTTCTGCCTCACCAACATCCCAAAAATGACCAAAATAGAGCTTCTCGTGGGAAATTTAAGTTACTCTAACTGGATGAAATTAAATTTGATTTTTTAACTATAAAAAAATATATAAAATATAAAAATCTAGCAATAAAAAGTTGAGACTGTGAAATGAGTAACGAAGCCTGTTGCTCATCAGAACTGAGAAACTCAAATGAACCAAACTTAAGCCCTTTACTGGCTTTTATTCCTTCTTTTTGGGAGGAAATACTGACCCAACCTGGGCAATGATTACAGTTTTCCCCACACCCATCATGTCATCTTTCCTACCAGAAAGGATCAACACTGAGGACGTGGAACCTCTTCAAGCCTTCGCTGAGCTCATTTATAACAACGGTTTCCTCAAATAATGGCTGCTATAAACCTCAACCAGAGAAGTTGAAAAAGTAATTGGACAGTATTGGTTCCTGTCAGGCTCAAACTTAACGTTCTGGTGTTACAATCTTTTGAACGTGTTTGTTCGTGTTTATTTGTGATGGTAAAGCAGAATATACATAGGCTATAATTTGTAAAGGAAAACATCGGCACGCTGGAGGGTGTAATTTTACCATTTCAGTGTGGGTGAAACAGTTTCACTTAATGCAAAACATAGACATAATAGAAATGTTAATCAGACTCGTATATGATGTGTTTGTAGCCCAGACAGTTTTAGTCATGTGACACACTGTAAACTATTGTGAAACTGTTGAGTCAGAATGTGCTGGTTACCCATATAATATAAATATATATTATTATATATGTATATTATATATATATATATATATATATATATATATATATATCTATATATATATATATATATATATATATATACACACCAGCCTGGCTCCTCCTCCTCGTTCTGGTCGCCAGCCTGGCTCCTCCTCCTCGTGCTGGTCACCAGCCTGGCTCTTCCTCCTCGTTCTGGTCACCAGCCTGGCTCTTCCTCCTCGTTCTGGTCACCAGCCTGGCTCTTCCTCCTCGTTCTGGTCACCAGCCTGGCTCCTCCTCCTCGTGCTGGTCACACACTGCTGTGGGACGGCGTCCCATTCTTCAAGCAGCATATGTTCCAGCACGCTCAGGTTGATCCCACAAGTGTTCATTCGAGTTGTGGTCAGGCCGTTCCATCCTCTCCACTCCTAAATTCTGGAGGTACAGTGTCTTATGATCCCCTCTCTCTGGGGGTGAGCGTCGTCATCTTGGACATCTCCCAGACTGTGCAGATATGGGCATTGCCATGGCTTGCAGAATTCCCCTCTGCATTTAGTTTTCCCTCAACAATGAAGTTGAGGGAGATGTTGTCCCACACCATCACACTTCCGTCCATCCTCAAAAGATGTTACTCTACCAGTGCATCAATCGCCGAAGCGTCCATCGTGTTTTCTTCATGCTTTGACCCTACGATCAAAGTGCTGTAAGCAGAATCTGGACTCATCACTGAACATAACGCTCCTCCACATGTTTAGGAAAGTCAGGTGCGTCACTGATACCTGATTTTCAGCACCTGAGGAAACCAGAAGCTCATACAAGAGTTAACAGCAAAAACAAAAGCTGTTTGGTATTGGTAGAGACGATTTGGCAAATCTTCCATGGGGGTAACCCACATACTCATCTCTGCTATTCATCCCATACATCAGTGGTCCCCAACCGTTTTGTAACTGCTGACCGGTAAACGCTTGACAATTTTCATCGTGGACCGGTGGGAGGTGGGCTTCCTCGTTACTCATTACATTAGACATGAGTATAACATCAAAGCCTCTGGTAACATCCTCTGTACCCATTAAATAAATAACAACAAAAAAATCCTCACGCAGAGCGGGCTTGATACATGGGAATCACCGGTCGTGATAAATCCATATTTCAAGAAGGACTCCTGGTATTGTCTGTTAAAAGATTTCTTTTTCTTGGAAGTCATCAGCTGTTCTTCTTTCTCTTCACCGTGCATTTTCCACTTCACAAGGAAACTTTCCAAAGATGTCCGTTAATTACTCATTTTGCTAGCTGGGTTAAATTTTGGCGCTCAAGTGACGGAGACATAACCGAGAGAATCCGGTAATTTTTCAAAATAAAAGATTTTTCAAAACAAAAGCTCGTTCAGACTCGTATAGTAAATAAAACTTAAATAACTAATTTTTTCTTGCGCGGCCCCGTACCGGTCCATGGCCTGGGGGTTGGGGACCACTGCCATACATGCACGTTCCTTACAAATGTGGCACCATGTAAAAGGGAAATAATCAGGCTTTTTGACGGTCAAAGATTTATTGCCAAGGAGCTTTGTTACGACAAAGAAATAATCTACTAAACACTAATTTCCTTATACGTATTTGGGATTCAAATAACTTCTTGGTTTGCTTTAAAATTCAGTGACCTTCAAAAGACACAAGCATGTCATTGGCAGCAGACTCTAGAATAGATGTCTCACTGCAGAAGCTGCTGCCAGAGCTACTAAACGCCCTCTAAAGCTACATCTTCTGTGCAGATGGGCTGAGATATCGCACGAAAGCAAAGCAAAAGTGCCTTAAAGAGAGAGCAGAACGATAGGGACCTTTCAACCAGGCACCAACGAGTCAGCAGTGATGCATCAGAAATGTCACACCATCCCCAGCTAAGCTGAATATCATGTTTAAACGTTTCACTTTTCTGTCGTAGCCGAGACAGGAACTCTGTGGAGACAGAGCGACATCGGATATGTTCACAGGTGCATCAGTGATGAAACTGAGTTAAAACTTTCAAAGAAATTCTTATTAAAGTCTGGGTGTTTAGTTACTCTTGAAAGGAACACTTGATACTCCATGACCATGCCGTCCTCACACTTTATATTTGACCTTATTCAATGCACTCTCTGTCTTTTTTTCCCCATTTCTTTTTTTGAAACAAATGAAAGCAATTACTCATTCAGTCCCACCACTCTAAATGGTCGGGGCGTTTGATACAACCTGTTAGTAAATGAAGATTAAGCGTTAGCAGGAATCAAACACAATGCACCTTGATCAGGATCTCAAATGGACGATTAATTTACTGTTCTGTTGAATGAGCAATCCTCGTGGACCATCATTATTTAAGTTCCATTTTGGGTTAATTATGGTCATTAGTATCATGTCTTCAAAGTGAGGTGCTAATTTCGAGAGAAGTGGCTGGAGATTGAAGTAAAAAAAAAAAAACAACAAAAAAACCTCACAAGAGCCAGTGAAATAAACACATCATTTGGTTTTGAGGGGTGGAAATTGATAGACAACAGCAGGGAAACAGCTGAGGAGGGGACAATTATTCTAATGATGTGACAAACGCAGATGCAGCAAATTAGATTTAGCTTAGCTGAGGTGCTCGTCTGCAGCGATGCTGTGGATGTGTGCGTGTCACTGAGTGGATGCACCTGCAAAGAAAAAGATTCACAACATTAAGAAAAGTCAGGGAGATAAAAACATAAAGAATATTAGTTTTACTTGTTAGAAGATTTACGAGGCTACATGATTTTTTTTTTTTTTTTTTTTTTCACACCAATGCAAACTTGAAAACCGAAGCTTCCGTCTTCGTGTCGTTGCCCGATTTGAAAAGGTTCTGGATTCCTCGCGCTAACAGAAGATGAAATACAGCATGCATGAAAGAAAGATTGCAAAGGACAAGATGATGAAGGCTTGTTTTGCTCTCCTCATTTCTCCTCAGAGGAGCAGCCCAGCGTGAGGAAAAGCTTGTTAAAACCCTAATAGTAGCTATCAAAGGCTATTGATTATCTTTCCCGCCCTGTTTGGGTGACAAAGTGAGCATTAGCAGGAACCATAGAGAGCTTCTTAAGACACGTTTCCTCGGGGGCCGTCCAGACCCCTGGGCTATCCGCTGCAGAGATCACGTGCGCGCGCTCGCACACACACACGCATGCACACGCACTCGCTCGCTTGGGCCTCTTTTTTCAAAGCTACCACGCTGCGATCCTTTCAGCCTCCTGCCACCAGATAATCCATTTTACAGCCGGGGATCAAACACTGAGCCCTCTGGCTCTGTGCTACACACTGACGACTGTAACATGCACACACATAAAATCAGCCTCATACTCGCACATGGGGCAAGTTGTCATGAACGTCGGCTCTGGAAGTTTCTTGCAGTGTAGCACATTTGGTGATGTTTAGTAGGTTACCCCCCCTCTATTTTCAGCTGTGAAGCATAAAGAATGCAGTCCTTACAGAAGCTAAAATGAGCACTCTACTAATGCATACAGTAGAATAATGTGCACTCTCTTGTAGGTCCTGGCCAGTGATGTACAGCTCAAGTTGCATAGCCAATGATCTACTACTTTCTATTTAAGTGCATTTCTCTTCCAGAGCTTTCTGAATTATCAAAGAAATGGAGTAAAAATATTGTGGAACACAAGAACAGGTCAAGTGAGGCGAGTTATACATAAGACATTATAACAACCAAATTAATGGATGCCTGTTAAGATATTCATGCGATTAACCCCCAGATTTAGGGCAGACTACATGGAAATGTTGAGTGTTTGTGTCTTTTTCAGTTGGCTGATGCATCCAGTTTGCAGAGCTGGAAAATCCAGGCGAACACCTCCTGCTTTCACGTTTGGGGTAAAAGGACTTTTATGAAACAGGAAAAAAAAAATCTCTTAAAACACATTGAAGTTCTTAGATCTTTACACAAGTCTTGATTTGTTGTTTCCATAAAGGAGATAGGTTATGTACAGAAGCAATCTTACCTATTGGTCCTTGTTTCAGCCTCACCAGAAGGAAGGAGACTTCACTTTGAGTACATATTAAATAGTTAGTAATTAAAAAAAAAAAAAAGTGGTAAACTGACTTTCAGATACCTCACATATGATCATACGACAGTTTTCTGAGATAAATCTATTTGATCAGAAGATGACCTTGCAGACTATCCCCCTTTCTCCTTTCTGTACTTTGGAACTTTATAAATGTATCATAAAGTTTAATCTTTAAACACAAGCCTTTTTAGAAATACACTGCAAATTATTTGGTTCTTACCAAGAAAAAAAAAACTTACATTTAGAAGCGTTAGATATTTTTTCTTGTTCTAATAATTACTTTCTTATTTTAAGTCTCAGTATAATCTTATATCAAGTAAAACTTTACTTTTTTGTCTCAAACAGGCAGGGAATCCTAAAATGAGACAATTAACACTTAAAATAAGTATATTTTGTTTTTTCCTCCTCCTCATCAAAATAAATCTTGTTTTAAGATTCAATAGGAAATTATACCTTTCTTAAATCTAAAAACAAGTGTTCCTACAATCTTAATTTAAGAATTCTTACCAAGTGAAATTATTTTGCTGCATGGACAGATTTTTTTCACTTGTTTTGAGAACCTTTTTCCTTAGTTGTAGTGTTTTTATCTTGTTTGAAGACCCCCTCTTTTTGCAGTGTAAGGATCATGAAAGAGAAACTGGGAAATGTGTTGGCAGGAAGCAGCGATCTGAGTCACCCAACCCCACCTTGTATGACACTGCAGATGTATTTAGTACCTTAGTAAGAGTATATTCAGTTTATTTATGATGCAAACCTCGCAGTTTGATGTGTATGTTTTGTGTGTGAATGTGTGCAAGCACACAGAGGGTGTGGAGCGAACCATGAAATGAAAACACCCTATAACCATTTCACAGCATCTCTCAATTAGGATATCATCTACGCAGAAGGAGCATTCACGGGAGGCTTTGCCTTTATTTACAATTACACACCACGGTGCAGAAAAATCGGGTGCTGAAGGCTCACTCTGCAGAAGATGAGGGAGGGACGAGCAGACGTGCTGCACATCCCGCTGTAATATAATCAACAACTTCTGAGCTTAATATTTGTCATGCTTAATAGTTAGTATCAGCCAAACATGCTGGGTGATTTTATCAAAGCCTGCACGAGTCCCTACAAAGAGCAACCGATAAAGTCACAACATCATGATGGGGTTCATGGAAAATATAAAAAGAGTGTTTTTAAAGGCATTTCTGTGACAAGCATGAAATAATACAAACAGTATAATGAAATAATGAAACTGAAGAAAAACAGCAGGCTCTTCTCTAATTAAATACACTCTCATTCTTTTAAAAGCTATTTTGAAAAGCATGTCATGGTCTGACCTTTGGGTGAGCAGACCTGGACATCCATCCAGGGGACGATGGACAACTGTCTTGAATGTTCTCGTCTTGAACGCTCACCTGAATTCTCCAAACTGGTAAACAGCTAAAACGCCTGCATTTCACAGAGACACTCGCACCTGCAGATGATCAGTGAATCTAGTGTGTGATTAGCTGCACCTGGCTGCTCTTTAACATTTTAATTCCTTTGGAAGCATTGAGGGCGTCAGACACGGCTTCTGAATAATGACGGTTTAATAAGTGCTGTTATGTTCAGTAATGTTTTGCTTGTGTCTGCATCATTTTCAGACTCAGGAACAGACTTCTTATTGGAAACCTTAGGAGTGAAAGGTGTAGATTATTATTATTTTTCACATGAAACATCACACATAAATAAACATACACACAGATACTTCCCAGCCATTCAGAAAGAACACACCTCTGCATACCTTTGTTGTAACAGCTGGCTGTTTGAGCTGCTGTTGTCGTTTTATCATCTTGGACCAGTCGGGTCATTCTCCTATAACTTCTGCCATCAACAAGGCACTGCTGCACAGACAACTGCTGCTCACTAGACATTTTCTGTTTTTACAGACCATTCTCTATAAATCCCAGAGATGGTTGTGTGTAAAAAAAAAAAAAAAAAAAAAAGAATCCCAGTGAAAATACTCAGAACAACATGTATGGAACCAAAAAGTCACACCGCATTGAAAAATCCCCTTTCTTCCTCATCCAGGTGCTCAGGTCATATTCAGCAGGTCTACATGTCTGCATGGTCTACATGGATCACATCTACGTGCAATATAAAATGCATCCACCCTGTGTGTTTGGAAACTTTGCAAACATCTTCGTGTACGTCAAAATCAACTCTCAAAAGCGATTGCGTAGTTTCAAACACACAACTGTCCAGGGATTAACAAAAGAACCGGTCCATACTGGCCCTGCATGATCCATAAGGTGATGTCAGAGCAGCGCCGTAAACATGGCGAGCTCCAGGTGTTGACGTGCTCCATAAATTTCAGCTAAGAATGCAGCAGTCCATTCAAAGCTCTTTACAAATGCAGGGCCACTCTAGTCCTCTTGATATTTTATACATGAAGTGAACCATTTACAGTCTGATGAGCAAGTCTGGCTTATTAATGATATGGCCGTGCTCTTAGGGTGTCGGGCGCCAAGCAAATACTCATGTAAAATTAAAGACTATTTGTTTACATAGGCAGACCACTCTGGGGCTTTGTTGCACAGCCTGATTAGGGTTATAAGCAGCGATTTCAATTAGTTGCAAGACACTTTCTGGTGCTCTCATATTGTTTTAAATGGCAGTTTTAAGTGCACTGAAAACATTCAAATATTCTACAAATGCAAGAGTTGTTTGATGATTTTTTTTTTTTTTTTTGTGGTTTGCACACCTGCTGAAGGAGATTCATCTCAAATGATGTCATAAGTAAAGACAGGACGAGAAGGCTGAATTATTTAATGATGGCTCCGCTTTTGAGGAATTATTTTAAGTATTATAATTGCAACTGGACTTGCCTGGGCCTGCTGGGGGAAGGAGAGTGGGGCCCTGTGGGGAGTGATCAGCAACAGTCAGGGGTATCAGATTACCATGAGCACACCAAAATACTCCCTTAATGATGGGCAAAATGAAAGAAAAGCATTGACCTGAGCTTAGACCAAACATAAGACCTGCATTTCTTTACATAGTGAGGTCTGCATATAGATCTCCTCACATGGGCCGGCAGAGCTGCAGACTGGAAAACACAAAATCCATATAGTTTTGTCACTGAACTTATTGTACAACTCATTGCATTTACTCATCAGTAACTTCATAATGACGTTACTCATGCAACATGCAAAACTTCTGTTTTCATAATCACAATATGACAGCATGAAAGTACTCAGTTTTTTTTTTTTTTTTTTTGCTGGAATACTCTGAGATAGTTATGCAAGTGTGATGTTCTTTGCACTTCAGGTGTCATGTATTGAAAGGACACATAGAGGTTGTCACTGAGAGCTGTAAGGTGGCACTTCTGCGATTTTCACGTCTAATGTGGGTCCATCAAAGTGTCAGAACAAGCCAACCTGCTGCATTATGTCTCTATCAGAGAAAAGCTTTGGAAGAGATTATTTCGTCTTCAGGTAACAGTGACCGGTCGTGCAGCAACAAGCTAGAAATGCACTAAAACGTCCCTGAAGTCTTGACTTGATTAACCAAACCTGGCTGGGAATCAAGACAAAAACATTCAGAGCTGTTGAAACCAAGACTGAAACTACTGTGTTTACACTGCAGAAGATGTTAAGTCCCCAACCCCCCACCTCTTCACTGCCTTAATGAGAACACATTATTTTTTCCAGCAGTCAAACTGCATTAGAGACACATGGTGGAGACTGTTTTCTATCAATGCGAGACAAACGAGAAGAACAGGCTACAGAGAAAACAAGCCTCTTTGTGTATTGAATCTCAACATTTCGAGTCTTTTAATGGTGGATGTGATTTAGTGGAAGGGTTTATAGGGAAAGTTCACCCCCAAGAGCAAATTAGCTTGACAAATATTCTGTGTTTCAGTGTGTTTTTCTCCAGATTAGTTTGAGTGACTATTTTAGACTGGAGGGCATAAAAAGTTCTTGCACACAGGTTCATAATTGCTGGACGGACACTGCTGTTGGTTTTTTTTTTTTTTTGCTTGGGTTTCTTTGATGCTTTGTGCACCACAAACCAAATGCCATCCAGTTCCATGAAATCATCTCTATGAGACTCAAGAGGTCCCTCCAAAATAAATGGATGGAAAAAAGAAAGAAGTACTGTATACTTGATTGGCAGGTGAACATTGCCTTTAACACGTAGCCAGCCCAGACCACTCTGCTCTTTAAAATCTGACACAATGTCAGAAGAGGATATGTAAAAGGTTAGTTGGTCCACAGGGAAGTTTCACAGTGAAGGCTCATATACACTCACCGGCCACTTTATTAGGTCCACCTGTCCAACTGCTCATTAACACAAATTTCTAATCAGCCAATCACATGGCAGCAACTCAATGCATGGTCAAGACAATCTGCTGCAGTTCAAACCAGCATCATAATGGAGAAGAAACGTGATTTAAGAGACTTTGAACGTGGCATGGTTGTTGGTGCCAGATGGGCTGGTCTGAGAATTTCAGATACTGATGATCTACTGGGATTTTAACCACAACCATCTCTAGGGTTTACAGAGGATGGTCTGAAGAAGAGAAAAGGTCCAGTGAGCAGCAGTTGTGGGAGCAAATGCCTTGTTGATGCCAGAGGTCAGAGGAGGATGACCAGACTGGTTGGAGCTGATAGAAAGACAACTGTAACTCAAATAACCACTGGTTACAACAGAGGTCTGCAAAAGAGCATCTCTGAATGCACAACACGTCCAATCATGAGGTGGATGGACTACAGCAGCAGAAGACCACAGCGGGTGCTACTCCTGTCAGCTAAGAACAGGAAACAGGCTACAATTCACACAGACGAGTCTGGATTTCTGCTGCAACATTCAGATGGTCAGAATTTGGCCTCAACAACATGAAAAGCATGGATCCATCCTGCCTGGTATCAACGGTTCAGGCTGCTGGTGGTGTAATGGTGTGGAGGATATTTTCCTGGACACACTTTGGCTCCATTAGTACCAACTGAGCATCGTGTCAACACCACAGCCTACCTGAGGTATTGTTGCTGACCATGTCCATCCCTTTATGACCACAGTGGACCATCTTCTGATGGCTACTTCCAGCAGGATAACGCACCATGTCATAAAGCCTGAATCATCTCAGACTGGTTTCTTGAACATGACAATGAGTTCTACTGAACTCAAATGGACCTCCACAGTCTCCAGATCTCAATTCAATAGAGCACCTTCGGGATGTGGTGGAACGGGAGATTTGCATACACAGGGATTACTAAACCTTTAAACAATTTGGAGAAGCCCAGATGATGCTGACGTCATTGGCTTTGGAAGCTTTTGATAGATTAATTGACAACATATGAGTTAACTGGAGACACACCTGTGGATGTATTTTAAGCCACATCTCAAACACACCGCTTCCTTGTTTGACATCATGGGAAAATCTAAAGAAATCATTGAGGATATCAGGAAGAGATTTGTGGACCTGCTCTGGTTCATCCTTGGCTACAGTTGCCTAGCTGCCTGACGTTCATCTATTCAAACAATTATACACAACTATAACCACTGTGGGAATGTCCAGCCATCATAGCGCTCAGGAAGGAGACGGTTCTGTGTCCCAGGACATGAATGTGCTTTGGTGTGAAATGTGCATTTGGACCCCAGAACAAAATCCAAACACCTTGTGAAGATCCTGGCTGAAGCTGATAAGAGAGTGTTTTTATCTGCAGTGAAACGAGTCCTGAAACAACATGGACTGAACGACCACGCAACCAGGAAGAAGACATTACTCCAAAAGAAAAAAAAACTGAAAAAAGTGAGAATGTCTGGGTGACAGAAGCAGTTGGAAGATGCTCCTGAGGCTTAGATTCACTTAACTTGTGTCGAAAAACTCCATTATTTTAGAAAATAGAGAAAACCATATGTAGATAGATGTAAATCATAACACAAGGAGGCAATGAAAGTCATAATGCCAAAAAAAAATAAAAAAAACAGCTCTGCCATGTAAGACAGCAAATTAGCATTGCAAGCTCGTGGTTTCTCACGTTGAGTTACAGGGAGACCTGGAATGATCATGACAGTCAAGTGATTTGCTTGAAGTTATCAGAGAGCTAAATTCTGAACTGAAGGGGGACGACAGAATAAGAAAGGGATGAGGCTGGAGGAGCAGGTGGGGTAGAGATGGAGGCAAGTGGAGGATGTGACAGTGAAGATGACCGAAGCCTTTGCGACGGCTATGAAACATCAAAAAACTTTGCTGCAGACTTGTACTCTAGATTAAGAAGGAATATTATCCACATCTTTGGAGTTGCAGAAGGTGAAGAGGGAAACTCAGGCTTCGTATGAGACCTTCTCAAACGAGAACTGCCTACTGCTCACAGTCGTGGACTTGAAAATACAGTGGGCTTCTTGCTTCTTCATACCCAAGACACGACCCGAAGCCCTTAAGAAATGGTCTTAAGAGAATCCTGGAAAAAGGGTAAGATTCAACCTCGGCAAATGTCCATTTTTCTTCGATCATGATTATGCTGCCGAGATTGGAGATAAAGAAATGTCTTAAGGAGAGGGGAATAGGCTTCCAGACCTACACCAACATGAGCTTCCACTGGGACAGCAGAGTCCGAATAGCAGCACACATGACGCAGGTTTGGAGCTGCAGACACGGGGTTTCTGCATGGAGGTGCCCACTGCGAGGGACGAGGAGGATCCGGCTGAAGGAGCTGCTGAGCTGGCGTTCCAGCAAGAAACACATCTGGCCAAAAAAAGAAGATAAGTTTAAAAAGTTGGGCTGTGTGAACTCTTTTTATAGCTCATGTAAGAACAGTAGTGGAATTATATTTCTATCTAACTATTTTGTTTATTTTGAATCAGTCAAAGAGGAAACTGACCATGAGGGCAGATGCATGTTTGTTTGCCGGGAGGATAGACAATGTCTTGGTCTGTCCTGAGCCGCGATCCTAGCAGGACACCTCAGAACACAAAAAATGAAACATTCAACACATAAAATCAGAGAACCAACGAGCAATAAAGTAATATATGAACCAGACATCATTAAAATATGTTTAAAGATTACTCTAAAACACATTGCCCTCTGTCTGAGAATATAAATGAGACTGAGATTAAAAACTATCTGCTGAAACTGGATCCTCCCTCCATATTCAGAAACCAAAATGAGGCTCTAAACTCTCCAATAACAAAAGAAGAGCTGGACAAAAGCCATCAGCAATCTGGAGACCAATAAAAGCCCTGGGAGTGATGGATTTCCAAACGAGTGGTACAAGATCTTTAAGGAGGAAGTCTCACTTGTATTGGTTGAATCCTTTAACTGGACACTTTAAAATGCTGTAATCCTCTGTCCTGGAAGGAAGTCGTAATATCCGTAATCCTTAGAGGACTAAAACAAAGAGCTCTGTGAATGGTACCGACCAGTCTCTGTCCTTAATGTTGACTACAAATTATTTACATCAATTTTCACCTGAACTAAAAGATGAGGACCAGACAGGATTTATAAAAGGCTGACAAACTCAAGATGAAATTGGAAGGACAACGCAGATAATGATATAAAATTAACGGACAAACAACACGTGTAGTCTTAATTAACCTTGACACTGAGAAGGCCTTTGAGGCGGCCCTGTCTTTTCTCAATCATGGGCAGGATGGGTTTTAACAGTCTCGTTATTGGGTGTTTCCAGTCCCTTTATCATGAGCCAACTGCCAGAGTTAAGATCAATGGTGTTTTAACATAGTTTTAGACTCTGTGGAGGAACACAGCAGGGATGTTGTCTAAGCCCCTGTCTTTTTGCTCTGTTCATTGAGCCTTTGGCCCAGGAAACCAGAAGAAATTAAAGAAATTACAAAAACACAGGAAGAACATAAATTAGGACTACTTGCTGATGACATCATCACATACATAAAAAAAACCCAGACTCAACACTTCCTTCACTCCTTGCGATTGTAGAAGATCTTAGTCAGATGTTCTAGTTACAAATGTAACATTTATAAAACACAGGTGCTCTGTGTAAACTGCACACCAAGAAGCTTTATCAGATAGAAGTATAAATTGAAGTGGAATTTGGAAATTATAGAATATCTTTGAGTTTTTATTACACATGACTGGAGCAAGCTGTAATTAAAAAAAAAAACTACATAACATAAACAATAATCTACAGAGAGATTTGTCAAAATGGCTTACAATAATTCCAGATTTCAGTTTAAAATTAAGGTAGTCCAAATTAATATACGACCAAGAGTGCTGTATCTATTTCCTTCTACCAGTTTGAGTCCCAGACTCTCAGTTTACAGCGTGGAATAAGCAGATATCGAGGTTTATCTGGGGTGGCAAAAGGCCCAGAGTCAAATTCAAAACATTTCAGATGGAAAAAAGGAGGGATGGCCTTGTGTTTTCCAATTTAAGAGATTATTTTTACGCTGCTCAATTGGTACCTGTTGGTATGTGTTGGTGTTCTTCAGAACATTAATCCAATGGGAGCATGTAAAGCTCATTTAGAGCCGATATGTTCCCCTGACCTGGTTGGGAGACAAACACCACAGACACCAGGAACATGACTATATTGCTGTGACCGAAACACTAAAAACATGGACGGACATAGTTTGTAAGTATAAATTGGAAGTGGACTGTAGGCTGCTGCTGTCACAGACAGCTCTTTTCAAACCAGGACAAACTGATGATATCCTTTCAAAATGGATGGATAAAGGTATTATAACCATATGCAACAGAGGGAAATGTTTTTAAATCATCTGAAAAAGTTAAAAGCAAACTTAGACAAGATAATAAAGACTTGAAAAAAGAATGATTTAATACATTTCTTTAAATTAAAAGAAAACAGGTTGGAAAAGAGCAACAGTATTGGCGATAGTGTGGACAAAATGAATTCCAACCGTGGTCGTATTTTCTGGTCTTGTGTCAACTACAACCTCTCTGGGACAGCATCATCAGACTTCTGGAGTGCATCTTAAATTACAAGGTTCCCAGGGACCCCTGGACTTTGTATCTGGGATTGATCCCAGAAGGATTAATGATGAAAGAAGGCAGGGGCCATTTCCAAATAATGACTGTTGCCAATAAGAAGGCCATTACCAGGAAATGAAGTGATGCTCCAAAATCAAGACAATGGCACGACATTACATCTGTGACTCAAAGCAGGTGACTTGGAAACTGGAATAAATGGATATAATTCAAAGACATGGAGAGTGCTCACTCAGTTATGTGACAATATCTGCTGTTTCTTCTGCATGTTAATATACAAAATAAAAGAAACTGAAATAAAAAGCCTGATTACGTTTTCAAATGCACTCAAGGACAAAGACCTTAATTTATGGAGACATGTCCTGTGGACACTAAAATTAAACCGTTTGGCCATAATTATCATTGGCCACGGTTACATGATGTTTTTTCATTCGGAATTAACTATTCCGAATTAAATAATTCAGAATTAAACTATTTTCATTCGAGTTTACATGGAAATAGTAATTCTGAATTGAGGTTTACATGGAAAACACGTTTGATCGGCTTTATCCAATTCTACTTAAGGTCTGGGGGTTGGGAAGGGTTCTGGTTGGATAGGAGGGAGGACGTCTTTACATATTTACATCTACTGGAAGAAAACAAACTTACTTGATTAGGAACAACATGGAGGACTACATTATTAGCATCCTTTTTGGATTGTTTTGTTCGAAAACAAGCCCAGCGCAGAATATAAGCGTCATCGCGACAGACGGGCAAGGGAACGAGCATGCGCAGAAAGACCGGAATTAATTTCAAGCGGAATGAGTGTATACATGACCGTGGAATTATTCTATTTGGATTTAAAATCAGAATAAACCAGCCACTTACTTCGGAATTAAGTTTAATTCGGAATGGACATTTTCATTCGGAATTAGGATGTTTACATGGTAATATTTAATCATTTTAAATCAGATTTAATTTTAATTCTGAATTAAAGAGGAATTAAACTTCCCATGTAAATGCACTAATTGTTGCATCTGGAGGAAAAAGACCCGAGAACACCATCCCAACTGTGAAGCACGGGGGTGGCAGTATCATGTCGTGGGTATGTTCAGCTGCAGGAGGGACTGGTGAACTTCACAAAACAGATGGCATCATGAAGACAGACCGTTATTTAGGAAATACTGAAGCAACCCAAGTTAAAACTTGGGTTTTTCCAAATGGGTCTTCCACATGGACAATGACCCCAGATGACCCTAAACATACCGCCAAATTAGTTTCAAAGTGGCTTAAGAACAACAAAGTCAATGCCTGATCTCAATCCTACAGAACATTTGTGGGCAGAGCTGAAAAGGTGTTGGTGAACAAGACTGAGGCAAACATCATCAAACAACACCCACCACATCCATCCCTCTCTTCTGTCTGCATGTCTCCATTTGTGTTTCACTGTTGGTGACTTTAGTCTCTCCAACAGAATCAATCCCAGGTCCCAATAAAGTATGTTAGCTCAGACTGTCAAGAGGCCTGGTGAAGGACACGCTCACCCTCATGCTCACACATGCACAAGAAAACGTACATCTGCTGCGAGATCAAAATTGCGTATAAAAGAGGAGTTGTTGCCAGTCTTGGCACCAACCCACCACATATATGACGACAGTTGTAAAAGAAGAAAGAAAGAGAGAAAAAATAGGTAATCCTAGCTGACCTGAAACAGGAAAACTTGATTTAATGTAAGACAGTGACAGTGTCTTTATATCCAGTGTATGTAAACATCTGCTTTCAACTGTACGTTCAACACTGGTGATTTGACTGTTATGGTTTTAGGGAGCAATAAATCATCAATCACGACTCTGCACCACATCAAGACCTATTCTGCACATTTCACACAGTCCTTTCGCTTTTCTACTCTCAATATACAAATAGTAAAGTTTCTGAGTTGAAATTCATGTTTGGGATTGAAATTAAGATACTTAATTAGGTTTAGATATTACAAAAATACCTGGTTAGGGTTCATTAATGTTACTGTTCACGGACTACATTTATGGTACGCAAAAGAAAACAACAGCTTTGGATATGCTGATATCCTAAATTCCTAACCACCAGATTTTGACATAATTAGGTTCTGAAGTTATTGGAAAAATGTACCTATTGCACATTTTCTGGTGAAACTGATATTGAGACTTCTGGTAACAAAAGGGTTAAAAATAGATTCTTATAGACTCTAGCTAAATCTACCAGATTGAAGTGATTATTTCTCAAAACTCAGTGATGAGTTTGTCATCTCACTCAAGGATAATTATGCAGTCTGGGGAAATTATGCCTACATTGTGCTCTTGAGGAGATAATTGCAGGCTGAAGCCTATGTATCACATGAGGATCGACCCTCGTTCGACAAATTAAATGCATGAATGTCACTCGCGCTCTATGTATATCTTGTGTACAGTATGAGTTACACTGTGTGAGTTCCTGTGTTACGGCATATTTCCCCTGATGATAACAAATGAAAAACAAAATTATTGCCATAATTGAGCTGTTGTCAAGAGATGAATAATCCCGCCTTTTTAAATTCCTTATGGAAAAAAAAGGTGAAAATTAACTTAAAGAAAAAAAAATGTAATTTTCACAGTTTTTCAGTATTACTTTTTTTCCCTTCATCCCTTTATGCTTGACCAAAGAATGAGTGGAATAGACTTGTTATAAAAGATAAATAAAGTGCTCAACATTAATGAATACCTCAAGTATGAAATCACACTCCCATCAAGGTGTGAAAGCAGGTTGTGATTTAGTTTGATGGACGACTAATCAAGAAATCAATTAGACCTTGACCCAGAAACTGAGACAAAGGAAGAGAATTATTTTCTTCATTTCTTTCCTCTGGCTCTTGGACTCTCCGGTGTCTTTGATTGGACAAAGAAAATCCTCTGGGCTTAGGGACTTTTCTTTTCTTAACAGAGGACACTGAACTCTTTCTTTTTTTTTTAATAAGTAAAAATTGCTCTATTTTTCAAATATGACCTGTAGCAAGAATGAGAGTGTTAAATATAAACCTGATGGGAAGTTGGCTTTCCCCTGGTCTGTACTGTGCTCTGGCGGTGTGACTCCATATCCTGCACGTGTGCAGTAATTCTTCAGTGTTTCAAGATTATAACGTCGTCTGTTATTTTCAGGTGTGTAATCGCATCACCTTTCCTTTCTTGTGTGTCCATCAGAAAAATATTGTTGGCTTGTTTGAGGGGAATAAAAAAAACTCTTATGTTTATTTCGGTGACCTTCTACAGTCTGACAGTGATGCTAATGTCACTGTCTGTGAGACTTGTTGTCCCGGTAACCAACTCTGGCCGATACCAACTGTCTTCAGTGACCGACTTTGTTGCTACTTGCTGCACATGCTCTAAATGCTCGTCATCAAACGCCTCAAACACCCCAGGTAACTGACAGACCCGACGCTCCATCGGTTCTCTTCTGTGAGTGGTTATCAAACAGCCGTTCAGCCTGGCATGAAGGTTAAAGCAGAACAGAGGGCTTTATGTTAAAGTATCAGTTTCAGTTTTAGTTGGATAAATATTTGCTTAATTTTACAAAGTTATGATCTGAAATTTCTTCCTACCTAAAATTTTTTCCTACGGAAAATTATACAGCCTCATCTGTAATTTTTCCTACATTGTAACAATATCCTACCAGCACATATATCTGATTCTCCTCTGTGTTTTGGGTGGTAGCATATTATTATACACATTTAATAACCATAATTATCTGCTAAAGTTTTTGCAGAAAGTGTTCAGATGTAACTTTAAAAAGTAATCATAATTACGCATTTTTCTCACGTAATATAACGGATTACAATTATGTTTGAGATTTATCATCTTGCCAACGAATATACGACAAACCCTGTAAAGTAGCCTCCTGAACAAGGTTTAATCCAGCTGGAAAAGCACATTCACTCACACACAGGCATATGTATCATAAAGACGTGCATCTGATTTGTCTGTCAAACCTATGCAATATAAATACTGTCCATACAAAGTATTAAAAATACAAGAAACTAACCTTTTCTCTTCCGTGATAACGGTCAGGCAGCAGAATATTATGGCCTCCTGAAGTTGCTGCTATACGCATGCGCAGACAACTCGGGTAGGAAGATTATTATGAGTAGGAAGAAATTTCTCAACAGCGGCCCATCCTGGTCGGAGATCAGCGATGAATAAACTAGCTCTTTGAACTATAGAGGGCATCACAGCAGAGACTAAGAGGCTAAAGAAAGCAGTGAAATTGAGAAATTGAGAGTGACCTGTCAAAATTAGATTCTTGTAAAAGGGACTTAAAGTCCACTGCTTGTAGAGGAACCCAAAGCTCTAAAAATTGTAAAAGTTCCTTTGTGCTGCTGTAAAAAAACAAATAGACTAATTGCAGGTCATCAGTTGCAGAAATCCCAGAACATTATTTTGGAAATGTAACTTTGTTCTTTTGTGATTCCTTACTGCACTCATCAAATAGTTCATCATGGTTTTCATCACATCCACCAGGCAAGATTTAGATGACTAGACTTTCCTGAGCAGACAACAGGAAAAACAACCACCTCTGTGGCAGGTACCTGAGGCTGTAAAAGAAACTGGAAACACCCCTACATGCACGCGCAAGCACAAACAGCGGCTCGTATCAGTCTGACCTCTCGGGGTCAGACGTAAAGGCTTTTCTTTTCAGCAGCATCCACTTAGAGCAGAGAGGGAGGACAGACGTATTATCCATGTACCTTTGTCAGTCATATTCACTTTGAACAGAACAACCGCGTCTTTATGTTGCCAGAGTCAAAAGTCTTGCTGGGATTTCTCCAGAGACTAATAAAAGAAGGTACGGGGAGGGGAAACATGCACTTTGGTTTGTTGGCGTCCAACACCTAAATATGATATTTATAAAGAAATTTATGTTTGAGCAATTTTCATTCAAACAACTTGATGGGGAATACTCAAATTTGGTTTTTAATTACTTGACAGATGTATTGAACAGGCTGGAAGTGTTTTTAAGCATTGCTCTAATCTAATATTGTCAGAAAACACTGACACTGTAACGCTAACTGTCTGAAGACTGCAGCTGCGTTGATTCAGCCGTAGAGAAATAAACGTATGCTGGAAACGTTTGCTCATTTTGCTCCTGTTTTTCTCCCATTTGCATTGAAAGAATGACTTTTTTTTTTTTTGTCAGTGCCTGCCAAAACAGAAACATTCATACGTTTCTCCTTTGTGGTGACCATTTGGTTAAATTTAAGCAACCGACACGTTTTTGGATAAAGTCAGTCCAGCGCCGTGGTGATGGTTAAAACAAACCAGTGCCGACTCCTGGCGCAGTGCAGATCATATACCCAGTTGTGTCGTGTGGAAAAGATGACTGTGTGCACGTGTTCGTTGGTTTTGCTCATTTCAGAGGTGGCAAGTTGTGTCTCTTCCAAATTCTTCCTGAAGGAATTGGCAATGATTGCTTTTGCACAGACGGATTCCTGCATCTTCAGCTGTGGATGTGAGTGATGAGCCCACTGAGCTGTTACAAAGAAAGATTTTTTTGTTTTTTTGTAGACGCCTCACGCCAGCAGCATTTTAATACGTGAAAAGTGCTTCGTGTTGACGGCTTAGTGGGATACCTTCGCTTCCAGTGAGTGAGTACAGCATCCATGTGTCATCCTTTCATCGTCTCGCTTCTCTTCACATGACTTATGACTGCATCAAACACTTATCTTGAGTGATTTCTTCACTGTAGAACAGTCTTCTTACCTGTTTTTTTTTTTCAGTGAACAAAGTGGCTTATTATCTCTTTTTGAAAAATAATCGCATAGCATATGTCCAAGTACTGAGTAAATATTGACTTTTGGCAGAGAAATGTGATCTGTCACTTTTGTGGGCCCATAATTCATTTAATTGAATAAACGCAGTGTGACACAGTCTTCCTGTGAAAGGCTGTGCTGTCGTTAGAGTTGAATATGTCATGGCTATCATCAGCTCTCTTCACTCCAAAGGAAAAAAGCTGCCAAGTTGCTGAAATTGTGCAAAGATATGTGTTTAATTGGACTTATCAAAACATGCTACGTTGCTGAGGGTGAGTTTGGCTTACACCTGAAGTACAACACATTCATCGCACACTGGGTTTTGTCAGAGACACTTCAAATATATTATCACGTCCAAAACGAGAATTCCCTTCGTCCCTGTGAGTAAACCTTCCAAATCCCTAGCTCTCATCCCTATTTTCCTCCCAAAAAACGAGCATTAGAAGGATTGCCCTGCTATTGTTGCTCCCCTTGGGAGCAAATCTATTTCTGCAGAGATGGAAATTGTCGGTCCCCACAAAGCTGCTGACACGCTCTCAATGGAGGTGTCAGTTCTCGAGGCCTCGCCATTGTGGACTGGGTAATTTAATTGGAGAGGCACGACGGTGTGTCCCCGGTCGGGGCATTCAAATGTTCTATCCACGCCTGTCCCAGTGCTGGCGCTTCTCCTGCTGTGGAGATTCAGGACTCAACACCCCGCCCCCCTACCCTCCTTCTCCTCCCTAATATCCCTTCCGTTCCTCCCCACGCAGGTGGAGGGGGTGGGGGGGGGGGGGGTGCAATGGAAGCCCAGGCTCTTGAGAGACCCCTTTGTTGGGGGGGGGGCAGCCTTGTGGCCTTGGAGTCTCTGAACGGCTGTTCCGTAGAGGTGCAGAGGAGGAGGGTGAACCTGCGCCGTGGTTACCTGGGAGCCGTCTTGGGGGGGCGGGCCCAAAAATTAGCCAGCAGATAATGAAGCTGTCTTTGATTGCAGGAGAGAGGGCTGGAGGGGGTTGGAACCAGCATCTCGTGTACAGGGAGGGATGGGGGGGGGGGGGGGGGGGGGGGGGGGGGGGTCTCCATGGGGCATGAGAAGCATGTCTTTGGAGGAGCGGCTGCTGTCAACGGATGCTCCGTTTCTCTGAGATCCCAGCATAGTTTAGGGTTGAAAGATGCACAAGGCTTGGAGCGCAGCGCCGCCGAGCACATTCCTCTGTAGCGTGGCTCCAGGTGAACGAGGTTCAGAGACAAGCGGTCAGACAGACATGAGCAGGCCGACACGCGAAAACCTACATCAGCACACAGCTTGCTCTTTTCTATTTTGTACATTTACGATGTGAAATTGGGGGTAGACATTTTTGACGGCCTTTATTATGTTTGAATGTAAAGGGTTTCTTTTGCTTCTGACAAATGCGAGCATGTGGCACGCATGGTTCGAACTCTGCGTTCGTTCGTCCGATCGTTCGTGAAGTGAGATCATGGATCGAGCTGTTTTCATCTCCATCTCTTTGGGTCCGCGTGTGCCTGTTTGCTGCGCCGCACAGTTGTCACGACAACCTGCGCGCCCGGCTCATGGCTGCCCTCCAAGCCGAGACAAAGCTGTCATCGACTGAACCAGGCGTGTGTCCACCGGACCTCGGGGGTGCTGCCACGGCTAACAAAAAGGCACAAAGACCCCGGCCCCTGGCACCGGCCCCGGGCCCGTCCACCGGCTATCCTGCCCCCCCCCCCCCGCACACCACTGCAGGCTGCTTTGTGCCTGCTCCAAGGAGAGGAAGTTCCTCTCATCTCCTTTTCAAGGTAGCCCTGCCACCCATGCCCTTCTTTCACACAGGCAGAGTCATAAAAAAATAAAAAAATAAATGAAAATAAGGAGCCATACTTCAGGGTACAAACATAGTTTATATACAGTACCTTGTTTTTATTTTATTGAGTTAGTTTTGACTTCAAAAGAAGCTTTCTTAAGTTTAATTATGTAGACTTCGTCATAGACGCGTCTCTCTATCACCTAGAAAGCAATAAAAGAGATAAAATTGACGTTAACTTACAAAAGTACAGTTCGAACTGGAAGGTCAACTGCACCAGTTGATGGTGGCTGATGAAATGTCTTTTCCATTGTGGAAAAATCCCAGAATGAGTCCCGTCTCAACAGCAGGCTACAACTACAACTGCAGCTCTGCACGGTGGTAGCAGGCTAGCCGCCTGTGAAAGGAAGCGGCAAAAGTGAGTTTTAACAGTTGTTGACCGGTCATGTAGCTCCTTTAAGTCAGAGTGAAGTCACAAGTCCTTAAAATTAGGGCTTGGTTCGGACTTGGGTTCAAGTGCAGAAAATCTAAGTCCAGCCCTATTCTACCAGATATGGTCCAAGACTTTTTAACTTTTATAATCTGTTGTCATTTAAAGTTGGACATTGTTAGCTATTAATGAACACATGGTCAGTGTTAGAGATACAATTTCACAGATAGGCTTAAATATTATTCAGTAGATGATTACTAATAGACACACTGCATGACTATGCCCTGAAGAAAACAGCTAGCCACACAAAACCTTCCCTTCTCATAGTAGTTCTGTCTTTTGTGGGAGTCGACAGTGTTTTGACAGATTTAACTTATCAGTTGCGGCTGGTCAATGGGAGGTGCTGGGATGCACCGGCCTTCGTTAAAATGGAGAGAACTGCTATCATGCAAGAGACATGAAAGGCTATGAGTGCCTATAAGCAATGATTTAAATGTGTTCCAGCTGGACTTCAACATGTAGACTGTCAGTAGTGGGCAGCCACATAGACCTTGAGAACTAGACGGTCAACTCACCCTCCTCCTGGTTGTCGGTTGGCGATCATGCCAGACTCTATGGAGGACGATGAACCTTTCCCTGTCATGTGAGCTGAGTCAGATCTTTTACTTGGAGAATATGAGTTTTCCAGAAGGTTGACAGTGGAATTTTTAGTTGTTTGTTAATGACCACCAATCAACCAATCAGCATCTGTTGCCAGGTAAGATCCTGGACCCGACCGGCTTACACATTCAACAGCAGAAGACATGACATGTGAAGCATCTCTCAGCTATACTTTAGTTTGCTTCCCTCTCCCCTTTCTTAAAAGTCCTGGGAATGAGCTCGGCCTCATTTACAGCAAAGAGGAGATTCTGTTTATGGACAATGACGTGTCTGAGATATTTTCAGATACTGTTTAGTTAACTGCTGAGGCCAAGAGATGCTTTTCTACTTCAATAAGGGTCAGAGGGTTTCTCAGAATAACGACGACCCACGAGAGGCTGAGTGCTTCGGCCATGTTGTCCCTGGAGAAAAAAGCTTCAGACTGAAATGACTGACTTCAACCGCAGGGTTGCTGATAAATGTGCCAACAACAAAGTAAGTCCCCCCAGCCGCCTCTGCTACCTATCCGTTATAGGACGGGTAGAGATGATGACTGACAAACTCATCCTAATGTGCAGAATAGTTGCATCAGTAGGATTTACCGGTGAGAAAACTGTTACACATCCAAGGACATCTGTCATTTCAGTTGCATTTAAAATGCAAAGTGTGTGGACAGGCTGTGTCTAGTGGCGAGTCGACGGCCTTTGGTATGTCAGTCACTCCACAGTATGAGATGTGACACTGAGCTCACGCATTTGTCACAACAGAGCCATGTCAGCCCATGAGCATACCTGTGTTTAACTCAGAGTGACAGATCATTTAGGACTCTGTGTTGAACCAGCTGCTGTTCTGACCTCTGAGGCAAAGCAGAACCAAAGAAAATGTCTTAAAGTGAGAGTTATTTATTTAATTTCTTTTTAAAATCATATTTTTTGACCTCTTTTGCTCCTCCTGTGGTCTCCCCTACGTGAGATTTCTCATGTACTGATTGAAAAATGTGGTAATTCAGAAACTTTACGGCCTTTTTTTTGTTTTTTTGTTTTTTTAAATTTGCGGGGTTAGTGAAAGACCTGCAACCAACGTACAGATATTTTAAAATACAACTACTAAATAAATAAAGTAAAATCACTTAGGATGCTTTCACACACGTGATTTTAAATGTAATTTAAAATAGAACAGAGAGATCTGCCAAATATTCAAAGATGACAACTAAAAGATGACATGGATGAGTTTATTTATTTATTCATTTGCTCCCTCTGACTTCAGTGAAAGCAACATGTTTCAAAGAGAGTTGGAATTAGAGCATTTTTAGGATTATATTGCATCACTTCTGAGGTGGTCAGTTGTAGTTTTGAAAATAAATTCTTGCTTAAATGGGGTTAAGCTGGCTCTCTGTTATTTTATTTTAATTATTTCTTTTTTGGGGGGGGGCACGCTGCTGTAATATGAGCAGAATGTATTTACTCATGTTGATTTCACACATGTGCACGTAGTTTTTAATGTCAGTGATTCAGCATCTTGTTTCCTGCGTTCATAGGTTTTGTCAGATCTGTTGAATCGTTTCAGGCTTTTATATGCTGTAGGTGATGAAATTGTTCTTTTACAATCTCAATCTCAAACTGAGAAACAACATACGTAAGTTGTCAATTGTTGTCTCTCCTTGTCTATATGTCTGAATGCTCTTTTTAAATACAATGGTTAGTCATTACTGTGAGCCTTAATACTCAGCTTCAACTGTTTTGTCATATGTGACTTTTTTTTTCTTTTTCTGTCTCAACGTTCTCAGACGGATGCAACAGATTGAATGAATAGGATTCTTATTTTTCTCTGAAAACTCAATAATTGTTCAGTTTTAACGTTTGATATTTTCAAGATTCCTTTATTGTCACTCAGACTGCATCACCAAAGGAAATTTCAAGTGTGGCTTCCTCAGATTAAAAACACAGAAGTCAGTGGAAATAAATAAGATGTGCATGGAAATCAGCCTAAATAAAACAGTGCAAATGACTATAAAAAATGGTAGTGCAAATGATCTTTAAATGGGAATAAATACAATATACAGACTAGAGTTTGAATTGTTAACCTGATGGCTCCTGAACCAGTCCTTCTCCTGGCCGCTTCCACCAGTTCCTCTGAGAGAACATCGAGGTGCTCCCAGACCAGCTAAGAGATGTAGGCCCCGATCGTACACCTCCCGCTACCCACAAATTGCGGGTTTAGGAACCTCCGCTAACCACTAATGCAATCTTCCGCTTCCCTAAAGCCGCTACCTGCTCTGCCGATTCGCTTACTCACATTGTAGGTGTGGCAATGGGCGTGTCTTTTGCGCTTTCCGCAAACTCGGTATCTTGCAATCGCAGGTTTAGGATAGCGGGTAGTCTGACCACCTGCTACCTGCTATCCTAAACCAGCGATCGCAAGATACCGAGTTTGCGGAAAGTGCAACCCGCATGTTGGCGCGTAAAAGAGTGTGTCCAAATGGCATAAATGTGCGTCCACCTGGTCACATGTGGACGTGCACAAACGGCTCAACCTCTCGATTACGCATCACCGTATTACTTGCATAAGTTTTTATTCTCTTGAGGTCAGAGGATGTCTGGTCAGCAGTTGTGGTGGATATCAGAATAGTCACGGCCAGACACGTCAGTCATGATCTCATTCAGATGTCTGCTGTGGAGGAAACCAAGGAGATCTTTGGGACATTTCCCCTCAAAATCCGTCATGGCCGACATCACAGTCACTTCTGTTTTTAAACAGGTCAGATCATCAAATAGAGCTCTGTGGCTCTGGTGTCAAGCTGGAAAAGGTTGGATCCGGGAATTTATTTCCGATATGTCTGAAACTGTTGGTGGTCGAGGAGGGACAGGAACATTAATTGTTCGTGATCTTTAAATGCACATCCAATGATTCGTTCTGCAGTATTTTAAAAAGCACATCAGCTGCGCCAAGACACACAACTGTCTAAGACTTCCAGCACCCCCTGCTGAAAATATGTTCCCGCGGCTCTGTCTGAGCGTGTTTACCGGGAGCGCACCAACTATCTGGGACTTTCAGGTAGCCGATAGGAATTGTCTGTGTCAACATTTTTTTATGTGTATATCAGTGCAGAGGAGGAGGAGGAAGGAAGCAGAGTCCCAGATGAGCTGCCCATGAGTGCTGCTCCGATCTGGATGAAAAGACGCTCCATAGCGGTTTGCGGGTAGCGCAACCTGCTCTTAAAGGCAATGGCTACTGATGCACTGATTGGTTTAACAGGAGGAACGCCCTAACCACATATGCGTAATATAGTGGTTAGCGCAGGTAAGATCGCGGGTTTACGGAGGTGGAAGATTGCGTTCTTTGTGGGGGAACGCCCCTCCCCCTACCCGCTATCCCTTAATAGCAGCTTTAGGAGGTTTGGGGCAAAATCGGGCCCATGATCTCTCCATCGTGTCCTGGGTCTGCCCCGCAGTCTTCTCCCAGTTGGACATGCTCCAAAACACCTCTCCAGGGAGGCTGTCCAGGAGGGCATCCTAGCCAGACGCCCGAACCACCTCAACTGGCTCCTCTCGATGTGAAGGAGCACCGGCTCTACTCTGAGTCTCTCCAGAATGACTGAACTTCTCACCCTATCTCTAAGTTCACCCTGCAGAGAAAACCCATTTCTGCCGCTTGCATCCGTGATCTCGTTCTTTCGGTCACTACCCACAGTTCATGACCTTAGCTGGGGGTTGGAACAAAGATCCACTTGAGGCAGAACCTCACTCAGAACCTCACGCCCACTTTGCAAATGAACTGACAATACTCAGCAATCACCAAAAAAGTAGTAGTGAACTTTCAAACTACACGGGAACATTTGCAGTTTGAAAATAGAACAGAACAGGCAACGTAGGCCCGTCTTTGTCCCATACGAGGTATCCCTGTGATGAAGGTCATCCAATCATGATCTCACCAATGATGTCATGGAGGCGGATGTTCGGGAGTGAAGTACAGTTTGGAGTCAGAACAAGATCTCCAGCCTCTTAATGAATATGACCTCTGATACCTTCCCACAATTCCCTGGGCTCTCATTTTCCCCTCTCCAAAAATAAAAACAAAACATAGAAACTAAAGTGTTTAATGATTCCAAAAGCTCTGGGGTGACTTCCAGCTCTAATCAATGAACCCCATCTATGGGGAGCCAGCATCCCTGGTGACTGACGTGCTTGGCAACCGCGGTTCACCCTGGTGATAAGTTCCCCTTAACTTTTTTTTTTTTTCCCTCTCAGTTTGGAGCATCTGGCTAAACTGGTGAGACTGAATCATTGCATAAACTTTTCCCCTCTTTCAACCTGTCTGCTCTTTTTTTTTTTTTGTTTCACTTGTTTGTTTGCACATTTCATACTTTGTTTATTGCTTTCATAATGACTTTCGCAGCCATGTGGCAAACAGGAGAAACGAATGGGAAACCATGAGGTAGAGTTGGAAATGATACATAATAAAAAGAAAGAGTCAGTTATCACTTCAGTGCAGCATTTTCCTTCGAAGGAGAAAAACTTCCTCATGGTCTCCTACTTAAGCACTGAAGCGAAGAGCGGAAATATTCTGGAAGTCTAAGAGGTCACTCCCACGGTCACTGACACTGTAATGTTTCTCTCGGACTCACTGCAGTTATTTAACCCTCAACTTTTTGCTTTGGAAGCTTTATAAAATTTGAGAGCTTTGTTGGGACAATCGGCTAAACACTTTCCTTTCCAAAACCAGTTTTAAGTGCTTGGAGACTCCCCTGTTTCACCGGAGTTCCCCTCATCTAAAATGACCTGGAAAACACCTGAAAAGTGTTTGGAAAACATGGAGGGAGGAGCATTTTCCATCCACTGCTCCTCTCATTGATGAAATGTTTCCTCTTCCTCTTCAATTATTCAGGCCGTTTTCATTGGAGAAGTCCCAGTGGCACCCAGTTAGATTTGCATCCTGATTTATTTGTCATATATCCTTTATATCTCTAAATTCTTTATACCTCTCCAGGGGCCCCATGCATCTTTCATGGACTCCTCAGCAGTGTTTGCAGGCCAGATCCAAACACATTTTACACGTCATGCTGCAGCTGCAGCTCGCACATTTCACCTCGGGTGTGTAGTGTGAATGAAAAATTTATTGTCTGGTGTCGTTAACTTTTTCTTTGCCCCCCCCTCCTCCTCACACCGCCAAGTTTTTGGCGATGTCAGTGTTGAGTAGCCACCTCACAGGCTGCTCCTCCTACTTTCCTTCTTTTTCTGGTTCGTGCTGAACTTTGAAAATCACAAGAGAAGCGTCTCTCTGACCTGGAAAGGCTGTTTTACCCAGAATGAGTGACTGACACAATCAGGTGAATATGGAAATCAGATTTTGATGCTACCTACAGAGCGAGTCGAGACAACTTTATTTATTAAAACGCTTTTAACAAGGCAGGTTCTTCAGAGCTGTTTTTTTTTTTTTAACTTCATTCACAAATTATATATCAATATCAATTTGGCAGCAAGGAGGGTATCAAACTGTTTTAGACAAGAGCTTTTTTCTGGCCAGACCTTTTTTGTTTGTTATTTATGCCATTGACAGACAGTTGCAAAAAAAGAAAAAAAAAAGCCTGAAAGAGATAAATTTGTCACATAGTTGAATATGACAATGCTTTGAAGTGGCACTGCATAGACCTTACCCACCCCCCCCCCCCCCCCCCCACCCCCCCCCCCCCCCCCCCCCCCCCCCACACACACACACACCACAGAGCATAGGGATAAAGATTATCATGTTTGTAATGGTGTAAATTTAATTCTCTGTTTGGCCTCCATCGCAGTTACACTCACCCACGCAGGATGGTATACGGGAAAAGGATTCCCAACTGATTAATTCCCCAACAATTACTCCCCCCGTCTGGCTCTGCTGACATGCTGTCAGTCGCCGCCGTTCCACTGATTTTCATTTTCCTAACACAAGCTGAGGCGCTGCATATGTGGTGGGCAGAGAGGGAAACACTGGACTGGACTGAAGTGCAGCGTGCACGGACAGATCAGTGCCTGAATGGGCCAACTAGCCTTACAATCTCCATCTGCTCGGGCCGGCCGTGGATGAGTAAGGGAATGACGGAGGGATGGAGAGACAGAGAGAGAAGAAAGGAGGCAGAATGATGGAGGAACTATTAAATATAGATCAGGCAGTGGAGAGCGTACTGGCTGTTGTTGGGAGACTTCTGTATCACAGTGAAGCTACATTTCTTCATTTCTCTTTTTTTATTTTGGTGCTTTATGTGTGAAGAAAAGTCTTGTCTTTATCCTGTTTTATTCATTTTCTATTACTTCATTATTGGCTTTTGTCCCTTTTATTTTTTTTCCAGGACTGATTTTCTTAATGGAGCCTGTTTCATTTTCTCTTGTTTTTTTTCCTCAATATTATTTTTCCCCCTTTTATCCTTATTTTCATAATTTCTTTATATCTTGTTCTTCCCATTTTTCAAATTTCATAGCTTTACCTCTTTAATTACATCATTTAAGATGTTTTGTTTCTTTGCTTCATCATCTATTTCCTTTCTTCCGTCATTCTTTTCATTCCTTCCCTCAGTTTTATGGTCTTTCTTTGGAATTACCCGCCATCTCTTTCCCTTCGTCTTTGGGCTGCTCATCTGAATGCAAGACCACCTGTGTGTAACTGCATGAATCAGTGATGAATCTTGCTATCTACAGGGTTTAAATGGAGATGCTTTATAAGAAAAAAAAAAAGTTCAAGACCACAGAGGTGGAACCAGCTGAAGTGAAGTGAGCTGCAGCCGAGTTTGATGTTAATTCAACCTCTTAGATGCGACTCGTGGTGGTTTCAGGTGGCGTCTCGTGCTTCATGACAGCTCGCTAACGCAGCTCCTCTGAGGTGTCTCTGCCACATTTTCTTCCCGTTTGCCATCTAATTCACACTTCCCTAAGGCACACGCCCAACGGAGGAAAAAAAAAAATTAGATGGTAAAACATTGTAAAAACATCTTCTGATGACAGTCGTAGCATGGAAAGGATGGGTGGGGCAACTGAGAGGGTATCTGGGTCATGTACCCATGTCCAGAACAGTTGGCAGTTTTTTTACCCCCTCTCTCTCTCTCTCTCTCTCTCTCTCTCTCTCTCGATGTCTTTTTCCTTCTGGCAGATTTCTTCATCAGGTTGGAAGAAATACGGCCTTCTCTCACGAAACACGGTGCTCTGGGTAGAGTGGTGGGGTGGGAGGATGGGTGGGGGAGGCAACAACCAGCCTGACTGGAAAACCATGTTCGTATATTTTTAATTTATGTGATACCACCTGGCTAATGGTGTTTTTGGATCCGCTGGCTACCCGCAAGCCCCGAACAGAGCTTGTTTCAAATGATAAGGCCTCCATGAAATGCGCTGAAATTATTAATGCGTCCTGCATTATGAGTTGGTGATCATAATATTGGAATTTTAAAACATTCCAGAAATGTCAGGTAGCATTAGCATGCATTGATGGCATCCCAAACAGCCCATGTACATCACATGGGAAAAGTAATTTTTTTTCTTTACATATTAATTATTACACAGCCAGTATATAAAATAGAAACACTTTTTTTTTTTTTAAACAACTTGAAAAATTCGGCTCCAAAATGATTTGATTCAGATGTGAAATAAGAACTTTTTTTTCATCAAACATTTAGGTCTTCTGCAGTCTCAAAGGCACCATTAAAAACATATTGCTTTATCTAAAATTTTCCCCCAGTGGCTCATAACAACATTGTGATGTCAACATTTCAGGAAATGCTAACACAGTCTTGCTGAACTTACAGTAACACACAGGCCACTGATGTTATCCTGCCCATCGATTGCTTCTGTGGCCCTAAGTACTGACGGCTTCAGCTTCAGACAGCATGAGACCATAAAAGGCAGATTGGCCAAACACAGCATCATATGATTATATGAAATATTGATAGGAGTGGTCTCCTCTCCCATCAGTCTTCGTGAGCTAATAAATGGACAACTGACCAGCCCTGACTGGACTTGAAATGTTCTGGGGAGACAAACAAGTGGAAAAAGCAGCAGAGCCTTCAGACTTTCACATGTAACTGAGTGTACAGGCTTAGAACCAGCTGTCTAATCTTTACTACTAGATTCAGGTTTAATTTAGCCCAACAGGTAAAACAATATGGATACAGGTGGTGGTAAAAAACAAAAAAGAAAACAAAAAAAAACAGAATAAAATTTTAAAAATATGTTAACAAAACAGGGACGAAAATACAACACTAGAAATAATATTCTGGAAAAAAAACAACAACAAAAAACAAACAAAAAAAAAAAAATGCCAGCTCAAAAAACAGACCTCTAAAAGGCTACAAGGTCTGGCATTCAATTTAAATCTAAAAGTTAAAATACCAGGGGTTGGCTGGCTGCAGGTGCAGTGGTGAGAGGACAAGATTGTCTAGAGCAGTGGTTCTCAAGTGGTGGGTCGTGACCCGAAAGTGGGTCGCAGACCTGCTTTCAGTGGGTCGTGGGCCTTTGCCTGGGGAAAGGAAATGCTAAAAAAAAAAAAAAAAAAAAAAAAAAAGCATGTCATTCATACTCCTTAACAGTAGATGGCGATAATGCCCTCTAATACCATACACACACCATAGAAAAAGACCTGCAAAGTTTGTTTACATATGTTGAGCATGGTGAAACACAGATACAACGAAGAATATATGAGATATGGATTTTCTTATCTTGAAGACAAAGGTCAGTGAGTTGTTATTCAGCTAAAACTATATATTTTGAGTTCTTTTTGAAACTACTGCTCAAAAACTACCTTTCACTTGAGTGAAAGGTAGCACTGCAATGCCTGCTGCCATGAGACAGGTGCCTGCTGTTCTTCAGAGAGGTTAAAGAGGTCAGGGCCATGATGACTAAACAGCTGATAATAACATTTTTTGATTACATTCATTCCTAAAAGAAGGAGAACCACATGGTCCTTGTTGGTTTTTGACAACCCCGCTGTGGTACCACCGGCCCAAACACTGTGATATCTAGCTCAACATATCGACATGCAGGACAGTGGCCGTTCGAGGATTGGGATTGCTCACCCATCGGCCCTGAAAATGCCCTGAAAAGGCTGGCTAAAGAAGCTCTCTGATATGGTGGTTACCATAGAACCAGTCCTTGAGAGCCGTAACCCTGCATGCCTTGGATGTTTCCCTGCTTCAGCGCACCGAATTCACATGAATGAGTCGTTCATAGTCTGTGCAGAGTCTATGATGACAAGCTGATGATGATCCATTCATTAGAATGAGGTGCGCTGAACCAGGGAAACTTCTAAGACATGCAGAGCTGTGGCTCTTGAGGACCAGGGTTGAAGACCCCTGGTCTAGAAGAAGGTTAGCCATAACACCTCCTAGCTTTATGGTTAACTCACGGCATAGTGTGACAAGGTGCTTGTGGTAGAACCGGTCCCTGAGTCTGTGAGCTGGTGCCCCCAGCAGATGTTTTGCTCCTTGCATCTACTTTCCTGTACAGCTGACGTTACTTCTCCAGGCTGTGGGGCTCTAGGCCAGGGAAGGACACGTTCTTTATCAAATTCCCCGGCATCGTGACCCGGCTTTTGACAACGCTGGCCCCTAACCGTACTGGACCCGCAGTTTTAGCTAGCGGTCGAGGGGCTGTCTGCAGTGCTAGTAAACCCTGGGTCCGTTTGTTAAGCTGCTCCTGCTGTCTTTCTAACAACTGTTGTGAGGCGATAACCTCTGGGTCAACTGTTATGCTTGGCATTTTATACCAGAACGATGTACCACACTAAAAGGAGGAACAGAGTAACTCTGACCCATTGGCTTCCCAAGTCTGCCACTCATATTCCCAATGAATGTCCTCTGCTCTAATGTCCAGCAGTGTGTACTCTGGATCCTGTCTTACGAACCATTTTAATTCCCCGCAAAAGTTGGGGTCTTGCACATGCTCAACAAACTGGTCTCTAACGAGACCAGGGGCATCTGACAATCGTCTTGGTCCACAGTGTTCAACCTTTTCTATTATACAACGCAATGCATGTGAAAACTCCTGCAATGATTCATCCTCCTGCTGCTTCCTAGAAAAAAAGAGAGACTGCAGCAGAGAAGCATACCAATTACCAATTACGGTTAGATAGTAGACCCATAGATGTCCTGTAATATACATAATATTTGCTCTGGGTCCTCCCTTGTCTGCCCTCACCCTGTACTTTATTTCATTTATTGGTTCAGGGATGATTAGTATTATTTTTCTTAACAGACTCAGTCATTTAAACAATAAAGTAAATTGCAAGCATGTAGAGAAATAACCTAATAACCCAATTTCTTCAATTAATTATTCAAATTGTTATGCTGCACACATAATAATAAATATAAACAGACTGTGTTGACACTGAACCAAGCTCTACGTATTTTCTGCTAGATGATAATAAAAGAAATAATCTTGGTCAACAGGCTGTAGTCGTCTGGTCCTCAGTGTTGCCTTCATCTCCTCCACCCAGTCCTCAACTGGGATTCCAGTAGTTCCCCAAAACAGAGGACACTTTCTCTCCTTAGGCATATAAAAGCAGACATTCAAGGCGTAAAGGCTCATTATAATCAAAGTTTGATGCGTCTCCACCAATGATGTCAGCTGCAGCTCCATCTTGCAGCTACTCAGACTCAGCATGATGTCGTTGATCCAAGTCCCTTGGTTCTAGCACCCTGTTTACAGCCATAACTGGACTGGCAGATACCACAGCACAGGTGAAAAGCATGAGACAGAGACAGCCAGAAGTAAGGCTGCCTCAAAGAGCACGCTGCGTGGTCTATTTGGGTCGATACCACAAACCTAGAAAAAAAAACCCCCCAAAAACTCAATTTTACCACAGCACAATGGCAGAAAAGTGTAACAGAGTGTAGGCTCAGGTCCAGCAGTTTAATTTTCCAAATTGGCTTAAGATTTAACTTGGCACAACAGATAAAACAATATGGATGCAGGTGGTGGTCAAGAAAAGAGGCTGAGACAGAATAATGTTTTAAAAATATATTTACAAAACAATGAGAAAAATACAACACTTAAAATAATAATATGTAAAATAAATAAATAAAAACAAAAAAGAAAATGCCAGTTCAAAAAAGATCTCTAAAATACCATACTAGGTCCAGCATGTAATTGAAAATCTACAACAGTTAAAGTACCAAGGACTGGGGGGTGCACGTGGTGAGAGCACAGAGAACAGAGCACTCACTTCGGCCTTGCTGGGATGTGCCAAAAATGACCACTACACACGGGAAGTGATGGGGCTGACATGAGAAACTCTATCAAACCTCCACCGTCAACCAGCGACCACGCTTGACCCAAACGCCATAAAAACATATACAGACGCGTTAAGAAACTAACCAGAAGTGCAGCACAATGTGCGAGCCGCTTATTGCGCAATACAGTGGCTGGCAGGGGATCCACACACGAATGTTTTATATCATAAGTGCTGTGTGCACACTGGATAAACTGACGAGTTATATCTTTAATGCTCCTTTTTTTCTTCTTGATAACAACTTGTTTTCCCTGACTTTCCAATTTGTGAAATGTGATTTATTTACCTCTTAAAATTCAATTTAAGAAGCCCTTATTGTCTTTTAATACAGTTAATCATGCACACAGTAAATTGGTGAGCATATTTGTCAGGGTAATTAGTTTTATTTTTCTTAATCAGACTCAGTCATTTCAACAATGAAGTAAATTGCAAGCACGTAGCGGGAGAACCTAATAAGCCAATTTCTAAAATTAATTATTCAAATTGTTGTTCTGCCGCGCACATAAAAACAAATATAAACAGACTGTGTTGACACTGAACCGAGCTCTGCATGTTTTCTTGGACAGCTGGTTGAGAGAGAAGAAAGATCCCGGGGTCTGCAGCAATCAGAGGAAAGTTGAAGCGGATTGAGCGGCGATCAAAGGAGCCAGCGCACAAACACGAGCAAACACACATGAAGCGATGGGCCCTGCTGATAAGTTGCCTGTAGCTTCTTTTAATAGTTTTGTTCAATTAGGAGACACGGATATTCTCGCCCCCAAAAAGTATGTCTTATCAGAGATGTTTATCCTGTTTTATGCTGGGAAGAGTGTAAAATCTTGGCAGTAAAAGATAGAGTTATCAGTCTAAGCAGCGTGATGTTTGTCAGAGTGATTATCACAGCTCCTATCTACTTTTTATCTGAGACTGAAGTGGTTGTGCAAGAGAAAAAAAAACAATAAAAGTATCAGTGATTGATAACCTTAGACTGCAAAACACTTGGGTGGATTTTGAACACTTTTCCAGAACCTAGAGGTTTGAGATCCAGACTAGACACTGCTCTGCTCTTTGTATTAAGTTCAAATAAATACAAGTAGGTTACATACTTCTTTCCCCTTTGAAATCAAAACAAAGACAATTTCAACTTTGCGAAGAACGTAACTCATTAGTTGCGCACCCATTTCAAAGGACAGAGAGAGGAAAAGCAGTTTTTAACAAGCCTTTAGTTGTTGGGAGGAATAAGTGTAAGCAGTCTTCCATCAGCTGCACACATTCCACTGATGAGACCGTAGCGACAAAGACATTTATGCAAAGTTGCGACCTCACACTTTCAGCGCTCCCCGTCACACGGCCGACAACTTTGATGCCATATTAGACGTGAGGCAACAAACTTGATACGGGTATTTACCAACAAATCCTTCTCCTCACTTGTAGGTGGTACGCAGTAAGAGGATTAGTTCTTCTGCTGTCAGGCTTTAAGGGAACTGAAACTTTGGAATTTAATTGTTCCGTTGTCTAAAACACGACAATGTGAATACAGGAGTGAACTGTGGGGGGAAAACTGTAATAAATCTAATTCCTGGGACAAAGTATGTGCTAGAGCAAAGGTGTCAGACTCATTTTCACTGAGGGCCACATCAGCATCATGGTTGGCCTCGAAGGGTCAGATTGACAGCATGAATGTCACAAAATGCAATATAAATCAAAATAAATGAAACTACACCTTGTTAAATAACGGTTTCTGTATTTATTATGTATTATGTGTATTAACACAAAAGACAGGCCTACTGTTTCTTCACCTTGAGGTACAAACTTGCATTCGTTTTCCCATCATTCATGAAACTGCCTTCTTTGTTCATTAAATTTTCTTTTCTTGGACATGTTGGGGTTAATTTGTAGAGGTTTTTCTTAAGTTCGTAAGTTCTGAAAATCTTCATCATTGTTATATACTGTTATCTTGTTGGTAACGACAAAATGCATTATGGGAGATGTAGTTTATTGTCACATGTGCGCTTTAAAGCGGCATAAGCTTATTTTAAGTCTTAAAATATTGGTTTAAAATTTAGGCCAATAATGCACAAGCTCTCGAGGGCCACATAAAATGACGTGACGGGCCACATTTGGCCCACGGGCCTTGTGTTTGACACATGTGTGCTAGAGGTTTCTGGACCTCTTTAATGCAAGTTCAAAGCATCTAGACATTGGTCATGAAAATAATAATCACCTAACCTTAGAATAAAATAGAGAGCACTAAAGCCTCATGGATAGAAGGACCCTGCATCAATGATTTAAATGGTGATGGATCATTGATGCTCAAAAAGTCTGCTACACATACAAGTTTTAGATTTCTTCATGTTTTATCACCGCAGAAACAAACTCACAAGTCACCTGCTTCAAATTGCAAAAAGAGATTTTTGCATGTTTTGGAGGCCGTATTGGTTCTTATTGTTTCAGCTTTGTTATGCCTTCTGTGCTGCTGATGCAGTGGTCATTGCGCAAGCGAATGATCACGTCAACACGGCGCCTTAACGGGTTACAGCAGAGGTCGAGGTGCACGCTGCTCACCGCCATCTTTGTTCTGTCGCTAATGAGACAATGATGGTGTAACACGACAGGAGTCGCAGCTCATTCATACATAGGTGTCACGGTGTAAACTTATCTTTATTACCTTTAACCCACTATTTGATGTTTTTGTAACATCTGCGTTGCGAGCTAGCGCGTTGTTGTGACATTTATAATACATCACCTGCACAAACATCTTCTTAGTTTTTTTGCGGCAGCGTGTTAAAAGGTTAAAGACACTGGGGAGGGAGCATAGCTGGCTCAAATGATACCTAAGTGTTCAGCATACTCGCTACTGTTTGATCAGTCCCCCCCCCCCAACCCACAACATAGTCGACTCCCAATTAACGTTTTGTCCTGTATTTATTGTTTAAACATCTGCATTCGTTTCATTTTAAGTTCTGAAGCGTCTGATTGACTTGCAGCAGCAAGGAGACTGGGACAGACACTCATGGACCAAAGTTAAATAACCATGAGGTCGGGATACGTGAAACAGTTCCACCTCATTAAATGACACCCTACCCTCATTTTTGAAAATAACCACATGCTAAGAATTAGTTTTTCTTCCATCCTTTAATGGCTGGCCAGTCCAATTGTCCTGCAGCCAACTGTGAAAACTCCTGATGCATTTGATGTTCGGTATGCACATGCCACCAATATGATTTCTGACCGCACTGTTCAAAAAGCATAGGCTCTTATGAATAAACAAATAGCCTTATGTGATATTTCTTTTACCCACACAGTAATAAATATCACCAATATTATATTTCTCCATTTTTATTTTCAAATCATCATTTCTTCATGCAGTTGATCCTTATGTCTCGCATATCCGATAATAAATTAATCACATGAAACATTTCATGGCTGCCTCTTTGGAAAAGTTTTATTCCCATTTATTCAACACACCCTCAACGTATTCTTTAGGAACTTTTGAACAACTGCAAACATTGGAGCAGGAAAGGAAGGATTGAGGTTGAAGATGAAGAGCATCAAAATTTCGGAGGAACAGGCGAGAGGTGGGGTGAGGAAGGGAAAGAGCGGGGGGTGGGGGGGTGGGGGCTGTCGCAGATTTTTTACCTGAAGGCAAAAGCAGGCAAAGGAACCCGTAGGTTCAGCAGGGAGCAGCCGTGCCCGCCCCAGTTCCAGGAAGGCCCTCTCCACTGTGATCCATTATTCAGCAACAAGCACAATTAGCCCTCGTCAAGCTATTTTTACGCGCTCCGATAAGATAGATTCAATGTACAAAAGAACGCGCAACATCTCTCCCCCTGCTCCCCCCCTCCCGCACGTCACCACTTATTTATTTATTTGGCCCTTTAATGCGTTGGAATGGTATCGATGTAGCTTTTATCCCTTCACTTATTTATCAGGGCTTTGAAAGAGTTTGTTTAGAGCTGTTTAGTGAGGCATCATCGTCAAAGCTGCAGGGATGAGATGCGTTATGTTGACTCCTCTAGATCCATGCTATGATATACGGCCGTAATTTCTGTGTTCTTGAATCCAAATGGTTGGCGTTCAAAAAGGAATTGACCTCAGGGACCTTAATGAGCACTCAGCATCAGAGGCAGAGCATTAATACAGTCACACTAAGTGCAGGTGGTCATTTATATGACAGAATGCTTTAAGTTGGGTTTTGACATGGGCAGTCAGTTAGATTGTGCATTTGGCAGGCTTCTACTGCCATGCCAAAATAAAAAATGCTGTGTGTAACCACAAACTAATAGCATCTTTAAATGTACTACCACCTGCCCATAACTGCTCCTAAAGGAACCATTCAGTGTTTGGAAAAATATGATCATAGAGTTTGATATAAAGATTGATGCCACTCTTGTGGCTGTCCTTTAGATATTGAAAGCCTTGATAGCTTATGGGATAGAAATAGAAGAGATGGGAGAAACCAGCTGTACCAGGAAATTAACATAGTGAATCAGGTTTGTTCAGTCGTATGAAACCGAAAGCTAAAACCAACAGTTCATAGTTTGACGAGGATTAATCTCAGGTTCAGAAATTTACGTGGCCACATTATATCACTTTTGGCCCAACAACTCCAAAATCCTGCAATTATTTCAGAACGTCAAAGACCAAGAGTCACGAGGAAAAGCTGTTCCTAAAAATGAGCAGATATGAGTTCACTGATTTCTGATTGGTCGAATTCCTGGAGGCTTGCTGATGGGCGGAGCTGATGGCGTACGACTGCTGTTGCTTATCAAACCAGCACATTTTCAACACATCAATGCGTTACTACGTTTTCAACACTTTTGGTAAATGACCTCAAATCTTTCCATCCACTCATGTTTGAGCCAGAATCAGATTCAGAGTGTGAAACGAGTCAGCAAAGATTACACCTATGTTGTCTTTCAGATAAGTAATACATACGGGCAGCACGGTGGCTTAGTGGTTAGCACTGTTGCCTCACAGAAAGAAGGTTCTGGTTCGAACCGTGGCAGTGGCCTTTCTGTGTGAACCAGGAACCCTTTCACTGTGAGTCAGCAGTGCTGACCACCAAGCCACCGTGCTGCTTGCAAAACTCTAAAAAAAAAAAAAAGAAAAAAAAAAAATCACTGATATCTTGATATTCTGGATGTGCACTCCCTGGAAAAGGTACGGGAAAAGGTAGCCATCTGTGGCGTCATAGAGGGTCAGCACCAGTCCAGAAGGAAGAGTTTTTGAGCCTCCAGTCACATCTGAGACAGTGATTAATTATAATAACACCGGATGAGTCAGAAAACATGGAGAAACGGAATATGACCACTTTAAAGTGCGTTTGGCCTCAGCCTATGATGAAAAAGTAAATCATTTCTTCATTTAAGGAAACTCCGAGTCACAGGGAAGAACGTAATCAGTCACATAAGCATAACTTGGTGGTTGTAGCAGTGATTATTGCTGCGCTGTATCATTATTCATGGAACTGGGCTGTAATGCAGAATAAATGTATAATAAGGTTAGGCTGACGAGCAGAAAGTGTCTGAGCTCTCCTCATGTTTCAGAGCTTAATGTTCATAGTTCATACTTATACGTAGAACATAACTCAGTCCAAATTGGCTCACCTGCCATGTTCGCATGCTGTAAGGGAAATACCTCGGGTGCACCACTCCTCTACAAAATGACACTCACTTCTTGTTTAATTTTCATCCTAATTTTGCCAAAATGACTTGATCACTTCCTCTGAAAACTTTGCGTTTTGTCACGGCTTTGGGCCCCCGGCAGTTTTGTCTTTTCTTTCTTGAAGTGAGATGAAGATTCTCTTTGCTGTTGTCACACACTTATTATCAGAGCATCATTTTATCTTAATAAACATTAATTTGATTAGATAGCAGTTTGGAAGCTTATCTATCCAGGATCTGCTTTGATATCTTGGATGTCTGGAAATACATTTCCTCCCTATTTCGAGTGCATTTACCGCAAAATTGGCTTTGTGACTTCCTGCGCAGAGAGGAACTAGTTTCAAGTACTTGACATAGTTAAATACGCAGGTATGGGACTGAAACCAGGGTCTGACGTGACACGATTCAAAGTTGTCACTGTTCTAATTCAACCTTCCTCTACAGACCTGAAACAAGTCTCGAATGAGTCGAACTATTTAATTATTAGAGATCAATTTTTCCTTTTCTTTAAAAAGTCAGACCTGTATTTTTTTCACTCCTTGCCAATGCAAATGAGCCGTGCATCTGCATGGCCTTGTGATAAATATTCCTTGCATGAATGCTTGTGATATACATTCAGATATGTAAGACTGACTCTCAGAACCTGATTTATGAAGCGCTGCTTTTAAGTTCTTTTAAAAAAAAATGCCAGTGATCTTTTAAGAGCTAATGCTGCAAAGAACCGAAAATGCAACGTGATTCGCTCACATTAGCGTGTATTCCAGAGCGAGGCTTTTAGCACATTCTTTGCAGGTGTTGTCATTGCAGCAGATCAGGCAGGTAATTAGTCTAATTAAATGTCTGTGTGTGCGTGCGTGCTTGGAGGAGGTATTAGTGGGGTTCATTAGCCCACCCCCTTCTTCTCCACCCCTTTACCCAGCCCCAATTGATCTTTACAAGTCCTCTCTCCCCTTTCATTCCTTGCCTCCTGTCTGTTATCTCCAGCAGCGTTATCCCTGACCGCCTTCAGCCCACTTTCTTTCCCCAGTGGAGGTGGAGGTGGGTGCAGACATCAGGGCCGGCTGATCAAAGCCCCAAGCATCCCCAGGGAGGACATTTTCAGAGGCAGGAGGGAATTCAAACAAGGGTATAAGCCGGGAAATCAGAGCTGAGGTGAGAGGCGAGGGCGTTATTGTGGTTGTTGTGTCACCCAGGAGAGGGGCTGCCCCGTCCTTAAATCCCCCTAATGAGGGAGGGGAACTCACCAAGGCCGCTTTCACCTGGAAACGGTGGCGTGGTTTGCGTGGTGATAACTTTTGAAAGCTATTGGCTCTTTTTTTTTTTTTTTTTAAAGAGTGTGCATAAGAAGTGTGAGATGTGAGAAATCTCAGGACTTGTAAGAGCAGCGTGAAGTGTATTGAAGATGACAGAAGCATCAGAAACAACAAAGTGGTCCCAAGAGGCCGACAATATTCTGTGTGTGCAACAGTGTGTGATAGTGTGTGAGTGTCTGTTCCCTCTGAATGGCTCTATGGTAGTGTGTGTGTGTTCATATATATATATATATATATAAAGTCTTGTGTGTAGTTTGGGCCTGTTGTGTGTCTGTCTGTGTGTCTTTCTGTGCGTGTTTCATCATCAGAGACATGACAGGCGCGAACGCTGATTCAGTCTGGCGGTGCCAGCGCCTGAAAACGCCAGGGAACCTACCGGGGAGCAAATGATATTCATTGGTCTTAAACGCTCGGGTTGGCCGGCCGGCCTTGTTGCAACCGCCGGTGTCATGTTACATTATGACCTGAAGATGATGGGGGGGGGACAACACGGCTCCGGAGAGAGGAGAGACGGAGAGGATGAGGAGGAGGAAGAGGAGGGGTCAAAGCCAGGATGCAGGGTGGTGGCAGCTCAGCTGCGGTCATTTAAAGCAACAGCTTTCGGTTTGGGATGTAATTTTGTTGATTAGACATGTTCTTGGAGAGCGTCCCTCTGCAGACGTCCCAACTGATATTTTCTAGTTATATATCATTGTCTATTATAATATTTAATACATAGTTTGGTTAGGTTTGTAGTTTGTAGAAAAGTAGAAGTATTAAATTACTGATATATATATATTATTTATATATATATATTTTAAATATGCCTTTCTCTCAACTACAAATTAAAGAAACTATGGAGGTGCTGAAAAGCATTGTGTCAGAAGGGGGTGCTGCTCTGCAGTGTAGGGAACTCCTTCAACATCATAGACAATTTCAACTATTATCTCACTAGATATTTTGCTGATGATGATTGAATGATGATTTTTTTTTCCCCCTCACCTGTTTGTATATCTCTTTTTCCCACTTTCCCGTACATCTATATCCAGAACCTGCAGCTTGAAGAGTCTTTCTGTATGTCTCCCAGAGTCAAACCTTGGCTTTTACACCCGAAGATGAAACAGATCAGATTGTGAGATTGCACATTTATTAGGCTGCTAGCAGCAGGGCGCGCGCAGCCTCGGCGTCGCCGGCGTCCGCTTGGACGCGCTCAGATGCAGTGTTCGTGGGTTGTTTCTGTTGAGAGAAACGAGCCGCTGTCTCCATCACACCCACTTAGAAGAGGAGATCTTTAAAAGACACTTACGGGGTGTTTGAGAGATCAGTCTTTAAAAGTTGTTCAGCTGGAAAAAGAATTTGAGAATTTTCACACAGTTTTAAGTTACATGTACTGTGTGCTGCCTGCAAGAACGTTGCCATGGGTAAGCCTTTTGTTGTCGAGCATTATTGTTCAATCTAAAATAAAAAGGAAAGAAAGAAATGCAGCTTGGTTGAAAACTAAACAAAAAGGCATGTGTACCGAAGAAGAGGAATTGTTATGAGGAGATAACAATGGTGTCAAGATAAAACAAAGGCAGCATTTATTGGTTTGTGCCACTGAATGGCAGAGGTTTGATTGTGTACAGAGGGGAGGAGAGGCAGCTGTGGGGCTTTATGAAGACGCTCTATTGTCAGTCCATACCTTGGGCATGGATCAGTTTTGACAAAGCGCAATTATTCGCTGTCACCTTGCTCGTACTGTCGGATAATGAGGATGTTTTCACGAGCAGACAGAGAAACAGACTGAGAGTCACCACATGAAACAGTGTCATTGTACAGCCGGCGTCTGAGTCTCCCTCGCAGGGAGGCAGAATGAATAGATTTGTCTCAACGTTTTGTGTGGCGATGCAGTTTCTCTGTGTCGTTTCTGTCTCTGCCAATGTTGACAGGCTCAGTTTCATTCCCGGCCTTGGCTCGACGTTCTGCCAAGGTTTCTGCTGGAGTCTATTAAACTGTGGCTCTGCTGGACGCATTGCCCAGGACCATCAGCTGCATCGATTCAGACACTTCTGGACCCGATGGGGTATTGAAATCCAAGTAGGATATATGAGGAAAGTGAAAGTTTTCATCTACACAGGAGAAACAGTTGAACAGCCTGAGAATATTTTTTGGGATGTTTCTTTCTTAGAAGTGCCGAAAAAAACTTGGCATATTTGCAGCAACAAGTTGCAATAAAGAGTTTAATTAATTATTTTTTTTCTGAAATGTCGTGTTGTGTTGTTTTGATTCACTGGTGGCAAAATAGAGCAATAGCGAAAACTTAATTGAACACGTGTCACTAGTTACATGTTACGTTTGGTTTTGCTCTTTTGATTTATAGATACAGTCCACTGTTTGTTTTTATGGACGGAGATGTGTCTGTTGCAGCCACACATGACTGAATCTGTCTAATGATGAGGATAACATAAAACCCTGAGCAGCTAATCATCATGCACCTCTAATTAGTTTGTGGTTGATGTTGTTTTATGCTCAGGATACTTAATTCTTAGAGCTTTTTACCTGTTATTGTTTTTCTTTTAATAATTTACACATCTGCTGTGTCCTCGACTCCTGCTGATTTTACTGCTGCTTCAGCCTCCGAACCGGTCAGGTGTGTGAGCCGGCGCAACTGCTAGCTTCCCTGGTTCCCTCTCACACAGTCTGCGCACGTCTTGGGTTAGCTGTTAACCTGACCATCTCCTCGGCGATGCAGCTGCACCGACATCTGTGCCCCGTCTCTTTTCCATCCGCCCCGTTCCCTCGTATAACCCGCCGTCCCTCTGATGGCTATGAATAAAGGAGGGAACAAGCTGGATACTCCGTTTCACTGCATTCTGCTGGGACTGAACACATCGGTGATACATGTACAAGCATTCACCTTCACCTCACTTTTGTAAAGTATCCGGCCAATAGCGCCAAATGAACAGATCATAGCTATCATTTGTTGACCAGGGCTGTTGTTGGTAGGTTTACTAATTAAGCCACTCATTCCTGAAGTAACTAAAAATTCTGATGCAATAAATTTGGTACATACACAGCCTCAATATCACTTGCTTATTGTCTTGACACTGTTACTTTTGATTTTAATAAGAAAAAATTTCAATTAATCTCAGAGTTTTTTTTTCTCCAAATCTTACTGTTACCAGATGATAACTATCAGCCAGAAGCAGTCATTTGTAGTCGTCCCAAGTATCGGGTTTGGTGTTACAGTTAAGGGCCGTGTATACTCTCACAGCAATGTGTCGCCTTCAGCTTGTCGCCGGTATGCCGCAGTCACTTTTGATTTATACTCAATTTTGAAGCGCACTCTGCGCTATGTTATTCCACGCCACAACGCAAGAGGGACAGTCACGAACTAGTTAAACTTACTAAACTTATCTCTTGCGTTTTTCCACTTCCTCACCGTCTCGGCCGAAAGACGAAGAAACAGGCCTCTCCCCAGGCATTGGTTACGCCTTACACACTTCTGGATAAAAAGAGCGCAGGAAAAGACTAAACTAAAAAAGCTGGTCGGAGTTGCTATTTATCAACAGCAATGGAGATGCATCAGGGGAAATCTGCAGTTAGTACCGAGCAGAATGCATGAATGAATGTCGGTAGCTATTACAACAACAGTGGCGCGTCTCCCGCGTGACGTCACAGCCGCATACCGCCGAATACATTTTAGACAATATATTACGCCATAATACTACAGGTTTGATTGATTTCCAAATGACATGGTCACTCTTCATGGTGTTGAACTCTTACTATCAAATGCTTTGAGCTATGAGTCAAAAATGTGGTAATGCTTGTAAGCCCCGCTGTTGCGGGCATGTGTATGTTGTAAAACAATGTAATCACAAGCTTTATTGGGTTTAAACGGCCCGGTCATGTGCCCCGCCCCGGTCTGGCAGTGGCATGTTTCGCTGCTGAGCATCAGGTGTATTTGGATGATTTGGCTACCTGTGCTGCAGAGCTGCATGGCAGCTGAAGTTTACACCATCAGATCTAATTACGCTCTGTACAAATAGACTTTACTGAAACTGTCATTCCTGTATTTACTGTATTGTTTATACTGTGCTTTTAAGTGTCCTTGCAGTGCTACCATGGACACTATGTATGCTAAAACTACTATTTTGTCATTAAAACACAAATAGGGCTGATATAAATTTGCGTGTCTAAAATCTAAACTTGGCTCCAGTAGATCCCTGTGACCCTGCAGAGGATTAAACGGGCATAGATAATGGATGGATGGATAGATAAAATCTAAACTTTTTGTCATATTAAAAAAAAAGTGCTGAATGAGTGACAACATGTTGTTAACTTCAACTGCAAGCAATGCATTTGTACTCGGTGTATAAATATCATTTATGTAAATACGAACAGCAATAAACACAAACTTTCATGACAGTAAACACAAACGTAAGGCCTTTTCCTTGTATTAGGTCTTTTAGTATCGTATTCGACACACTCGTGCACAGAGGGTAGCTAGTAAATACTGTCAGCAATCAAAGCAAATATTAAACCTCTATAAATGCATGTATTTTTAATCATTTAGCATAAGCTTTCATGACTTGGATGACTGGGAATCTGCACAAGCATCCTGTATTAAAAACACGAGCTGAGAGTTGTTAAATATAACTTTGAGCAGGCATGGCCTACGCTCTGCAAACACATGAATCAACAGCTGAGCTTTTATCATGCAATTTTGCAGCTGCTGTTAAATCCTATTTGCAAATGTAATGTTTGTTTGTGAGAGTCTAAGAAAAGCGCAGCCTGGTGCGGCTTTCGGTAAGGAGACATGCTGAAAATCCCTGCCTCTTGCATCTTGGCACAGCACAAATTGGCATGTAGGAGGGACCATGTTAATATGGTGTGAGACTGCTAATGGCTTTATGATTGGATAATTAGAGGAAGGTGGGTAATTAGGGGAGAAGTCTGCGCTTGGTTTCCCTGTTGGAGTGAGTAGGAACAGGAAGGCTCCCTGCTGGCTGTTGAAGGGTGTTTATGAGTGTGAGCAGGAAAGTGTGTGTTTTTGGATGTCATTGCTGCTGGCTAATGGTATAAATCCTCTCTTTGCCAATTTAAGATTCCAGGCATTTAAACAAAGTTGTACTGAACTAAAGGAAATGCGAATACGTTGCTCATACTGTAGCTGAAGCCATGTGATTCAGAAGCCTTTGGAAGGGTGGGAGAATGATTATAAACCCTTCTGTTCAAACTGTATGATCACCCAAATCAGGAATCACTCTCTAGCATGAAATGATCTTAGCCTAATGAGAGTCAAGAATTACCCAGAATTTTGGCAAATTTTTTATGTCATCACCCACTTGTTTTTTGTTTTTTTTTTTTTTCCAGTTCACTGGTCCATCTTGTTGCTTTGAGAGCGTGTTTTTAATCCTTTAGAAAATGACTGTGAAGCTAACGACTTCTCCCTCCGCCCGTCCACCATCTCCAGACATCATTAAAGCTCGGCTATAGCCCCGGGCTGCACATGAACCCCTTCTTCAAACTGTACACTTTATCCATAATTCAGTTATCTACCCTGAATTATTCAAGCAAATAGTGGGGAAAATAATGGAGTTCACTGAATCTTACTTACACATAAAACTATTTTAATGTTGATTTGAATTTTTGAGGCTTCCTGATGTCGTAAGGGAGGGGGGGGCTTAAGTAGGACGTGTGGCCTCCTTTGCCAGAGTGCTGATTAGGGCAGGGCAGGGCGGGCTGGCCCATAAACACAAGAGCACCGGCTGAGGGGGTGCTGAATAAATCATGAGAAAAAAATAAGTGTGATTCTGAGAAATATGCATGTCTGCACGAGTGTGTTGGTAACATGCACAGTTTTACATATGAAAAATAACAAATAGAAACTTGATACATTTCTTAAATAAAACAGCCAGTATCAAACTCTTGATACTCTTGCTCTTTGTTGCAGCACAAGGAAACTTCTGCAGCTTTTAGCAGAGTGTGCCCCCTAAAGGCATGGAGGTTAAGATGTTTTTTTTTTTTTAACTTTTATTTGGTCTCTTGCTCGGTCGCTCTCATTTTCGCTTCCATAGTCACCATCTTGAAGTTGTCGCCTCTGCTGAGACATCTGCTGTAGCACCATGAGGTTGCTTCATCATTGCTGATGTGTGTCATCGTGCTGTAAAACGACGCGTCCCCACTCGGACAGGAAGCCAAAGTTGCTTTGGCTGGTTTTGGCGCTAGTAGGGATGGGAGACTAAAGGGATATTTGTTTTCTTTTACAAAGTGTGTCAGTTTCTTTCCTTTAATTTTCAATGCATGTGATACATATTGCAAGACAACATGGCTTCTTCTCACTCTCATACTAGAACAAATGATAGCTGCCTATGACGGTCTGTTGTGGAAAACCGTGTAGTGATGGTGCATTTCCCTCTATTGATCCTTACGGACAGCTCACCTGTCTTTATGTGACCACGTAACTGTTACAGATGTTGATGTTTGATGATGCGCCTATTAAGATGCTGCTACACGATGACACTCACATGCAGCATTTTTTTCTGTGTGCATAGCTCTTCACACATATACAAATATGTGTTTAATGCTTTTGCTTTGTTTGATTTTAAGGAAGAAAAGAGGAGGAGGATGGCAACACCTCCCTGGTTTTTGTACCAGCGACCGGAGGATCAATGTCCGTCCAAAAACCTTTCCCACAGATCTTTCACATTTCTGCTTCTCTCTCATTTGCAAATTGCTATTGAAACATGGTTATTTGGTTGGATGTATGTTACAAAACTCCTGGTTAATGTTTGAAAATGGTTGAACAACAGCCTAATCATCCAATGTCATCTCATGATTTCTACCCATAGATTTGAGAACGCTCCATTTTGACATATATCAATACACTTTTCTTGTGCGGCTGAGCCTGGTATAGCATGTCAACATGGTTAAGATAGATAGGGGATAAATGCAGCAGTACTCTCTCCCCGATATCATGTGGGTTAAAAAAAAAAAAAGCTGAATTAACAGTTATTTCCTCACTGTACCATAGGCCTTGGTATTAAATCATTTACTCCCTTATGAGTGGGTAAGGCCATGCAACTTTTATTGCGGGAAAAGAATCAGAATTCCCCTGGAAAGAAGGGTTGGCTCATGCATAAATGAAGCAGACAGTACATGCTAGCACTATTACCTTTCTCAGAGGTTTTGCTGGAAGTACAGAGGCATTACTGAGAGGTTTTATAGTGTATCACATAGAGGCTGTAAGTCTATTCTCTAAAACAGGGTCTTTGGTTGGTGGGTGGGTGGGTGGGGGTGGGGGCTTAGATGGAGAAGAATATGTTGAATGCAAATTTAGGAGGACAATGTCCTTTGGTCAGGTGCAGATATCTACCTGCATGTACTGGGTACTTGTGAATATTTTTAACATCTCTTTTTTGGCTTGATAAAAAACATACACTCATGAGCACAGAAAGGATCTGGTATCATTTTATTTTAACACGAACACCGACTTAAGTTTTTATTTTATTTTATTTTTTCAATTTTTACTCTGCCAGCTCCAAAGACTCTTAAACAATAAAGGCAAACCAAGGTACCACAGAGCATGACGTGTGAGGGGGCAGAACTCACGCTCATCTGATGCAGATCCGTGCCGTTCTGGTTTTCCTCTAGTGACATCCTCCGGTTACTCCGGGCAAAGCAGATGGGATCACGACTCGTGTAGCCGTCAGTGCTGATCTTTCCCTTGTCGAGATGATGGGAACCTGTTTTGTCTTTCCTCTCGTACCAAATCAGTGCCTTCCGTGTCCTCCGTGCAGAGATCTTTTGGTCCCTTTACCTACATCGCATCCGCCATGAAAGGGATAGATGTGTAGCTTCTTTGCTTTGGATCTATGTGATGTGGACTCCATAGTGTCGTAATAGTACACCAATGGTTGTTTAAAGGTAGAAAATGATGTAAAATGAAGGATCTGTATCGTTTCTTTGGCATGTTGCTTTCTGTACCAGAAGTGTTACAGCCTACCTAGCAGATTAAAATCACACTATTTCCCGGTACTCTGGTAGCTTCTGTTGATTTCTGTCAAAATTGCCAAATAGCAATGTCAACATATGCATATTGTTGTTGCCGTGAAGGTATTAGCGCTATAGGATTAGGCAGCTATAACTGCTTTATTTAAATTTAAGACTAAATACGACTGAGACAGTATGTATAGTATCCTTGGTCTCTAGTAATTGCATTGTGTCAACCCATCACATTTCCTATAGTGGGGACTTATTGCAAATTAGCACTCTTTGTCTTTGGCATCAATTTTCATCACATCAGGTAAAGCTTGTGAAACTCTCCAATTCCTCGTCATTATCCAACAAAGTGGGTACAATCTTGTGAAAAACAATTCAAACCAAACCCATGCGCCTTCTATAACCAAGAAGTTTTGATCCTTAAACAACAAACATGGAAGTTGCTGTGTCGACCACAAGCGAAACAAAGAGGGAACCAATCAGATCTCAAACGTTGTTGTTTGTTTATAATTGATCACTCCAGAATGATGTGGCAGCATCATCTGTTGCTGTCAGCGATAGTCACGGCTACTAGTTCAGGCCATCAGTGGAAAAATGACACCTTTGTGGATATCTCACACATCCCACTGGCTGTTTAAAAAGCCAGTAATTGACTTACTGGAATGATAACAGGCTGATTAAATGTGTTGCTTCAGTGGGAAACAAAAAAGAAAAAAATTGTTCTTTACCATTGTTCAGATGCAGAAAACTGACATTTTATTCAGATCAAGTTTGACTCCAGTCTTGTTTGGTTTTTGATGATCAATGAGTGAGTTAAGAGTCACTCTGGTTGCTTTTCTTTGGTTTATACATGACAACTCCATCTCTCTCTCTCTGTATGTCTACATGGATGCACCGAAGGACAGGAAAACAGGGGTCACAAGAGGAATGAAATACTGTATGTGGGAGGGGTGGGGGAAAGAATAAGTAGAGTGTAAAGAGCAGCAGAGAGAAAACGGAGCAAGAGATCACAGCAAGGTGGAGAGGAATGAGGCCCAGACGCGAGAACTAATTTGACACATTTGCCCAGAATACCAGTGCCGTCTGCCACTATCAACACGTTTATCCTCTTTGTCTTGTTATCGAGGGAGATGAGGACTCTGAGGTCTAGCATAGGTCTGGCAGATCAAAGCAGGTGCTTTTCCACATGTACGGTCTCCATCTCTCCATTCATACGGAGGAGAGGAAGAGATGCAGTTTACAAAAAGTGAGACTAACGGTAGACTTCCTGGAATAGATAATATGTTGTTGTTTTTGTTGTAGTTGTCTTTATCTGCCACATGTTTAGACAACAACAGCCCTTTATATATATATATATATATATCTATTTCAGTTTAGCAGTGTTTTATTTATATTGGAACTATACTGTATATATCTATCAACCTCTTCTTTTCTGGACCATCAGGGACTTTTGTACATGTATTGTAGGTCGATTGTTCATTATTTACCTAGAACAAACCCCTGGTTGTTCTTCTATAGAGACAAAGTGCTGGAAATCTCATGTGACGGCCATGGAAGCTTAAAAGACACGTGTGAGGACATTACAGAAGGTTATTAGCTGTATAAATGTCTGTTCGAAGTTCATAGGGATCCATCCAGCAAAGATGTTTTAGTCTGAGCCCCAGATGTGAGCCGACTGCTCATTCTTGATGTTCTCCAAAGTCCGTAATTATCAGTCAGGAATCATAAACGATTCCGTATTTCAATTTTTTTGACAGATTTATTGTGAGATTAGAACAACATTATAAAATGAATAATAACACAGATAAACATCTCTATAAATGAAAGCTTTATCAGTTTATCAAATTGTTGAAATAGCCATTTAAAAGTGTTAGCTGAATTATTTCTCTTGTGTTGACATTGCATTGTTAAATCTTTAAAGAGCTTTAGTGAAAATATAGTACAACTCAGTCCAGAAATACCTGCACCGCTAACGAATTCAGCCACTGACTGCATCAGGACTGAAAGTAGGCTGATTTTCTTTCTCCAGCCGCATGTTCTCACTAACAGAGACGCTTATTAGCAACCTTTGTCTTCCCTAATGAGATATTCACTGTGAAATGTTAATTACTAAACACGGGGCCGAGTGGCTCCCAGTACTGACCCCATTCTGATTGAACTTAATAACAATTACTGTAGTTTCTGAAAAAGTGGGTTAAGAGAAAATGAGGTTGTACAGTGACAAGAAACTCAGCGATTGTAACAAAGGAAAAGCCATCGTCCAAGTGTTAGTTTTAGTACGTAGAGAAAGCAGTCTCAGTTATTATTATCATTTTTTTATTTTTTTAAAGTGACACCATTTATTTTTAGTGCACTTGCCTGAGTGTGAGCACTAATGCTGATGATGGCGTGTCTGTGTGGTTTCACTGGTTGTTTGTCAACTGTATGTGTGTGATTTTGTGTGTAAATCCTGGCAATCAGTCTACATCATGCGCGTTTTTTCTGGCGTTTACACGTTTTTACATCTGCACGTATCTGCATGAATCCAACCCTGTGTGCTCCTTAATGGCAAAGACCTTCTCCTCTGGCTCGGCCATGAATAACAGCAATTGTTCAACCCACTCCCTGTTTATTCCCTTTGTGCCCCTGCCAGCTGGCATCTGGTGCCGACGACAATAATATTCACTCTGCACCCCTGTCGGCCCCCCCCCCCCCCAGTGACACATCCCGCTATATGCCGGCGGCCACGTGACCCTCCAGCTGTGTACACGATTCCTCAGTCATCACCTCAACTCTGATGACGCAAGGTTCCCTCACATGTATGTGCAAGTACGGAAAAAAGCAAAGATGTCCACACATGCATTTAAAATGAAGTAAAAACAAGCACATGTACGCCGGTCGTGAAAAGGGTCTTTCAAATCTTGTGCATCACGACGCTGTATGTACTGTAAATAACCAAATATGAAGCTACAAGGACGAGCTGCTCATGCAGGCAGACATGTATAGAAAGCTGTCGTCCCGTCTCCTCAAACTCCTAATGTTTTCCAAATGACCTCATCAGATTAGCCCCAGATTGCTACCCATTACAGCCCCGCTAGTTATTTAGCAATTTAGCTCAGGGGAAAATTGCCCAACTTGATGGCTAATTTTCAGAGGTGACACTCTTGCTGCACAGTGCTGTAATGTTTTAATGTTCTTTTTTTTTTTCCAAATGTGAAGAACCCTTTTGTAAATCATCTGCTGGGCTGCTTTAGCTCAGGTATGGATGTGTTGTGTGTGGGGGGGTTATATCCCACATCAGCACAAACCACCACACATTCATTTGCATACACCATTTGTGAGATTACGAGTTGACCCGAAGGTTTTCGAGATCACGTTCAAATCTCTTCTAAAACCCTCTGAGATGTTTCCACACAGCCTCCAAAGGTTAATGTGATGTCGATGCAGACTAAAAGTCGGAGCCTGTTTTATTTTGTAAACGTTTGACTTCCTGCCATCTCAGTCTTGTTTGCATAAATTGATGCAGGTTAGGGACAGTCCAGAGTTAATGCGTATTTATTTTTAGCGCCACTGACTCGATGGTCTCTTCTGGGTCGCTTCTAAACCGCTCCACGGCGCCTTTTGGTGCTGGGACAGCCGTGATTCACGTACCAGGAGCAGTGTCATGTATCTGCGGTGCCTAACACGCAAGTCTGTGGAGGGAGTATTATGATGTGGGCTTGCTTCAGTTGGTCGTCTGCTTTCAGTAGCATGAGCTCAAAGGATGCAGCCAGCTAGATACCTAAAGATACTCAATATCCAGGGGTTTCCATTTATAGATTTTCTTTTCTTTTGTGGATGGCACCAGCATATTTCAAGATTGTTTTTTTTCCAAAAAACACAAAAAAACATTAACACAGCACCCACCTGATATTCATAAACATATTGTTGTCCACACAGTTCATGCAAAATAATTTGCAGTCCCATCTTCTCTGATGGAATACCTAGACTGTCTGTATTGTTAGGGTTTTTCTTTCTTTTTTTTTTTTTTTTAGATTTGGCTTTTTACACTGTCAGTAAACTGTGGCTCTTTTCTCCTTTCAGTTCTGATGCAACCCCACTGAAACTTTTTGTAAACGCTCTAAAAAACTGAACCATCCAGCATAGTTTTTATGTGAAAATCGAACAAGTCTGATCTGGACTACACCCACCTGTTTCTGCCACTTTTAGACCGGCTTCTTCCACATGGCGGCCCAGGGGAGATTTCACACTGTCATGCAGGTCATACTAGAAAGTCAGGCTGCTCAAAAAGATACTTCAGTTCATGGAAAATACCAGAAGAAGATAAAAAAAACAGAAAAGTAATAGAAACACCAAATCCTCCAGTTTTAGTGGTAGGATTTCTCTGCAGCCACCCAGAATATATTCATCCCTGATACTGTAAGGTGCATTGATTAATGGAATCTATTGCACCAAATGGGAAATGTTATGCTGACGTGAAAGTGCATCAATAACTCCTGTTGAGTTATGAACTGACCATGATTATTGCCCCGCGGCTGTGGGAAATCCGCTTCAGGCTGTAAAATATAAAACCATGACAATGTAAATATGCAACAGCCAGCTGACATTGCCAAAAATAACCCTGACACACTGTCCTGGGCAGAAATATGGATTATCGGCTCATGCAATACAATTCTCTTTATATCTTTCATGATCTGTAATGTTCCCTCTGCTCTCATTTGTAATGAATGGAAAAACCTTATGTACGGTGCATTTTATGTTAAAGTGATGATGTCCATAGAGGGTGGCTTTACTGCCGTGTGGGTTTCTGTGTGTTTGTCCTGACTGCTTTAGAGATTGTTTATCAGTTGAGATCATTGTTCGACAGAGCCTAAGATTAATTTAAGCATGAAGGATAACAATTACACGGGGCTAATTTTGTTTCATTAAATCCAGAGATGACGTAACACAGAGGAGTCGTGTAAAACCTGCGTGTGTGAGCCATAATCCCACCTGAAATCAAAAACAGTTTTCAAAGGGAAAACATTTTGCACAGAAAATACCTTTTTTGTAGTCTCGCAAGTTGAAATCCTTGTATACCGACGTATGAAAGGGAATCTTTAAAGATTTTGCTTCTAAAAGCTTTAAAACACATAAAAGGTGTTGCCTCTTCGCATTTGAGTAGTAAGATAATCCGGCGCATGCAACATAATTATGACATAAGGTCAAGTAGACAGAATTTGTTGATTTGATTTTCTTCTTCACAGCTGTTGTAGAACTACTCTGAACTACTCTGAAATGGTGCCACATTAGTCGCCGTGGTGGAAAACCCTTTTGTGACACCAGCCTTAACTTCTCAGTGCAGTAATGGCTTCTGGTGGTTTCAACCAAACCCGTCCCTGCTGCACCTCCAGCTTTCCAACAGGACGTCAGCTGATTTGTACTTTATTTCATTTTTTTTTTTTTTTTTTTATACTGCAACTATAACTCTTCCTGTTGGGGATTGATAAAGTGTTGCTCAGTTCGGTTCAGCTCAGTCCCATTGAGTTAAAGTCACCTGCTGCTCTCATATCGTGTTTAAAGTAAATGACACACCCATCGGTGATGTCATGCTGCTGCATCCTCTTCTATAACTTTGCTTGAAAGCTCGTCTTTCTTCTTGGAAACAGACTCACAAAACCTCCTTTAGGTCGAGCAAAAAAGTCATCCCTGAAGAGAAATTATCTAAATTTAGGATTGGAAATGCAGAAATTACATACATGTTAGAAATTTAAAAAATGTAGCATCTCTTAAAATTGTGAATTTGGCAGTTTTACACAGAATCGAGGTCCTGACCCTCAAATTTAATCAGGCTGTGAATATTGGTTTTACAGATTGTGGAGGTCTGAGGGTCGTTGCTGACAGTTCACAGGGTCTCGTATATTACAGCCAATGATATACAGAAAAACAGCCTCTTTACACTCTGATTAGCTGCACTGAGACATTAGCAGAAGCAAAACAGTGGCATTATGGCCCTAATGATGACCAATTTGAAGACCCCTCAGGACCCCAGCTGTGTCTAGGACCAGCTGTATTGGTCCATGATGAGCTAAGGCAATCCTATTTATCCTTTCACTTTCTCTCCTTTCTGTAACAGCCAGTCACACGCAAACGCATATGCATAATGGAGAAATAATGGAATCTTCGAATAATTTGTACGGGCCAGAGAGGAAAGTAGAGGGATGGCGAGTCGGACGCTGGCTTTCTAAATGACATGCCCCTGTGGCCTAACATGATTAGAATTTAAACTATGAGACTGCTGAGGCCTTCTTCAGAGGTCGAGATGAAAATTTGAGATTGCTGTCATGGCTTTTGCTCTCCTCCCGGCTTCCAGCGACATTCCCGCACTCTGACACTTGTCTGCCAATCACAGTGATGGACAGCTATCATGGACAAAGACGAGGTCCGCCGAGCCAGTTTGTTTTAGTCAGTTTGGTGGCGGAGGAGGTTGAGTGACACCTGGACGCCTGGAGACACGCTGCCTCACCGGGGCGATGTCCTGCAGTTTATTTCTGTAGTAAAAATCATGTGGCGGAAACTTGTCTGTCACGTGTAGCTGCTCCTGTTATGTCATTTCTTAGCAGGAGATTAAAAAATAGTTTAGCCTTTTAGCATGACAGCAACATTTCAGCAATTATTTTCCAAAGTGTAGGAAAGGAATCATCTCAATTCTTTGACCAAATTAATGAATGTTAAATATTAGCCTGTATTACCAAATAATAAATGTCATCGAACTTCTAAATGCTTAGTAAAGGAAATTAAATTGTGTAATTACAAACTTTAAACAAAAATTGAATCATTCTCAAATTTTAAAGTAAGTATAACAAACAAGGAACACAAAGTGACAAAAGGTATTTTTGGTATTTGAGGGTAATTAAGAACCAGTCAGTGACTGTAACAAACCTTTCAGGTTCCTCTTCATTTGGATTTTCACTGCTCAGTTTTCACTGATGCAGCAATTGAGGCCAGAAAACTTTGAATAGATGCTTCTTCTCCCCTCGCCGCATATCACAGAATGATTCAAAGCCAGCGAGGAAGAGGAGCAGGCCATTATTTTGACGCTCCTGCTGGTAAGCCAAAGAGTAGAGTGCTTGAACGTATTTAATGGAGCATTGTCCTTGTAAAAAACTTGCCTTAAATCTGACACTTGGCTTGCAGTCCATCTTCAGTCTGAAAACATCCAAGTGCTTCAATAAAACTTCAAAACCACTGACCACTACTGAGTGTTCCACTTGACCATCGGAGTCTCGGCTCAAAGCGAACAGAGCCAAAACAATGATGAAAACCCGCTTCTAGCAGCTCATAGGTCCTTCTGTTAGGATCCAGTCCCGTTCTTTGTTCTGTGGGAAGTCTGTTAGCTGAGTGTCGCTGCTGTCTTTGCAGCCACGTACGATACTAGCAGCATTAGTGATGGCCAACCACAGCGGTCACGGGAACGGTAAAAACAAAAAATCGCAAACTCCATGCTGCTGTTCACTTCCGCTTTTCGAGACCAGACTCTGGCGACAAATGATAATAAGTTACATTTAATGCTACATTGCTTTGATGTGTGTGCACAAACAGCAAGCGTGGCAGGCGGCGTTCAGCTCGCTGCCGACCGCATGAGCTTCAGTCGCTGGACGAGCACCTGGAAGTGTGTCTGCTCTGCGACGGACAGCAGGGAGGACAGCTAGGAGCATCTCTACGCTGCTACAGACCTTTTACAGTCACGTGACACACGCCTTGACGACAGAGCGCAGTCGCCATATTGGAGTGAAAACAACAACAAGCTAGGGCCTAAGCGATCACATAGTCTTTGTGCAGGTTGTGCAGGAATATCATGACCAGTCGTCTGATAGCGCTGTCAGACCATGTTCAAAGTCTGAATGGGTCGGAAAAGGAACGATACCGGGAGAAATTGCAGATCAACTGATTAACTGACTATTTATAACATTTGGATTGGTACAGCGATCCACTTTTCTCGGTGTTCTACGTCGGCTGTAAATCTGTGGAATGATAATCCTGGTCCCTTTCCTCTGTAGTTTGTGCAGCCAACAGCTACACAGTTCAAAACCATGTTTTCGAACTGTTTGCTATCCACTTGAACACGACAGATTACACACGCGACAGGTAAACTGCTCAGCTTTGTTTTCACTCCAACATGGCGGCGAGTTGTTGCGACTGCAGTGTGTGACGTCAGGTGCAAAAGGTCTATATCCTGACTATATGAAGCTTAAAGGTATTGAACACTGGACCTTTAATGATGGCTGCCTCCACCTCGCTGGCGCCTGACTCAAAGTGGTTCCCCGCGTCCATTAACCGTCCAGCACGGACCCGTCCATCTGTCCCATCTCACTTCTTCTCTCTGTAAAAGCTTTGAATAATCTGTCTCCAGGTATGTTTTGGTCCAGTCTCGATGCTTTGACTCGGGAATCTTATTTGGTGGTTGTCGTGTTTTGGCCATTTTTACCTTTCTTTTTTTTTTTCCACTTTGCTTTAAGGGATTTAAAATAAAGTCAATGGATTTCGGCTTTCACCTGAAAGCCAAGATGTCAGATATCCACATTAATCCACCACAGACAAATACAAACATACACAACCTGAAAATTCTTCCGTCCAGTATACATTCAAGTTTATCTGGTTTAGAGTCGTTACGTGTTTATAGGAGTAAGTAGAATAATAAGAACAAAATAACTTTTTGCACAGTGATGTTGCATTGAGAGTACTACTGTTTAACTCTTTTACCAAACTTTCTGTGAACAAATGTACGGTGAAGTGCATTGGGACTTCTATGTCTTTTTTCCCACTCTTTTCTGTCTCTTTCACTCCTCTCATGCTGGAGTGTGAACCACAGAAATGCTGTTTGGCACAGCAGCAGAAGCTCATCATTATTTGAATATTTTCTCCCTCATGAATAATACAAAATATTGCAGCTGGATGGGAAACTGTCTCTCTCTCTCTCTCTCTCTCTCTCTCTCTCTCTCTCTCTCTCTCTCTCAGTGTGTGTGTGTGTGCATGTGTGTGCACGGGGTGAGTTATGTGAATTATGTGTTCACCTGTATTTAACAGTCTTTTTACATATATGTGCATTTTCTTTTTGCACGTTATTGTCTGTGCATGAGAGCGAGCGAGCGGGGTTAAAAGGTTGCCAGTCCTCCAGGGTCGTGGGCTGCCAGTGAGCATATGTTTATCTCTGTGATCTGTTGGCCCACTGGCCAAAGAAGCTCGCAGCGTGCGTCCCCCCCCCCAGACTGAGCCTCTGCCAGGAGAGCAAACATGGATGAGGAGTCTGAGCAGAGACGAGGAGCCGCATCCAACAAGGAGCTGCAGCAGCTGGACAGATGCTGGAGGTTGAGTCTGCTCCTGCTGCACGGCTCCTCCCCCACCTGTGGAAGGACCGGGCCGGGGGTGGGACGTCTTACCCTGAGACTGTGGCTCATCCATCACAGCTGCTGTTTGATCCTGCGTTGACTTAGACTGAAATCTTATTTTAAAGTACGCTTGACAATTCATTAAATGTTTTTTTATGCAGAAAAATGGATGAACTTTGCCCAAATCTGACTTTTAAAAGGGCTCAAATATCTGTGCAAAGTTAGAGTAGATTTATCTCTTTGTTTACTAACTTAAACTTTAACTGTTACCAGCAAAAATCGAAACAAGTACAAACCAACACAGATCTGCCAGATTAGTCTTTTACTTCTGATTACAGAACTGCAGAGAAACTATGAATAATAATGCAAATTGTTATTTAAATACATACATTTATTCATAAAAGTTACTTAAAAAGGTAAATTCCAGTGCTTCGGTGTATAACCAACCTGACCATGAACGTATTTAATTCTTATACCTTTAAATAATATAAAATAAAGCCAATCAAAAATTAAAACTTGTATTAAATTGACACATTTTAGTGCTTTTAAAGCATGACAGATCTTTTTTGTGTCTGCCTGGGCATATTTAACTGCTTCTGCAGACTGAAGTACTTTTTTTTAAATGTCTCCTTGGGTAAAATACTTTCTTCTCTGTGTTTTCGTCTCTTGGTTTGCAGCGTGTCGTGAAATCCTTGATTTTTCGACAGGTCCTTGCAAATAAATCCAGCAACTGGCTTTGTGATGCTGGCAGCTCTCAGGTGAGAAGGGAGGCTTTGCTTTTGACCGTCGCATTCACAGCTGCGGGTTTTCTCACGACATCGTCTGCTCCGTCAACCGGAGGCTCCAGGTGGTGGCGCTGCAAGCGGCTTTGCTTGTTCTTGGTATTTCTGCAGTACGTCCTCCTGCTTTTATTTTATTTTTTTGCAGGGCAGCTCTTCCACATCACCCTGAGATATTGTTGATGTGTGCGGGAGCAGGGGAATCTGTTTAGATCTCCTTATTTCATTAACTGTAACACTGATACTTGGTACCAGCACATGAACTCTCATTTTGCATGAAGGAGAACAATATTTTTGCCATATTGATATTTTTGGTTCTTTCCAGTTAAAGCCAACCATATAATGTTTTTAGAGTAATTTCTGAGATAGCTTGTTTAACTTTCAGCTCGCTGTTCTGATTTAACGACACAATACTTTAGTTTTCCTTTAGTCTGAGCTGTTTCAGTCACACCAGGCAACTGATTTTAACGGGAGAAAAAGCTTTTTGAAAGCACCAGACGCCAGGGAGATAAACTGTATGACGAGCTGATGATCGCAGCGAAGAATTTATCAGCTTACAAGTGTTGATGAAGACCAGCGAATAGGGATGTGGCCAGCGGTTCGTAAGATTTGGTTACCAGCTAAAATGCTGCATTGAAATGGAAAAGAGACAAAGTTTTCAATATTAGTTGTAGACAAAACACTTGATTGGCTATATTTAACCACAAATGCTTCACACAGGTTCAACTGTAAACTGAAGTCTGTGAATATTTTGCTCCAACATTCAGTTAGATATTTGCAGCTGTGCACAAAAGAAATCATCAAAAAGGAAAAATAAAACCTAAAGACTTTGGCTCAAATGGTTGTCATCACTTCAGCGTGGTGCTGTGTTGTGTCACGTATGTGTCGTAAAGGTGGTGGTGTGGATGGTGGACCCAAAAAAGGCAGGAGAGGAGCGAAGTTCCAAACAAAAACGTATTTAATTAGGATCTTCAAAAAAAACTCAACAGGTCTATAGCTTGGTAGAAGATGTTCATCCAGTCTTCTTGTTAGTAGTTTCTGCTTCCTTCATATTATCTTTTAAGTTTGTTCGCTGTCACAACACAATCCACTACACAACACCCCTCACACTTCACAACCCAGCACACACCACACCCTCACTGTCGGGTCTCTTTAACTGTCTTGTCTTTAAATGTTTCACTGCTGGTGTTTTTCTAGTCCTCTCTGATGAAATCAGGATTTAGGATGTTAATGAAGGATGTTGGAATTTACTGCCAGAGAGGACTGGTGAAGGACATGTTCACTCTTCACACTCCCACAAAAAAAAAAAGTCTGCTATAAGATTAAAGTGCATACACATACTAGATGGTTTGGCTAGATAATGGCTCAGACACACACACAAAAAAAATCCAAAAACCAGGTAAATCCAAAAGTGGGGAAACGACACGGCAGGAACAGAAAACAAACGAAGCCAGGAGCAGACAACACGAAAGAACTGACGGGGGTGGCAGCAGACGAGGGAAACGGTACAATCTGATAAAAGAACAGGAGCAGACGAGACTTAAATACACGAAGGAACAAACGAGAGGCAGGTCCAAACACTCAGGGGTGATGACAGAGGGAAGTAAAGCAGAAAACCACGAGGACAAGACAAACCTTCAAAGTAAAACAGGAAGAGGGTAGACTAGAGACAAGGGAATGAGACCAGACACTAACAAGGCTCAGGAAGCAAAAAGAGAGGAAGAGTTTAAGTAAGGGATGAGAAGATGACAAGACCAGAGCTACTACATGTTCATCTGACTCTGAGCTGGATGTTAATTGCAGGCTGATGCTGGATAATCATAAAGAGCTGCTCAGTTGTTTTATCCTGCAGGCTGTAGAGGGATGACAGCACGTACATGCTCTTACAGTACGAGCCTCAGCTTCAAACTGAAACTTGGGTGTTGAGGCTGAAACAGATGCCAGTGCCAACAGATGACTCTTTCTTTTTTTTCCCTCCCTCGTTTCCTGGCAGAGTCAGTCCTCATTCTCCTTCTGCATTTACTCTTGTACTTTTCTTCCCTCTGTCCCTTTATCCCTCTTACGACTTCTCTGCGCTGCCACCCCTCCAGTCACTTCTGGGCGACACGCCACCGTCTCAGCTCGGGCCATCACATCTGCTGATGATAAGTTTAATTGCACTCAATTGCCACTCATTAACGAATAACGATCCGCGGTCCATTTATTTGGACGGTCAAAATAAAAAAATAAAAAAAAAAAAAAAGAAGAGAATTGACGTTTAACTGTTTTCCTCAGTGTGATGTTTCTTCCTGCTGACCCGCATGCACTCTGCCTTGTCCTTATCTCATGATGTCAGAGGTGGATTGCGGGTTTTTTCGTTGGGGGCAGCGTACAGCTAAGTGATTGCCAGAGCCCCCAGTAATCCCTCTGTTCGTGATGGGGCCCACTGGGACTAAATGAAAGATGAAATCGGATCTTGGTGTATGCCTGTTTCCCCCTGCAGGGACGGAGATTAACACCAGTGTCATATTCGGCTCCGGCTGCCAGAGGTGGGCCTTTTTTCACACTCCCAACTGGGGCTGACCATTTCTCATGCTCCGGACCAAAAAAATCTTCATACGAGTTAAGTCAAGGTTTGTGTGTGGGCTTTCACCTTCTTATTACAGTGACACTTGTTTGAGCAAAGAACAAAAAAAAAAAAAAAAAAAAAGCATGCACATGCTCAGATGCAGAAGTAAAAAAGAAAAGTGAAGATGCGAAGCTGCCAACGACAGCCAGCTTTGACCAGTTTAAGTGGCAGGAGAGACAGAAACCGGGGGGAGGGGGGGGTCTGTAGCTTCTAAGTAGAAACCCAGTCTGCCTGAGCTTGGCAGAGTTCTGGACCTTTACAGTCAGGCCTGAGCATGAGTGTGTGCGTGCACGCGCGCATGTGTGTATGTGTGTGCAGAGTCTCCAGTGCTGGAGAGGCTTCAGAGAAAGAGAAGTGTGTGTTTGTGAGTTTGTTGCATTGCCACAGAAGTCTGGCAAACTTGCACACATGCACTCTGGGACTTATTGGTGGGAAAAACTCCCCTTACACGCAAACACACACGGACACACACACATGCACGCGCGCTCACGCACACACACAGTCAGGAGTCAGCTGTCTACTCCTGCTTCTCAGCTCATTAAACCAAATCCCAGGGACTGGACTGAAGAATTTAAATGAGCGCCCCCCCTCCCCTCCCCTCCTTTGAAGTTTTGCCCCTTTCAGCTCGCTGCAGCCAAAGCTGCACTTGTAGGCTTTAACAGGTACAACACGCCCACTTTCCCAGCACCCCGTACTCCTTCATTTACGGCTGCGTGCGGCCTCTGCTACACCTTTGGGCATCGCAGCGGCGGTTCGCGCTGACACTCGCTGCCCCTTGTGCCTGCGCTCTGACCTTGGGGAGTTCAAAACCCTGAAATCGTATATGTGTAAATCCGCCAAAAATCCCCCCGCCCAGCACTCCCCGCCCAGCCCATGTTTGTCTGTGCCTTGTAGCTCCAGGTCCCCGCTGAAACTGGATAACAGCGGTGTTTAGAGAAGCTTGGGATTCATGTGGGATAACAGGGCTCGCCTGACAGGCCCGGGGACCGTCCGTGGTCTCCTGCAACAGGAACCAGAGAGAGAGGGGGGAAAGAAAGAGGCGATTAGAGACTTTCAATGAGGACTTGAGGTAACTGTTTTGCTAAAGAGCCTGATCATCTTATTTACTTCACAGCCCCTCTTTGGTAAAACACAGAACGGCAGTTGTTGTTTTTTGATACCACGTGCATTTCATGACTTTTTGACATTTACTGTTGAAGTTTAAATTAATTTTGCAGCATAGTTGATGCAATCCATGCAATGCAGCACTTCACAAACCATCCTTTTAATGAACAAAAAATGATGGAGTGAAAAATGTTTTTTTTTTTCCTCTGAAATGTATCAATAAAAGCTTCCAGAGGACGTGCTAAACCACATGACTGATGGTTTGGCAGCACTGTGAAGGGTTGGACGCCTCTCCAGGGTGCAGTGACTTTCCCAATGACAGCTGGGACTGGATCGAGTCTCCCTGTGACCCTGGATGGGATCAAAGCAGGTACAGAAAATGAGTGAAGGAACCCTGGTTAGTGCTGTCACCTTACAGCCAGAAGGCTCTTGACATATATCAGTGGTCAGGCCATTTTTTAAAAAAGTCAAATAAGTCCCTCTAACGTTCTGATCTGACATGATTTATTAACACCTGAAACCCTGATTCTGTCTTAGAGAGACTAAACTCACTGACAGTGACGCTCAAAAGAACAGGAGAGACAGAGACGTGGGATGGGCTGAGATGGTGAGGTGTGCGTGACTGAATGTGTGAGGGTTTTGTGTGTGTGTGTTGTGATGTTTGATGCAACCCCTCCACACCAGCGCTAAAGCTGCCCAGCAGTCAGACATGAAGCAGTGATTTTGATCTTGAAAGCTTGCGCAGCGTCACCCGGTGATCTCAGTCCTGGCCGGGTACTTTCTGGGTTTGTTCTCACATGTTCTCCCCACGCTTGCACAGCCTTATTACTGGTATTTCTGGCTGTCTTCCACACTCCACACTTCTCCTGACCATGTACTAGATGACTGTGCAAAAACCTAAAAACAATCATGTGACGCCCTCTCACACGTGAAGACCAGAAGCCAGAGTTTTAAGTTGCAGACAGGGATTTCACAGCGATTAGACATCTTTATTGGTCACTATTGACACAATTAAAACCAATTACAACACCTCTGATGGCTGATTACATTTATGAAACGGCACAATTTGCATGACACACAGCTAAATCTTGTAATAGTATTCGATTTTGTTATAACGGCGAGAAGCAAAAACGACTGCCTCTGACCTCCACCTGACATCTGTCAGCTGAGATCATGGGCGTGGACCTCAACTCGAGGAAAAAGCTTCATGATTTTCTTCCAGCTGTGGAAATGTTCCCTTGAACTCTCTTGTAAAATAATCAGCTGTGTGGCAGCGCGATTGGTGAATCTAAATTGTTTGAAGGAGTGAGTTTGAGCGTGGACGATTGTTTCGGTGTCGTGATAATGTATCTGGCTCCAGCTGACCCTTGTGACCCTGAACTGGATTAAGCATATAAAAGGATGGATGGATGGATGGATGGAAGGACAGACACTGGTTTGGTTTCATTGTGGAATCCTGAGTGGGCGTGTCAGCAAAATCAGCTAAAACGTTACACATATTCAGTTCAGTTGCTTCTGTCATTTCACTTTCTTCTCTGCTACATTCATGAAGCTGCGACGCTTCAGCAGAGTGGGAGCCTTCACAATCGGTTCACTCTGACAGGTGTGTGTTTTAACGTGACAAGGTGCTTATGGGGATTAATCAATCAATCAACTTTTATTTGTAGAGTCCTTTACAACACACAAGGTGACCAAAGTGTTTTCTATTAAAATCCACATTAAAACAAAACAATTTAAATTCAACATAACAATACAATTAAAATTAAATTCAAAATATCTCACATCATTAATGTGTATTGTAACGAATAGCCTATCCGTTACTATAGCACTTATCAGCACTTGGATGCACACGGCACTTTATGGGTGCTAAGGACAAAAAAAAACACTATATTGCACACAATTGTTTTAAATTATTTATTGAAATGTTTGTTGTAGGTGGGTCCGGTTATGGTGATGGCGGTTCCTGGTCCTGCAAAGAAAGTGATAATTGATAATTGACATATGCAATATGTGTTTGATAGATTTAGTGATTCCTGTTAGGTGATGGTGTGTGTGTGAGATTTTACTTACCTCCTCCATGTGTCCAGGGTGGCAGTGTCCGTGGAAAAGAGTCCTCGGGGAACGGATGCAGCCTAAAAGGTTCTGGGCTGGACCATGAGGGAGGAGATGCTGGGGGTGGTTTTAAGGAGGTTTTTATGGGTATAACTTCAGTTGTTTGTTTGTTTGGGTTTTTTCTTTTTAGGAAGGGGATTTATTTTTGTATTAAGGTTAGGGTTTATGTTGGAGGGTTTTTAACTGGGTTTTAAAATACCTGAGTTAATTAGTCTGTGGTAGTGGTTTGACCCAATAAGCAGGAACAGTATTTAAGGCGCCATTTACATCAGTACTGGGTCGCTGCTGCTGGAAACCATGGCTTCCAGAACCTCCAACGCACTTTGCACTTTTTTGCCACTTTGCACTTTATGGTTTGCCTTTTTGCACAGAAAGAATAAAAGAAAAACAAACTTGTGGACCACTCCAGATCCTGCTCTTTTTTATTCATCTGTTTTTATGCTCACTATCCACCGCTCGTTCAGTCTTGGTTACATGTATTAAAAGCCAGTCTAAATAAATAAGTTTTAAGCCTGGATTTAAAAAGGCCAAAGTCAGTGATGGTGAGCATTTCAGTGGGCAGCTTGTTCCAGTCTGGGCCCAACAACCGAGAAGACCTGATCACCCCAGAGTTTAGTCCTGGTTCTGGGGACTTCCAGCAAGAGCTGGTTTGAGGACTGTAAGGCTCTAGTAGGGTTCTGTACACACACTTTTTCACATAAATAAGGAGGGGCAAGCGCATTAAGGGCTTTAAAAACAAAGATTAACATTTTAAAATCAATTCTAAAAGAAACAGGAAGCCAGTGAAGAGCAAATAAAACTGGGGTGATGTGTTCCCGACGTCAAGTGTTGGTTAAAAAGCGTGCAGCAGCATTCTGGAGTAATGACTCAAGTAATGACTTGGAGACACCAACATACAATGGATTACAATAATCAATTCTTGAGCTTATAAAAGCATGAATGGTTTTTTCCAAGTCTGGGCAATTTAAAAATGGTTTTACTTTTGTTAAACCCGATAAAAGAGACAACGTAAAGTTGTCTCACTTCTCCCAATCAAGTATCAATATATATATCAGTACAATGTTCAGTAATTACTGCGTGTCATTACCGTATGCATATTTGATGTGTTCGGAATCATGAGCTGAAGTTACTCACCTTTTGTAAGTTATTATTGATTTATTATGTCTTAAAAAGTAGAATTCTGGATTCAGATTACCTGGTAAATATTGAGCATTGTTACTGTAAAAAGGGTTGAAGTGTAAACACACTGAAAGAAAGTTTTTTTTTTTTTTTTACACTATGAGATTTGATTGTAAAGGTTTGTTTTTGCTGTTCAAAAGAGTCACTGGAGCGTTCAGAATAGTTTCAGCTACGTGTTTCCTGCCATCTAAGGGATAAGTGACTTTTAGTTTTTGGCAAAGTTGCTGAAGGAAACAGAAGTCTGAACAACAGATGTATAAATGTATATACACACACATTTACATATAATTATATATACATGTTATTTCAGTTAGATTTTAAGCTTTCTATCTTTCTGTCACACAGGGTTAACTTAGTTTCCATATCATTGATTTTTCTTCCCCTTCTTCCTCCTCCTCTTTTTTTTTCTTTACAGTAAAGTACTTTAAAACCTGTTTAGAAAACTCTCTTCTCAAGAACTCACAGAAGCAGCTGTCTTTGTTGGAGACTCAAGAATCTGCATCTCTATTTTATTTTTTTTCCACTCTCATCTTCATTTGCCATGAACTCCAAAAGACATCCCTTCTTCCTCTCTCACACATGACCTCAGACCCGAGCTCCATTCTTCCCTTTTCACCGTTTGCCAAAATACTTTTTCCTTTTTTTGGAAGGGTCTCATCCCTGGTGCTTTCTCTGCTCCCCTCCCAGCTCCCCTCAGCCAGGCATCATCAGCGGGCCTCTCTGTGTATCAGCTTTTTGTCAGGGATTTGCCTCTTCAATCCCACATATCAACAGAGGATAGATGCCTATTGTGCCTAATCAAAGCACTTCCTCCTGGGGTAATCCCTCAATTTGAGTAGGAAGAAAAGCTCAGTGAAGAGGGGAATGTTCTGGATCAATCCTATGAAGGGCCCATATTATACACTCTCATTGAGATTTCACCAAAAAGACACAGCCAGGCACCGTCCTTAACCCCCCTCCGCTCACCTCCAACCCTCTCTGACTGCTCTTCTTTCTGTTTGTGTTTATCTTTATTTTGCTCCCCTTTCTTTCTTTATTAATCTGTTTTTCCTTCGGCGTTATTGTCAGCGAGTGTCCTGCCTGGTTCGCACGTGGCAGCTCTTTCAGCGTCGCTTGTTTACCCGCTGAGGATGATTGACTGGTTGCCGGCTAAAGCTTTTTTTTGGTACAGTGGATATCGGATGACAGGAGCATCAGGCTCGACGTGCACAAAGGTGCACCCAGCTTTCTTCTCCGTGCTGCAGATACAAACGCATTTGTCAGGTTGGCTTCAGTGTGAAGTTCCTGCATGTCATTCTGGTCATTCATGCAGAAGATTGTTGGATTGCTTTCATATTTGGAACATATTTAGTGCTTTTTTAAGACACGACTTATTTACAATCGTAAACCCAACATAAGGGAAAACATGGCATGACTAGAAATCCTTTCATCATTTAGATGCATATTTTCTCAGCATCACATCAATGAGATGCAGCAATCTCAAGATGACTGAAATACTGATAGAGGATTTAGCGTTAATTACATCTGTCAGTCAAGGTTTGGATGCTCCTGGAAGAATTCTTGAAAACACAAACATGGGAACTCACGAGGAAAGACGGGGCCAGCTGTAGCTTGGATTCATAGACACTCTTTCATATCAAACGTTGTCTGAAGCAAATCCATTTGTACGACCGTAAGCATCAACTGTGTCGCTGGTCAACGCCGCCAGACGAGGCTCTGTTAGCCATTAGCTTGAAACGCGTACAGCCTTCTTTGAATGGCGGTGAATGTTTGGATTTATTGACAGTATCGAGGAATGAATGGAAAGTGTCGCGTGCCAGAGCAGGAGGAAAGCGAAGCAGAATACCATCAGTTAGTGCTGGGCGGTATAACCAAAAATTTATATCACGGTATTTTTCAAAATTATATCGGTTTCACGGTATATCACGTTTTTTTTTTTTTTTGAAGGCACAACTGGGTGTTAACCACATTTACTAATCATTTAGAGAGGAATTGCTGCAGTAAATTGGCTTAGAATGACCTATTTTACTGTCACAAGGAGTGAATACTGTAGAAAAACATTCATATCTACACTAGTATTAATACAGGTTTGCATGGCCTCACAAAATGATACTATTTACAAAGAGGTGGCACTCGTTATTCTGATTAAGTGAAGGAATCAGAATGATGATAGTTGCAGTTAAAATACAGAACCCTTTTACTTTTCAAATTTTGTAAATAACTTGAAAAAACATATTTTGTAAAAAAAATCAACATTAACTACACAATGTAAACAACGTTCTAAAGTTGTAGCCGCGGGATGCAACACCAGCCTGGTGTTTGTGGCTACAACTTTAGCTCGGCAACATTTGTAGATTATTGTAGTTTGTCTATATATATATATATATATATATATATATATATATATATATATATATATATATATATATATATATATATATATATATATATATATATATATATATATATATATATATATATATATATATATATATATATATATATATATATATATTTGTGTTGTGCCTCCAGTGTAACTGCAAAAACAGTCCCCTGTCAAACAATGTTCTGCGGCACTTACGTTCCGCCGCGCGGCGCTCCCAACGTTGTGTACGCTACAGTACATACTCACCGGTATTACAGTATATGAAAAATTAATATCATAAGTAAAATAAACACTGGTATTCGGTATGAACCGGTATACTGCCCAGCACTACCATCAGCACAAACGCTTGGCCGAAATACTCCGGAGTGTTTGCTAACGGGCTCACGTGTGGGGCCTCTTATTAACCAGCTGCACGAGAAGCCACAACATTTCAGACATTTGTGTTCGCACATGCCGTCTCTCCAGAACATCACCGCTGAAGTCCGTGAGTGAAAACGGGTGTATTATCACCTCAATAAAAGGTTCAGGCTGCAAACAGGCCTATATTGATGCAATAAAGGGGCTGGTTATTTACTTAATTAGTTATAAAACTGAATGTGAGCCAATATAACAGTCAGCCCAGTTGACTGTGAAGCGTTATCATTTAACAACACGGGTCACGATGACAACGTAGAGTTTTCTCAGCTAGAGTGCAGTCTCACACTGTGATGGGGCTTTGCACGACAGCATTATACGCAGAACTGCAGCGTTGTCCCACCCCAAGCCTAGTATTTGTGCTGCCTAAACCCAGCCGAGGTCTGGTCTCCGCAGAGTCGGGCCTCACTGAGGTAAACCGCAGGATAGGGCACAAACTTGCAGGAGCTTTATGATCACGCACGACTAAAATAGGAACATTTGGCCCTGGGCTGTGACGCTGCTCGTGACAGAAACTTATAGGCTGGCGTGTGACGCGTGAGAGTAATTCAGATGACAACTGTACTGAAACCAGTTTTCACACTGCGCTCCAGGGGCTGACAGTATTGCAGTACTACAGAAGAAAATTAACTGGTTTCTCCTTTTATGAGGCTGTACTGGTTTTACTGCCACATTTGCACCAAAAAGCTCAGCTCAAATTATTCAGAGGATGGTGTTTTTTTCACACGCGGCTGCAGACTAAGCGTACGTTCACCCTGAGTGATACTGTTAAAAAAAAAAAAAGCTTGAGTGGTTTCAGCTTAAATAACATCAGTTATTGTTGTCACTTCCATGCAAGAAATGTTATAGATAATAAACATCACTACCAATGAGTTTAAGTCACTTTGGTACATTTGTTATCTCTGAATGAGAGGCAAGAGGGAGGTGCAGCACACTCTTAAGTTGGAATTGTTTTCTCATAATTGTCTCCAAAGTTGAATTGCTGCCAACACATTTCACAATAAAGTCCTTAAAAACCGCTGCTTTCTCTGTCGGCGTGGGCAGTGCAGCCTTGTCTCTGGCTATCAGGCTTTCTGAGCGAGTTGCTATGTCTAGAAACCACCAGATGTTTCTGTTGTGTCTGTTAGATCTTAAAGTGGTTGTTGTGCTTCGTCTTATATGCAGCTGCTGTTGGTTTCTGTGCTGCTCGGCGCTGCCCGTCTCGGAGAGAGGAAAAAAAAAAAAAAAAACTTTGCTGCATGAATGAGTGAACTCAAAACCGTAAAAAAAGAAATCCCTACACCCACCTCTCCCGTTTACTCATCGTTTTTTTTTTTCTACCTCAAATGCTTTTACAGTGACAAACCATTCTAGTATTTTTCTCCGAACTCGGGATCACTTTTATGCTGCAGATGTTTTGATGCTGTGTAACCTAAACTCAAGCTCTTGAAACATGGCGGTTGTATCAATAGAAGCAGAGCAAACAGAACATGACCTTTTCCAGAGTTCTGAGGTTACAGAGGAAGTCAAAATAGATGAGTGGATTAAGTGAGAGCCGACATCCCTGGAGACTCATTAGAACGGGGCAGGAATTAGAAGAAAGAAAGAAAAGGACTGATACCAGCTGGACTGACTTCCCTTTACATCTGACGTCATCTGCGGGGAAAACTTCATGGATATCCATCTGGCCAAATAACCTAAACAGGCAGCAGAACAAACTGTGCTCCATCAGCTTTAGCATGAAACTGAGTGTATCTAACCCATCTTCTATCCATCATACAGTCCCCAAAACTGTCAGTGTCATTTCATAATTGTCATTTCCATTATAGGACTTGGAACTGGGGACCCTCCTTTCATCACAGTTTTATGTTCATTCGTGAAAAAACGTTTCATTGATCAGTTGAGTGGATCTTGTTGACAGGCCGTGGCTGCCTTTTGGTGCCTTGCTCGGTGGTATTGTGGCGTTTTGATAAATCATCTTAACCATCACATTGATTGTGCGTCTTTAATGGCCGAACACGAAACTATTCCTTTAATGACGGCCTTAATCCCAACCTTTACCACAGTGCACCTCCTCAGGCTCATAGAGTTATAAGTAAATGCTTAGATATTCACATTTACAGTATTTAAAAATATAATTAGATAATAGCGTCGCTGCAACAGGCTCTTATCATTTTGCAAATCCAAGACTAAATTTGTCAATTTTGCCATCGTCATTTTTGCTTGTATTTATTGCTTTTGCTGTTTTGTGCTACTGTGTAGCTCAGACCAGACAAGAAGAGAGACAGACTGTTAAAGTTTTGTTTCTTTTAACTTGTAATTGATGTACTTTTTGTTCTGTAATTGCTCTTAAGGATCCTTTGGCACCACAACTTCCTTCATTTGCCTGAACCCTCTGTATTTTAGTTACATCTACAGCACTAACTGAACATGGCATGTTTATTTATGTATTTTATACGTTCGGTTAAATTTAAATATGGTGAGAATTGTAGCAATAAAATCTGGACATAAAGTTGATGTCTTTTTACTGAAATTAGCCGTTTAGAGCCGTCTGTGCCAGGCAGCTTCTGACAGACTGTAAGTATGGTGTTTGCAGGTAAGTGAACTTTGTCCTCATTCATCATCCAGGCTCGGTCCAGTGTGCGCTGGCAGCCAGGTGTGGCCCAGGTTGTGATGATGTGATGGATGGATGGTGTGAGTAATTCTCATTAACTGGGAAATGGCATGTTAACATCTATTACTTCACAGAGTGTTATGATTGCCTGCATTTGCACTGGCTGAGCATGTTACTGTGTACAGGAGCTTTTAATTCCCAAATATACCTATATATATATATACCTATATATATTTTTACGCCTTGTGAAACAGAACACACGGCTGCTTTATTTTCCTGAGAGCTGGCATTTCCAGTTACTGCAGTAAATTTTCAGTCCAACTCGTCTTCTCACTGCAACTTGCATGTTTTTTTTTGTTGTTTTTTTTTTCTTCTGTTTTTAATTCCCCGGCTTGGCAACAGGATACTGCATGATTTAAAACGCCATTTTCTTTCACCACTGTCTGCCTCTAAACCCTGTCCTCTCTTATAGTACACAAGGCTCTGCTCTCTGGGGTCCACAAGTGTCCCAATCCTCTCCTCTGGCCTCGGCTCCTAACCTAGATCAAATGTTAGGCTTTAAAAAGCTAAAGTTTGATGTGGATGAGCAACTGCCTATGAAACACTTTAATCCGCAGTGCTGTAATGTATTTAATTTCACACCCTCTGATGGTGTTGCCCCTTCTTAGGATTACTCAAGGGAAGAAGTGGTGGAGGTGGGGGCACAGGGACATGGTGGGAGAAGGGGAGGGGGAGCAGTGACTGAAACCATTGGCAAGGGGGAAACAAGACTTAAGACAGACAGGGGATAGGTGGAAAGTCAGTTAAAAAAAAGAAAAAAGAAAAGAAAAGAAAACTACGGCAAACACAACAAGGAGGGGGAAGAAAAGAGAGAGGAATAAAAGGGTGAAATGTGAGGCAGAAAACCTTTCCTTTAACCGAGGAGAAGTCTTGCCGCGGGGCTGGCTTCACAGAGGAGAAGAAGAATGCCACTTTACAATTTGCAATGCTTGTATTCAAATAGGAGGTCGGAGCTCCGGAGCCCAAAGAATGCAGCTATATCTGCATTGTCACATCCCCCCTTGCTTGGATAAGGGGAAAAGACACCCTGGCAAATCCCATTGTAGAGCTTGGGAGCTTCATAAAAGTTAAGGAGCGATGGATATAGTCTTGGCCCCCTTATGAGATGAGGATCTATCTGGCCTGGCTTCGGAAGCCCCAGACGCATACGCAGGGATATTGGAGGCAATAATTCCTTGGGATGGGAGCACACACAGGCTCCTTTATATCGCCCCCTAATATCCAATTTACGGGCTCAGGCCCTCCGCCAGAGCAGCCCCCGAGAACTTAGAATGCACAAACGCCAGTGTGAGATGGAATTAGAGCCAAGTTCTCTCTTTTTTTTTTCTGTTTGCCAAAAGTTTGAGGCTTACAGAAATATAAAACTCTTTTTTTTCCTCTCCCCCCCTCTGTCTGTCCTTTCCTCCCTTCCCTCTCCCTCTCCCTTTCCTGTCCTCTCCACTCCACTCCCTCAGTTAACCCAGTTCATCCATTAAATAGACAAGGAATTGAAAGTAGCTAAATATTTGGGCCAATAACAGGGGGAAAAAGAAAAAAACTGATTGCGTGTGGTTTCGGTTAATATATGGCAAGCTGCTCAAACACAGTGAGTAGGAAACGCTGTAAACAAGCAACGCTGATTGGAGGTTAGATGCAGTCATTAAATTTATTTGGTTTTCTTTGAGATTTGTTTGGCTGAGGATGTTGCAACAGTGTCAGAGTCTGTAAATAAGGTTTGATTATTTCGAGGGAATCTACAGAAGGGTGAGCGGACTCTATCATGCTCAGATGAGTAGGGATTTATTTAGGTTCTGGGTGAAAAAGTAAAAGTTAGAAAGTGTATACATGCTTAAGAGGCGTGATATCCCCCTCTGCTTATCTCCTTATCCTCTCCTTAGCTGCCCTAAGCGCTATGTGCTACACACAAACACACACTTACCCAGTGACTTTCCCTCTGCTATTGCTGGATGAATCTCCTACGAACCTTGCCAGCCTCCCTCGCCTGTGGGTATATTTACTCATAACAAGGGCTTAGGCCAATAAGGATGTATGGTGATTTATACGCTGACCAGCGAGGGATTGTGTTGCCCTGATGCTTTAAGTATTTCATAACTTTTGATAAACTCTCTGCCGCTTCCCTCGATAAAATCCTCTGTTTGTGCCAGCCCATGTCTCCGCGACGAGGGACAGCAGAGCAAACTGCGATCAAACTAGGAAGCAAGAAACAGTTCGCCGACTGAGCGCGTGCTTTTAAATTAGAGCAGCAGAACGTGTTTCTGTCCTGTTATGTGTCTGCACAAGAGGTGACGGCACCGCTGGGTTACAAAAGCAGGATGTGATGAGAGGGTGATCGGTAGGGGTGTGAATCTTTCACTCACAGAACGATCTGATTCATATCTCAATCACAGGCCACGATCCGATTCAGGGACAATTCATAAAAAATAGTAAACGATTCGATACGGTACGATTCGATACAGTTCGGTTCAGTTCGATTCAATAAAAATTGACAATTTAACCCCAACTACTTATTTTGCTTTATTATTGAAAAGAAAAAGAGAACACATTCAAATTTAATTCAATTAGTTCTTTTGTTTTTTAATGTTCAAATTTAATTTCCAGACAGAACGCCTACTACAATCCAAATTCAATTGATTTGCAACTTTGTTTATTAATGTCCAAGAGCCAGTCCACAGGCCTACTGAACATAAATTCAGACATTAACTTGAGCCTTTACAATATACCTGGGAGGATAATTGACATCACATAATGAAACGCAAAACTCAAAATCTGGTGTGGCTCACTTCACAGGTTTGTAAAACTCTGCTCATACTTAAAATCCAATTCTTACTTTCCCTCAACAGAAAATAAAAGATAAAAATGGCACAAAGTTTCCTGCTAATGTGAGAATACACTGAGCATAAGGCTGAGGTTAGATATCAAAAATAAAAGTAGTTGTTATGAAACAATTAAGTTGCCTATTAAAGGCAAAAATTCAGTATGACTAGTGATTCAGTCACTCGTGAACTTCAACAGTAAAACATCACTGACAAGATACATGGATCCAAAACTTTAGTAAGCAGTTATAGAAAATAGCATGTTAAATTCAACATGTCTTTTTGATGCCTGTAACTCTGAACATTAGCTTCTCTTTAAAAAAAAGATTTTTTTTTTAATCACATAAAGCTCTAAACACTGAATAACTAATACTTCAGGCATGAAAATCCCTCACCTTTTGGCGAAATTTGCCATTTTGAAGTCAAAAAATGTGACCTACGTGAATCGTGTAGATCCGAGGAGTTTTCTATTTTGGGGGGGGAGTGTCGGAGTCGGGAGATTTTTTTTTTATTTGATTATCATATAATTGCCCTAATAAGCAAACTGAGCACTTCAGAAATCGGCCCTTTAAATGACACTTGGTCAGTAGATCTTGTCCAGATCAATCATACACCAAATTGTTCCATTATTCCAGTCATACGAACATTCTTCATTCCTGTGTACGCAGAGGTTACATTGCTAAGCGAGACTAGAAGCAGGACCTAGTGATGTCCACGCTGGGGACGAGGCAGACGAGCGTACGTTTACATTTCCTACCTACATTTACCAGTGGTGAGGAGCGCTGTATATTTTATCCGCATTGCCTGACATGTTGCTACCTGCTCTATCAGCTACATAGCTGACATCACAACGGGCGTGTGAGAGTTCACGCGCCCGTTGGCACAACAATGGCAGGTATGGGTCACTGGACCTCAGGAAAACCGATTCGCGGCCGTAAATATGGGACATCGGACTGTTCGTAGTGCATTTTTACCGATCCAGTTCTCGATTGACCGATGCACTTGGATCTCATATGTCACAGACCGATAACCGATTTAAATCGGTTTATCTTTACACTCCTAGTGTACTCCAAACTTACTCCAGACTTAGAGAAAAAACTGATATCTTAGACCCTGCTTTATTGAGTGAGAGATGCTTCTGTCAAACCAACAATGTATGTCCAGTGTAGCTGGAAACCTTGTGTTGTAACCTCCGCCCTAGCCTGAAGTCTACCTCCTCAGTAGCGATGCGTTGGATCACATGGACAACAACAAATTTGACTGGTCGTCGTTGGTGGCATTGCCTTCCCTTCTGCATATTTCTTGCTATTACATCTTGTACATCATTTTTCAGCCAGATGGAAAAAAAAAATATTGACGTCAGGAAAAATTGCTCAACATTTATCAGCTCCAACTCAGATAAGATATGAAAATATCTCTTTTGAGACACTTTTGGTGGTCCTCTATTGTGGTGTCTGGATCAAGCTACCGAATGCTCTAAGAACAAAGGCACCCCTCTATAGATAGATAGATAGATAGA